>CM038141.1:110049727-110358770 GCA_021437245.1 Aegilops speltoides | reverse complement strand
TCCATCCGGGACCAAGTCCGTGGGAGACATAGAGATTTGCAAGATACATACGGATCTGAATGTTGCGGACCGTTGACTAAGCCTCTTTCACGAGCAAAACATGATCAGCACCAAGACTCCATGGGTGTTAGAATCATTCTTGTGTAATCTAGATTATTAACTCTAGTGCAAGTGGGAGATGAAGGAAATATGCCCTAGAGGCAATAATAAAGTTATTATTTATTTCCTCATATCATGATAAATGTTTATTATTCATGCTAGAATTGTATTACCGGAAACATGATACATGTGTGAATACATAGACAAACATAACGTCACTAGTATGCCTCTACTTGACTAGCTCATTAATCAAAGATGGTTATGTTTCCTAACCATAGACATGTGTTGTCATTTGATTAACGGGATCACATCATTAGGAGAATGATGTGATTGACATGACCCATTCCGTTAGCCTAGCACTTGATCGTTTAGTATGTTGCTATTGCTTTCTTCATGACTTATACAAAGTTCCTACAACTATGAGATTATGCAACTCACGTTTACCGGAGGAACACTTTGTGTGCTACCAAACGTCACAACATAACTGGGTGATTATAAAGGAGATCTACAGGTGTCTCCGAAGGTACATGTTGAGTTGGCGTATTTCGAGATTAGGTTTTGTCACTCCGATTGTCGGAGAGGTATCTCTGGGCCCTCTCGGTAATGCACATCACTATAAGCCTTGCAAGCAATGTCGCTAATGAGTTAGTTATGGAATGATGCATTACGTAACAAGTAAAGAGACTTGCCGGTAACGAGATTGAACTAGGTATTGGATACCGACGATCGAATCTCGGGCAAGTAACATACCGATGACAAAGGGAACAACGTATGTTGTTATGCGGTTTGACCGATAAAGATCTTCGTAGAATATGTAGGAGCCAATATGAGCATCCAGGTTCCGCTATTGGTTATTGACCGGGAACAGTTCTAGGTCATGTCTACATAGTTCTCGAACCCGTAGGGTCAGCACGCTAAACGTTACGATGACATCTTTATTATGAGTTTATAAGTTTTGATGTACCGAAGGTTGTTCGGAGTCCCGGATATGATCACGGACATGACGAGGAGTCTCGAAATGGTCGAGACATAAAGATTGCTATATTGGAAGCCTATATTTGGATATCGGAAACGTTCTGGGAGGATTTTACCGGAGTACCGGGGGGTTACCGGAACCCCCCCCCCCCCTGGGGGGTTAATGGGCCTACATGGGCCATGAGGGAGAAGAGGAGGGCCGGCCAGGGCAGGCCACGCCCCCCCTCCCCTAGTCCGAATAGGACAAGGAAGGGGGGCGGTGCCTCCCTTTCCTCTTTCCCCTCCCCCCTTTCCTTCTCCAACAAGGCAAGAGGAGGGAGTCCTACTCCCGGTGGGAGTAGGACTCCTCCAAGCGCACCCCTAGGGGGCGGGCCGCACCTCCCCCCTCCCTCCTTTATATACAGGGGCAGGGGGCACCCCAAGACACATAATTTGATCATCGTGATCATTCCTTAGCCGTGTGCGGTGCCCCCCTCCACCATATTCCACCTCGGTCACACCGTTGCGGTGCTTAGGCGAAGCCCTGCGTCGGTAGAACATCATCATCGTCACCACGCTGTCGTGCTGATGGAACTCATTCCCGACACCCTGCTGGATCGGAGTCCGGGGATCGTCATCGAGCTGAACGTGTGCTGAACTCGGAGGTTCCGTACGTTCGGTGCTTGGATCGGTCGGATCGTGAAGACGTACGACTACATCAACCGCGTTGTCATAACGCTTCCGCTTACGGTCTACGAGGGTACATGGACAACACTCTCCCCTCTCGTTGCTATGCATCACCATGATCTTGCGTGTGCATAGGAAATTTTTGAAATTACTACGTTCCCCAACACGGTGGGTGAACAAATTACTGTCGAGCAATTGATAGAAAAGCGAATAATTCTGAGATTATCTAGGCATGATCATGTATATAGGCATCACGTCTGTGACAAGTAGACCGACACCTGCCTGCATCTACTACTATTACTCACACATCGACCGCTATCAGCATGCATGTAGAGTATTAAGTTCATAAAGAACAGAGTAATGCATTAAGAAAGATGACATGATGTAGAGGGATAAACTCATGCAATATGATATAAACCCCATCTTTTTATCGTCGATGGCAACAATACAATACGTGCCTTGCAGCCCTAACATCCTTTGGGAAAGGACACCGCAAGATTGAACCCAAAGCTAAGCACTTCTCCCATTGCAAGAAATATCAATCTAGTAGGCCAAACCAAACTGATAATTCGAAGAGACTTGCAAAGATAACTTAATCATACATAAAAGAATTCAGAGGAGATTCAAATATTTCTCATAGATAAACTTGATCATAAACCCACAATTCATCGGATCTCGACAAACACACCGCAAAAAGGGTTACATCAAATAGATATCCAAGAAGATCGAGGAGAACTTTGTATTGAGATTCAAAGAGAGAGAAGAAGCCATCTAGCTAATAACTATGGACCCAAAGGTCTGTGGTAAACTACTGACAACTCATCGGAAGGGCCTTGGAAATGATGTAGAGGCCCTCCGTGCTCGATTCCCCCTTCGGTGGAGCGTCGGCGAAGGCTCCAAGATGGGATCTCGCGGATACAGAAGGTTATGGTGGTGGAAATAGTTTTTCGTGGTGCTCCTCGATGGTTTCAGGGTACGTGGGTATATATAGGAGGAAGAAGTAGGTCAGTGGACTCTCGAGGGGCCCACGAGGGTGGGGGGCGCGCCCTACCCTTGTGGCTGCCTCCTCTGTTGCTTGACGTCCACTCCAAGTCCCCTGGATCACGTTTGTTCCAAAAAGATTGCTCCCGAAGGTTTCATTCCATTTGGACTCTGTTTGATATTCCTTTTCTTCGAAACACTAAAATAGGCAAAAAAATAGGAATCCGGAATGGGCCTCCGGTTAGTAGGTTAGTCCCAAAAATGATATAAAAGTGTAAAGTAAAGCCCATAAACATCCAAAACGGGTAATATAATAGCATGGAACAATCAAAAATTATAGATACGTTGGAGAATCAAGCATCCCCAAGCTTAATTCATGCTCGTCCTCGAGTAGGTAAATGATAAAAACAGAATTTTTGATGTGGAATGCTACCTAGCATAATTCTTAATGTAATTTTCTTTATTGTGGCATGAATGTTCAGATCCAAATGATTCAAAGTAAAAGTTCATATTGACATAAGAAATAGTAATACTTCAAGCATACTAATCAAAACAATCATGTCTTCTCAAAATAACATGGCTAAAGAAAGTTCATCTCTACAAAATCATATAGTTAGGCTATGCTTCATTTTCGTCACACAAAAATGCTCCCATCTTGCACACCCCCGATGACAAGCCAAGCAATTGTTTCGTACTTAAATAGTCTCAAACATTTTTCAACTTTCACGCAATACATGAGCGTGAGCCATGGATATAGCACTATGGGTGGAATAGAATACGATGATGGAGGTTGTGTGGAGAAGACAAAAAAGGAGAAAGTCTCATATTGACGAGGATAATCAACGGGCTATGGAGATGCCCATCAATTGATGTCAACATGAGGAGTAGGGATTGCCATGCAACGGATGCACTAGAGCTATAAATCTATGAAAGCTCAACAATGGAAACTAAGTGGGTGTGCATCCAACTTGCTTGCTCACGAAGACCTATGGCATTTTGAGGAAGCCCGTCGTAGGAATATACAAGCCAAATTCTATAATGAAAAATTCCCACTAGTATATGAAAGTGACAACATAAAAGACTTTCTATATGAAGAACATGGTGCTATTTTGAAGCACATGTGTGGAAAAGGATAGTAACATTGCCCCCTTTTATATTTTTTGGGCCTTTTTTTATTTGGCCTTTCTCTTTTGGGGGGGGGGGATAATGCTCTAATAAAGATGATCATCACACTTCTATTTATTTAGAACTGATGAGTTACAACTCAAAACTAGAACAAGATATGACTCTATATGAATGCCTCCGACGGTGTACCAGGATGGGCAATGAATCAAGAGTGACATGTATGAAAAATTATGCATGGTGGCTTTGCCACAAATACGATGTCAATTACATGATCATGCAAGGCAATATGACAATGATGATATGTGTCATGATGATGAACAGAATGGTGGAAAGTTGCATGGTAATATATCTCAGAATGGCTATTGAAATGCCATAATAGGTAGGTATGGTGGCTGTTTTGAGGAAGATATAAGGAGGTTTATGTGTGATAGAGCGTATCGTATCACGGGGTTTGGATGCACTGGCGAAGTTTGCACCAACTCTCAAGGTGAGAAAGGGCAATGCACGGTACCGAAGAGGCTAGCAATGATGGAAGGGTGAGAGTGCGTAAATCCATGGACTCAACATTAGTCATACAGAACTCATATACTTATTGCAAAAATCTACAAGTCATCAAAAACCAAGCACTACGCGCATGCTCCTAGGGGGATAGATTGGTAGGAAAAGACCATTGCTCGTCCCCGACCGCCACTCATTAGGATGACAATCTAAGAACACCTCATGTTTCAAATTTGTTACACAACTTTTACCATACGTGCATGCTACAGGACTTGCCAACTTCAACACAAGCATTCTTTAAATTCATAATCACCCAACTAGCAAGACTCTAATATCACCACCTCCATATCTCAAAACAGTTATCAAGTATCAAATTGTTCATAGCATCCAATTCACTTCCTATGATAGTTTTTATTATACCCAACTTGGATGCCCATTGAAAGGATCGATATATTTGACTAGAGGGGGGTGAATAGGCAATTAACAATTTTTAGCTTTTCTTTACCAAATTAAACTTTGCATCAAAGCAGGTTGTCTAGATATGCAACTAGGTGAACAACCTATATTATGCAACAACAACAAGCACACAAGCAAGCAAGGGATACAACACAAGTAAGCTTGCCAAAGTAAAGGCGCGAGATAACCAAGAGTGGAGCCGGTGGAGACGAGGATGTGTTACCGAAGTTCCTTCCTTTTGAGGGGAAGTACATCTCTGTTAGAGCGGTGTGGAGGCACAATGCTCCCCAAGAAGCCACTAGGGCCACCGTATTCTCCTCACGCCCTCACACAATGCGAGATGCTGTGATTCTACTATTAGTGCCCTTGAAGGCGGCGACCGAACCTTTACAAACAATGTTGGGGCAATCTCCACAACTTAATTGGAGGCTCCCAACGACACCATGAAGCTTCACCACAATGGACTATGGCTCCGAGGTGACCTCAACCGTTTAGGGTGCTCAAACACCCAAGAGTAACATGATCCGCTAGGGATTAGTGGGGCCAATCAAATTTCTCTTGGTGGAAGTGTAGATCGGGGCCTTCTCAACCAATTCCGAGCAAATCAACAAGTTTGATTGGCTAGGGAGAGAGATCGGGCGAAAGTGGAGCTTGGAGCAACAATGGAGCTTAGAGATGGAAGAGGTGGTCAACTAGAGGTAGGAGACACCCCTTTTATAGCTATGGAAAAGATCCAACCGTTATCCACATATCCAGCCATGACATGCGGTACTACCGCTCGAGGCAGCGTACTATCAAAGGCCACGCGATACTACCGTGAGAGACCACGGTACTTCCGCAGTAGCTACAGAGACTAGAACATGCCTGACTAAGAGCAGTACTTCCGCGAGCGCGGTACTACCGCTCCCCCTTGCGGTACTACCGCAAGGCAGTAAAGTCCTAGCCTAGAAAGGGCGCGGATGAATAAAAATATCCGTGCCTACTTCCGCTGGAAACGAAACAGTGCAATAGTCTGACACGGTACTACCGCTGGGGAGCGGTACTACCGCATGGTAGCTAAAACAGGCCGCGCACGGTACTACCGCGCAAGGAGTGCGGTACTACTGCGGAGGCGCGGATGTAAAATTACATCCGCCCTACTACCGCAAAAGCGATGGCATGCCGAGCGGCGGTACTATCACGCACGAGTGCGAGATATACAAGGCGCGGATGTAAAATTTACATCCGCCCTACTACCGCTGGCGAGCGGTACATGGCACGGGAGCCACAAAGACTACAGCTCGGAGGAGCGGTACTACCGTGGGCTCCCGCGGTACTACCGCGCCGTGGCACGTACTACCACAGGTGCCTGCGGTACTACCGCTCCAGGGAGCAGTACTACCGCAAGCTTAGCAGCATCAACCAGGACAAACGCAGAGAGGATAGACGGGGATGCTCCAAAGTGCAAGGGAAAGGTGGAGACAATGAAGGAAACGTGTACGTGATGATTCCACCCGAACCTTTCCGACGTGGACCCCCTCTTAATAGTACGGCTCTTCTACGATTCAAATCCACCAAAAAGAAACGTAGAAAAATGCCGTCTTCAATAGTCTTCGAGGGGCACCAAACCGTCTTGTGCCTAGCGATGAAACGTCCGAGAAACTCAAGGCACACGATTAGTCCGCAAAAGCATTGTCATCAATCACAAAAACACCTTAGGGATAAGTATGCCCTTACAATCTCCCCCTTTTTGGTGGATTGATGACAATACGGGATTTGCACAAAGGGAGATAATATTGAGCAGAGGCAAACCCCTCATGTCTAGAATATATATGGGCTCCCCCTAGATGTGTGCAATCTAGATGGATGCTTTGGACTGCACAACACACAAACTAGGATCAACACTCCCCCTATATTTTAGATACAAAGGCATGATCACTAACATCTAAGCAAGAGCATAGCACAAAGGTAGCACAATATATCACAAGCTCACTAAGATAGGTAGAGTGCATATGGCTTACACCATATGAAGGAAAGCAACCCAAAGCAACCGAAACGAGGTTCAAACGAGGTTCAAACGAGAGAGAAAACACACCGAACACGAACACGACACACGACTCACAAATCCCTACACTCTCTCCCCCTTTGGCATCGAGACGCCAAAAAGGCAGAGAGTACACCTACACACAAGGGGTGGCTCAAGCAGAGAAATCATCCCAACGCTCCTCGTCAGACTCGGCGGCAGGAATGGTCTCCTCAACGTCCTCCTTAGAATCAGTCCACCTATAGCCTTGTTTCTCCATCCACTCAGCCTCTGGAGTGATGCGATCCTTAGAACCGCCAGACACGTCCTCTCCACACAGCTTCATGATCTTCTCGTCCCGACGGCGACTCTCCTTGGATGCCACGTGAGTCCTGTACTGTCCCTTAGTTTGCATGCAGAAAAGAGTCTTCATCTTGTCCTTCAGCTTCTTGGCCCACGAGGGCTCAGAGGAACTATGGGAAGACCTAGCAGCACGGTCCTCAGCAACATCCTCTGCTCCAGCCTCCTCCTCATCAAGCGCCCTCCTAGCGAGAGACGCCTCGGACGAGTAGTAGTGTTGGCCCGTTGGGCTTGACACGAGACCGATGGGATCATGTCGAATCCAGGTCTAGAGCAAGGAACTCATCACTGGGTACATCTTCTCCCAAGTCTTGGAGATCGTGAGAAACAGATATGGTCCATAGATAGGCACCTTGCGGTTGAACACCGCAAACCGAAGCTCACACCACATGATGTGTGAGACATCAAGTGGCTGAGTATGAGACACACGAGCCTCCTCGCACAGGAGCATCATATCCACCATATAGGCATGAACCTTGTCCTTGTCGCCAATGCGAGGGAACAAAGAGTTGCGAAAGATGCGATACATGATATCCAGAAAAGAGTTGAGCACCCACGCCGACTTGCCATGGGAAGCACCTTCTCAACATAGAATGGCTGAATCTTGTCCTTGTTAGCAGACTCAGAATTGGCATGAGGGCGAACACCCACGGGAGTGTCGAGCCCGTCATCAGGAACCTGGAGCAGATCCATGAACTCCTTCCAGGTAGCAGTCAACTTTCGGCCATTGGTCATCCAGTTCATCCTCCGCTCCTCCCCAGGGTGAAAGTAAACTGAGGCAAAGAACTGACAGATGAGCTCAGGGTCATAGTCAAGGTGGAAAGAGATCACATGTTCAATACCAAACTGCTCCACCAAATCCAGAGCTTCTCCAAAGTACTCACGAAACTTGTCCTTCCTCAGGTGATGCATGTCTATCCACTTGACATCCACGTAGGTATTTTGCTTGTTCTTGATGACATCTAGATAAATGAGAGTCTGCTGCTTGGACCAAAACAATTCACTGCCTCTGATGGTAGCATGAGGGTTCACATACGGGTTGAGCTGCCTGAGACAAATGTACTCAGAAGGAGAAATCGCATCCATGCCCTTAGCGGGTTCCTTGTGCTTGCTAGCGGAGGTCTTGACAGAGCGCTTGGGGGCAGTGGAGCCCTCTGGTGCTTCACCGGGATTGCGCAGACGCTTGGAGCCAGTGTCACGACTTGGATTGGAACGGCGAGAGCCACCACCTGAGACACAAAGCACAAAACACCCACGACAAGCAAAAAGGATCAATGCAAAGAACACGACAAAGCAAAAGAAACACATAGAAAGCATACGAGATAATTGCCATGAGAGAGTTTTGACCCAATGGTAGAACTGCCTGGTGCTGCGGTACTAAAATTTTAGTACCGCTCCTAGTCGCGGTAGTACCGTGTGAAGGCACGGTAGTACCGGGACTGGGAGTGGTAGTAAGACCCTAGTACTGCAGCTAGTGCGGTAGTACCGCACCGGACGGGCGGTAGTACCGGTCGAGCGGTAGTACCGCACATGTGGCGCGGTAGTACCGCACCGCGTCAGATCCGAACCAGGATTTGAATTTGAGAGGAACCGCGAAACCACGGCGGTACTATGGTTGATCAAATCCATCACAGGACAACATATCAAGTATAATCCCTACGCAATACTACTCTCCTACATCCTACTCTTGCATAGATTTAGCCTAAAATCTCAAGAACACAAGTATCTCCCCAAAGCCTAGAGGCAAAGAAAACAAGCCCAAAAGAAGGGTATTTGGGGAAGGACCTTGTTCCATGGCAAGAGCACGTGGTGGGGAACGATCCCACCGGACGGAATCGCGGGAGAGCAGCCGGAGGCGGAGATCCGGCGATGGACTCCGACCCCGTTCTTGAGCGAGAGAGAGAGACGAAGTGGGGAGAAACAGACGAATGGGTATGGGGGAGTTAGAACTCCCCCTGCCCGTCCTTATCCCCACGCGTTTGTGATAGCGCGGTAGTACCGCACCTCATCACGGTAGTACCGCTTGGACTGAAGAACCACACCAACGCGGTAGTACCGCTCTCCCAGGCGGCAGTAAAAAATTACTGCCACGCTGGGGTGGTAGTATCGTTCTCTCCACACGCGGTAGTACCGTGGCAGGCCGCGGTAGTACCGTGAGCTCAAGAAAAACACACAAAAAGAGGTCTTCACACGGAAACTTCGAGCACAAGAGACACCACAAGAAAACGCACAACACAAAGGCAGAAAGTCAACAAGTAGCAACCACGCGACACTACCTCTCAAAAGAGAGGGCGGTGGCTGGAGCCACCTATGTTTGAGTCAGTTGGTATGGCACCGTGAAGAATTATCCTTGGGCCCATGACCAAAACTCGTCTTTGAAGCACAAGTACCATCAAAAATGGCTTTGTGAAAGAGTTGATCGATTTATGCATAATGGGGGGAGGGAGAGTTCATTGAGAGAACAACACTCCCCCTATGTCCATGCCTACACCTAAACTAGGCAAGAAGTTGAGTGTGGTGGGAGGTGCAAGGGTTCAAGTCACATTGCTCGAATCAATGATATTTAGCTCATGCCTTAACTCGCGAAATCTTGCTTCATCCAAGGGCTTCGTGAAATATCTGCAAGGTTATCATGAGTGTTGACATACTTGAGCTCGATCTCCCCTCGCCTAATGTGATCCCGGAAGAAGTGATACCGAATCTCAATATGCTTCGTCTTGAAATGTTGCACCGAGTTGAGAGAAATCTTGATGGCACTTTCATTATCACACCAAAGAGGCACTTTGTCACAAATGACATCGTACTCCTTTAAAGTTTGCCTCATCCATAAGAGTTGTGCAAAACAACTACCGGCCGCCACATATTCCGCTTCGGTGGACGAGAGAGACACACAACTTTGCTTCTTGGAAGACCAACTCACCAAAGAGCAACCAAGAAATTGGCACCCTCCGGAGGTGGACTTCCTATTCACTTTGTCTCCTGCCCAATAGGAATCTGTATATCCTTTAAGCTTGAAGTTTGCTCCTCTTGGGTACCATAAGCCAAAGTTTGGGGTATGAGCCAAATATCGAAATATTCGCTTGACCGCCACATACTGGCTTTCCTTCGGAGTGGCTTGAAACCGTGCACATATTCCCACACTCAACATGATATCCGGTCTAGATGCACAAAGGTAAAGCAAGGAGCCAATCATGGAGCAATATACCTTTTGATCCACCGCTTTACGATTGGGATCAATGTCAAGTTGGCACTTGGTAGGCATTGGAGTAGAAGCCGGCTTGACATCAGTTAGCTTGAATCTTTTTAGCATGTCTTGAGTGTATTTGGCTTGGTTGATGAAGGTACCTTCTCTTCTTTGTTTGATATCAAAACCAAGGAAGAAGTTCAACTCTCCCATCGAAGACATCTTGAACTTGGAGGTCATGAGAGCGGCAAATTCCTCATTGAGAGCTTTGCTAGGGGAACCAAAGATAATATCATCAACATATAGTTGGCATACAAACAACTCCCCTTTGACCTTCTTAGAAAAAAGAGTGGGATCGATTTGCCCAACCTCAAATCCACGATCTTGTAACAACTCGGTAAGGTGGTCATACCACGCACGTGGGGCTTGTTTAAGGCCATAGAGTGCCTTATCGAGTTGATAGACATGATCCGGGAAGTAGGGATCCTCGAACCCGGGGGGTTGCTTGACATAAACCAACTCATTAATAGGACCATTAAGAAAAGCACTTTTCACATCCATTTGTTGTAACTTAAAGTTGTGATGTGAAGCATAAGAAATCAACAAACGAATGGATTCAAGGCGAGCAACGGGAGCAAAGGTTTCACCGTAGTCGATACCCTCGACTTGGGAGTAGCCTTGTGCTACCAATCTTGCCTTGTTGGGAATGATGTTCCCATGAGCATCTTGCTTGTTCTTGAAAATCTACTTGGTTCCAATGATGTTGTGGTTCCCCGACGGCCTTGGCACCAATCTCCACACCTTGTTGTGCTCGAAGTTGTTGAGTTCTTCATGCATGGCATTGAGCCAATCCAGATCTTCGAGCGCCTCATAGACCTTTTGGGGTTCAACACAAGAGACAAACGCGTGATGTTCACAATAGTTTGCTAACTGTCTACGAGTGCTTACCCCCTTTCTTAGGCTTCCAACCACATTCTCCATGAGATGACTTTGGTGGTGAGCTTGGAAGCAATCTTCGCGGCACGACGCTCTAATTCCTTCTCGGATGTGGAAGGAGGAGGGTTAACTTGATTATGTTGAGCGCCGTCTTGAGCTTGTTCTTGATTTTGAGCTTGCTCATGATCTTGAACTTGCTCGAGCGGGAGAACTTGACCTTGGGCATCATTTTGTGGTTCACCACCATCTTGAGGTTGATCTTGCCCTTGGTCTTGTTCACGAGGTTGAGGGCCTTCACTTTGTTCTTCGGAAGCGTGTGGGTCTTGGGGAGGTGATGGCTCCACTTGAGTGGAGCATTGTCCTTCTCCTTCGGCCACAAGGGGTTCCTCAATGGGTAGAATATGACCAATACCCATTCTTCTTATGGCTTGGGGAGGAATTTCATCACCTACATCACAAGTACCACTTTGCTCCACTTGGGAGCCATTATTTTCATCAAACTCCACGTTACACGTCTCCTCAATGAGTCCGGTGGACTTGTTGAGGATACGGTAAGCATGAGAGTTTGTAACATAACCAACAAATATGCCCTCATAAGCTCTAGCCTCAAATTTAGACAAACGAACACCTTTCTTGAGAATGAAACACTTACACCCGAACACCCGGAAGTACTTGAGATTGAGCTTGTTACTGCTGAGTATTTCATAAGGGGTCTTGTTCAAGCCTTTGCGGAGATAGAGCCGATTGGATGCATGACATGCTGTGTTGATGGCTTCGGCCCAAAAGTTGTATGGAGACTTGAACTCCACCATCATGGTCCTTGCTGCATCCATCAACGTCCGGTTCTTTCTCTCCGCGACTCCATTTTGTTGAGGGGTATATGGTGCAGCATATTGTTGCTTGATCCCCTCATCACTAAGAAACTCATCCAAGGTGTAGTTCTTGAACTCGGTGCCGTTGTCACTTCTTATTGTCAAGATCTTTGCATCATGTTGACGTTGAGCTTCGTTTGCAAAGTCGATGATGGTTTGTTGAGTCTCACTCTTCCTCTTGAAGAAGTATACCCAAGTGTATCTTGAATAATCATACACAATCACCAAGCAATACTTTCTACCTCCAATACTATCAAAGGATGGAGGCCCAAAGATATCCATGTGAAGGAGCTCCAAGGGTCTCTTCGAGTAGATGATGGTCGTGGGAGGGTGAGCCTTCTCATGAAGCTTTCCTTCAATACAAGCACTACAAGCACGATCTTTAGCAAAACTAACATTTGTTAGTCCAGGGACATGGTCCCCTTTAAGGAGACTTTGCAAAGATCTCATATTGACGTGGGCTAAATGGCAATGCCAAAGCCATCCCACATCAACTTTAGCCATTAGGCATGTCGCGGTCTTAGTGGGTTGCTCCGAAAAGTTAATCACATAAAGACCGTTCTCGACATTCCCAACAAAGGCTACTTTAAGAGTCTGCTCCACAAGAGAGGGCCACGGTATCAATATCAAAGAAAGTGCCAAAGCCCATGAGTGCAAGTTGACGAACGGAAAGAAGATTGAATGCAAGGGACTCAACAAGCATGACTTTCTCGATCGTTAGATCATGAGAAATGACAACCTTGCCAAGACCCAATACTTTAGAAGATGAGGCATCACCCCACTCGACATTGGTGGGCATAGAATGAATCTTGTGCATGTCCACCACCAAGTCCTTGCTCCCGGTTATATGATTTGTTGCTCCACTATCGAGCAACCATGATCCCCCACCGGAAGCAAACACCTACAAGAGATCAATGCTTGGTTTTAGGTACCCATTTATTAATGGGTTCTTTGATGTTAGTAACAAGGGTCTTAGGAACCCTAATAGACCATTCAATGTACTCATAAGGAGAACCAACAAATTTAGCATAAACATGCCCATCACTAGCACGGCATAACACATATGAAGGGTTAAAGTCACCGGCTTTGTTGGGGGAGATGGTTTTGCCCTTTTTTACATCAACACCCTTAACATTTTCCTTGTTCTCCTTAGGAGCACCCTCTCCCTCTTTCACAAAAATTTGCTTGAGAGGAGGAGGTCGTTTGGTCTTGTCGTTCTTCTTCTTGTTCTTGGACTTGGGTGCGAACCCAATTCCCTTCTTGGCCACAACTTCCTTCCGATTGCTCGAAAGGTCGTTGAGGTTATTCTCACCTTGAATGCATGTCACAAGGTCTTTCTCAAGTTGATCCTTCAACTTGGCATTCTCCTCCACAAGATGCACATGCTCACAACACGGGTTAGTAGCATCTGCATTATCAATTAATACCATATGAGGAAAGGTGGCCTTTTCCTTGGTTAGCTTAACTTGGAGTTGAGCATGAGACTCCTTGAGGTTCGCGTGAACACCCTTCAAGACCTTGTGGGCCTTGTCAAGTACATCAAACTCCTCCTTGAGTCTAGCATGATCAACCCCAAGTTTAGCCTTCTCGGAAGTTAGCACACGATACACGACAAGAGCATGATCAAGATCTTTCTTTAACTTAGCATGGTCATCGTTGTGTGACTCCTCAAGAGTCAAACGATGCCCACGCTCTTCCTCAATAGCATTAGAGAGATCCGATATCTCATCGGCATAGTCACGACTATGACCTTCCATCTTAGAGATGGTTTCTTCGTGAGCCTCGATCATGTCATTGGCTTCACCAAGTTGTTCCAAGAGAGCATCTAAGTGCTTCTTGGATTTGCCCTTGAGCTTACTCATAAAAGACTCAAATTCATTCACATCCTCATTAGACCCATCATGTTCATCAATGCAACCCTCCAAAGAGGGATTAGTAATGATGGTGGTTTGGATGTTGGGGGTTACCTTGTTAGAGGCTTTGGCCATGAGGCACTTGGCGGTGATGTTCTCGTTGGGTGAATCAAAGATGGACATCCGGGGAGTTGTGGCAATGGCAACGGATGCCATGGCCACCGCTTCACTATCTTCATCATCATCGTCATCCTCACGGTATTCTTCTTGAACCACCAACCCACAAGAAGGAGTCTTTTTGGTGAAGTTGTTCTTGTTGGGGAAGGACTTGGCTTTGTCTTTTCGGATAAGCTTGCCACCATTGTCTTACCGCTTCTCGTAAGGACAATCCGCAATGAAATGGATCACATTGCCACAGTTGTAACATGTTCTTACTCTTTGCTTGCCCTTGAAGCCACTTGAGTTGGTCTTGTTGAAATTGGGCCTTGAATTCTTCTTGCTCCAAAATTGTCTTGAAGCAAGAGCCATGTGCTCATGATAATCATATTTCGTATCTTCGGGGTTGCTCCCCTCATCCTCCTCTTCTTCCTCTTCTTCCACAATAACCTTGGCCTTCAAGGCAAGGTTGGGCTTCTTTACCCTTTGAGAACAGAGCACCGCATTATCGGCGGTCTTGTCCAAGATGCTCATTGCAACGTACTCATCCAACACTTCACTTGAGGTCATGGAGTGGAAGTTCGGTCTTTGATGAATGACGGAGGACATGGCCTTGTTGTAGGGCATCATGGCCTTGAGGAACTTGCGCTTGATCCAATTGTCATCCGTGTCCTTGCTCCCATGATCTCGGAGTGAGACCGCGAGTTTGGTCACTCTTTGAAAGAGCTCACGAGGTTCTTCATCTTCTTCATTGCAAACTCATCGGCTTCATCTTGCACCACTTCATAGTTGGAGCGTTGAATGCTAGCACTTCCTCGATAGAGAGACACAACGCATTGCCATGCGTCTTTGGCCATGGCATGGGATCAAAGATGAGGGAGATCTTCGGGAAGGATTGCATCTTGGATGACGAAGAGAGCACTCTCATTGAATTGATTATCCACCACTTCTCTCGGGGTGAAGTTGCTTCGGTCATGTGGATAGAAACCTTCTTCAATGATTCTCCAAAGATTAGTATTCACATGATTTAAATGACGCTTGAAGCGATACACCCAAGAATCAAAATCCTCATTTTTCACAATCTTAGGAGGAGGACCGGCATGATTTAAATGAGTAGAGGGAATCGATCCTCCCCAAGTTGGAGGTTCCACATGGGCAAAGATGTCGGTGCCATTTCTACCACTAGTAGAAGGACCCTTCTCACTATTAGCTTCCCCCTTGTTGGAGTTAGCATCCGTCACCTTGTTAGTGGGATCACCCACTTTCAACGGCGAGGTAGGTAGTTTAAGTCCTTCTAAGAATTTATTAAACATGCTTTCAACCGTGGTTGTCCTGGAGGTTTTCAATGTGTCCAAGGCCACATTGAATTCCTCACGGGACACCGTGGTTTCCCCATCACCCGTAGACGAGATCGGATTCACACCGGAGTGCTCCTCCTCCCCATGTTCTACGGTTTCAACCATACTCTTCGGACAGAAAAGTCCTTAATAAAGAGACGAGGCTCTGATACCAATTGAAAGGATCGATATAGTTGACTAGAGGGGGGGTGAATAGGCAACTAACAATTTTTAGCTTTTCTTTACCAAATTAAACTTTGCATCAAAGCAGGTTGTCTAGATATGCAACTAGGTGAACAACCTATATGATGCAACAACAACAACAACAAGCACACAAGCAAGCAAGGGATACAACACAAGTAAGCTTGCCAAAGTAAAGGCGCGAGATAACCAACAGTGGAGCCGGTGGAGACGAGGATATGTTACCGAAGTTCCTTCCTTTTGAGGGGAACTACGTCTCCGTTAGAGCGGTATGGAGGCACAATGCTCCCCAAGAAGCCACTAGGGCCACCGTATTCTCCTCATGCCCTCACACAATGCGAGATGCCATGATTCTACTATTGGTGCCCTTGAAGGCAGCGACTGAACCTTTACAAACAAGGTTGGGGCAATCTCCACAACTTAATTGGAGGCTCCCAACGACACCACGAAGCTTCACCACAATGGACTATGGCTCCGAGGTGACCTCAACCGTCCAGGGTGCTCAAACACCCAAGAGTAACAAGATCCACTAGGGATTAGTGGGCGGAATCAAATTTATCTTGGTGGAAGTGTAGATCGGGGCTTTCTCAACCAATCCCGAGCAAATCAACAAGTTTGATTGGCTAGGGAGAGAGATCGGGAGAAAGTGGAGCTTGGAGCAACCATGGAGCTTAGAGATGGAAGAGGTGGTCAACTAGAGGTAGGAGACACCCCTTTTATAGCTATGGAAAAGATCCAACCGTTATCCACATATCCAGCCCACGACATGCGGTACTACCGCAAGGCCACGCGGTACTACCGTGAGAGACCATGGTACTTCCGCGACAGCTGCAGAGACTAGAACATGCCTGACTAAGAGCAGTACTTCTACGAGCGCGGTACTACCGCTCCCCCTTGCAGTACTACCGCAAGGTAGGAAAGTCCTAGCCTAGGAAGGGCGCGGATGAATAAAAATACATCCGTGCCTACTTCTGCTGAAAACGAAACAGTGCAACAATCTGACACGGTACTACCGCTGGGGAGCGGTACTACCGCATGGCAGCTGAAACAGGCCGCGCGCAGTACTACCGCGCAAGGAGTGCGGTACTACCGAGGAGGCGCGGATGTAAAAAATTACATCCGCCCCTACTACCGCGAAGCAGCGGCACTTGGCAGGCCGAGCGAGGTACTACCGCGCACAAGGTGCGGTACTACCGCGGAGGCGCGGACGTAAAAAATTACATCCGCCCCTACTACCGCGAAGGAGCGGTACTTGGCCTGGGAGCCATAGTACTACAGCTCCAAAGGAGCGGTACTACCGCGCCGTGGCACAGTACTACCGCAGGTGCCTGCGGTAGTACCGCTCTAGGGAGCAGTGCTACCGCAAGCTCAGCAGCATCAGCCAGGACAAACGCAGAGGATAGACGGGTGATGCTCCAAAGTGCAAGGGAAAGGTGGAGACAATGAAGGAAACGTGTACGTGATGATTCCACCAGAATCTTTCCGACGCGAACCCCTCTTAACTGTACGGCTCTTCTACGATTCAAATCCACCAAAAAGAAACGTAGAAAAACGCCGTCTATAATAGTCTTCGAGGGGCACCGAACCGTCTTGTGCCTAGCGATGAAACGTCTGAGAAACTCAAGGCACACGATTAGTCCACAAAAGCATTGTCATCAATCACCAAAACACCTTAGGGATAAATATGCCCTTACACCCATCATTCTAGGACCAATTTTATAACCATAGCAAATACCATGCTGTTCTAAAAGACTCTCAAAATAATATAAGTGAAGCATGAGAGATTAACAATTTCTACAAAATCAAGCCACCTCCATGCTCTAAAAGATATAAGTGAAGCGCTAGAGCAAAAACTATCTAGCTCAAAAGATATAAGTGAAGCACATAGAGTATTCAAGTGGGCTTCCCCCAAAAGGTGTGCACAGCAAGGATGATTGTGGTAAACTAAAAAGCAAAGACTAATATCATACATGACGCTCCAAGCAAAACACATATCATGTGGTGAATAAAAATATAGCTCCAAGTAAAGTTACCGATAGACCAAGACGAAAGAGGGGATGCCTTCCGGGGCATCCCCAGGCTTAGGCTTTTGGTTATCCTTGAATATATTGGGGTGCCATGGGCATCCCCAATCTTAGGCTCTTTCCACTCCTTATTCCATAGTCCATCAAATCTTTACCCAAAACTTGAAAACTTCACAACACAAAACTCAACAGGAAATCTCATAAGCTACGTTAGTGCAAGAAAGAAAAACCACCACATAAGGTACTGTAATGAACTCATTATTTATTTATATTGGTGTTAAACCTACTGTATTCCAACTTCTCTATGGTTCATACCACTTAATACTAGCCATAGATGCATCAAAATAAGCAAACAACACACGAAAAACAGAATCTGTCAAAAACAGAACAGTTTGTAGCAATCTGTAAATCTCGAATACTTCTGGAACTTTAAAAATCCTACCAAACTAGGAAGTCCTGGGAAATTTGTCTATGGATCTACAGCAAAAAGAATCAACACAAAATAATGTTTCTGTGAATTACTAAAATCATTTTCGTGCGTGCAAAGTTTCTGTTTTTCAGCAGAATCAAATTAACTATCACCATAGGTTATCCTATAGGTTCTACTTGGCACAAACACTAATTAAAGCATGAAAACACATCTAAACAGAAGGTAGATGAAATTTTTATTACTAAGCAAAAACAAAAAACAAAAATAAAATTGGGTTGCCTCCAACTAGCGCTATTGTTTAACGCCTCAAGCTAGGCATAAAAGCGAGGATAGATCTAAGTAGTGCCATCTTTGGCACTCGATTCATAAGTAGCTCGCCTGATAGATTCATAAGGTAATTTAAATTTCTTTCTAGGGAAGTGTTTCATGCCTTTCCTTAATGTAAATTGGAATTTAATATTCCCTTCCTTCATATCAATAATTGCACCAATCGTTCTAAGGAAAGGTCTACCAAGAATAATAGGACATGAAAGATTGCAATCTATATCAAGAACGATAAAATCTATGGGCACATAGTTCCTATTTGCAACAATAAGAACATCATTGATCCTTCCCATAGGTTTCTTAATGGTGGAATCCGCAAGGTGCAAATTTAAAGAGCAATCATCAAAATCATGGAAACCTAGAATATCACATAAAGTTTTCAGAATCGTGGAAACACTAGCACCCAAATCACATAAAGCATAACACTCATGATCTTTAATTTTAATCTTTATAGTAGGTTCCCACTCATCATAAAGTTTTCTAGGTATAGAAACTTCCAAATTAAGTTTTTCATCATAAGATTGCATCAAGGCATCAACAATATGTTTGGTAAAAGCTTTATTTTGACTATAAGCATCAGGAGAATTCATAACGGATTGCAGCAAGGAAATACAATCTACTAAAGAACAATTATTATAATTAAATCCTTGAAATCCAAGATAGTGGGTTCAATGCTATTTAAAGTCTCTACCTCTCCAATCCCACTTTTACCAAATTTAGCATCAAGATCTAAAAACTCTGAATCATTGGGACGCCTTTTAACTAAAGTTGACTCATCTCCAGTCCCATCATTATTAAGATTCATATTGCAAAACAAAGAGTTAATAGGGGACACATCAATAACTTTTAGATCTTCATCATTATTTTCCCCTAACCCTTCTGGTTTGGTAGCCATCTTATTAACCAAGGTGGACTGCTTATCAGAAATTTGGGCTATTGATTTTTCAAGATGAGTAATTTGAGAGTTCAAACCATAAAATTCTTAGACATATCATCAAGCTCTTTGTTCATATACTCCATAAAGCTTTTTTGTTCTTTAAGCTCTTTTCTAAAGAAACTATTATGCTCAAATTGTAAAGTCATAAAACTTCTAATGTTCAATCCAATCTCTTCCAACCTTCTAAGATGAAGGTCGGTGTTGTTAGGCAAAGCCATGAGGGCAAACAGGCACACAAGAAGACAAGCGAAAGAGAGAGGTGATTGGGAAAGAGAGGGCGAATAAAATGGCAAGGGTGAAGTAGGGGAGAGGAAAACAAGAGGCACATGGCAAATAATGTAATGCGAGGGAGATGAGTTTGTGATGGGTACTTGGTATGTCTTGACTTGAGCGAAGACCTCCCCGACAACGGCGCCAGAAATCCTTCTTGCTACGTCTTGAGCTTGCGTTGGTTTTCCTTGAAGAGGAAAGGGTGATGCAGCAAAGTAGCGTAAGTATTTCCCTCGGTTTTTGAGAACCAAGGTATCAATTCAGTAGGAGGCTCCTCAAAAGTCCCACGCACCAACACAAACAAACAAGAACTCGCAACCAACGCAATAAAGGGGTTGTCAACCCTTCACGGCCACTTGCGAAAGTGAGATCTGATAGAGATAATATGATAAGATAAATATATTTTTGGTATTTTATGATATAGATGGAAAAAGTAAAGATGCAAATAAAATTAGATTGAAAGCTTATATGATAAGAGATAGACCCGGGGGGCATAGGTTTCACTAGTGGCTTCTCTCAAGATAGCATAAGTATTAAGGTGGGTGAACAAATTACTGTCAGCAATTGATAGAAAAGCGAATAATTATGAGATTATCTAGGCATGATCATGTATATAGGCATCACGTCCGTGACAAGTAGACCGACTCCTGCCTGCATCTACTATTATTACTCCACACATCGACCGCTATCCAGCATGCATCTAGAGTATTAAGTTCATAAAGAACAGAGTAACGCATTAAGAAAGATGACATGATGTAGAGGATAAACTCATGCAATATGATATAAACCCCATCTTTTTATCCTCGATGGCAACAATACAATATGTGCCTTGTTGCTCCTAACATCCACCGGGAAAGGACACCGCAAGATTGAACCCAAAGCTAAGCACTTCTCCCATTGCAAGAAAGATCAATCTAGTAGGCCAAACCAAACTGATAATTCGAAGAGACTTGCGAAGATAACCTAATCATACATAAAAGAATTCAGAGGAGGTTCAAATATTTCTCATAGATAAACTTGATCATAAACCCACAATTCATCGGATCTCGACAAACACACCGCAAAATGAGTTACATCGAATAGATCTCCAAGAAGATCGAGGAGAACTTTGTATTGAGATTCAAAGAGAGAGAAGAAGCCATCTAGCTAATAACTATGAACCCGAAGGTCTGTGGTAAACTACTCACAACTCATCGGAAGGACCTTGGAGATGATGTAGAGGCCCTCCATGGTCGATTCCCCCTCTGGCGGAGCGCCGGCGAAGGCTCCAAGATGGGATCTCGCGGATACAGAAGGTTACGGCGGTGGAAATAGTTTTTCGTGGTGCTCCTCGATGGTTTCAGGGTACGTGGGTATATATAGGAGGAAGAAGTAGGTCAGTGGACGCTCGAGGGGCCCACGAGGGTGGGGGCACGCCCACCTTAGGGGGCGCGCCGGGCACCCTCATGGCCGCCTCCTCTGTTGCTTGACGTCCACTCCAAGTCCCCTGGATCACGTTTGTTCCAAAAAGATCGCTCCCGAAGGTTTCATTCCGTTTGGACTCCGTTTGATATTCCTTTTCTTCGAAACACTGAAATAGGCAAAAAAACAGCAATTCGGGCGGGCCTCTGGTTAGTAGGTTAGTCCCAAAAATGATATAAAAGTGTAAAATAAATCCCATAAACATCCAAAACGGGTAATATAATACGTTGGAGAAGTATCACTTATCCCATGGGGAGTAATGACTTCACATCTAAGAAGTAGAGGTGGTAAATTTATTGAAGGTTAGCAAACATTGTATTGGTCACTTGAACAATTCATGAAAAAATATTGAAGGAAGAGAGATTTCACATATAAATATACTATCTTAGACATCTTGTATGATTGTGAGCCCGATTAATTATTTTCAAACCTGAGCAAATTAGTTGAAGTTGGACAAGGAAGACAACATAATGAGTTATGCTTGGGTATATTTGTATAGAAGTTATATTGTTATAGATCCTCCAACATGTGGTGTTTGCTATTTAGAATCCTTTGCTAGCCAAAATATCTGTACTAAGCGGGAATACTGCTTGTGCATCCAAATCCCTTGAACCAAGTTTCTTCCATGAGTGTCCACCATATCTACCTATTTGCGGTATTTACCCGCCGTTCCAAGTAAATTTGCATGTGCCAAACTCTAAACCTTCAAATAATAATTTGTTTTGTATGCCCGAATCGCTCATGTAGTGACTAGGGGTTGTCAGTATCTTCCATGCTAGGTGGGTTATTCTCACGATGAGTGGACTCTGCTCATCATTCACGAGAAAAATGGCTGGTAACTGGGATGCCCAGTCCTATGATCAAAAGATCAAAAACAAATCGCAAATAATTTAAACAAAACTCCCCCATAGTTGATAGTTGGAGGCACCTGTTGTTTAGGGCAAGCCATGGATTTATGATTGTTGGTGGTGGGGGAGTATAAACTTTACCATTATGTTTGGGAACTGCCTATAATGTGTGTAGCATGGAAGATATTGGGAACTCTTGGTTGTTATGTTGATAATGAAAGCATACCTCTCAAAATTATTTTCATCTCTGTTTTAAAAGCTTCGAGCTCTAGCACCTCTACAAATCCCTGCTTCCCTCTGCGAAGGGCCTATCTTTTACTTTTATGCAAGAGTCAGTAGTATTCCTTCTGATTCCAACCTACTCTTTAGTTGGCAAGCATCATGTGATGGGGAAAGATCTAAGCATATATGGCCATTCAAATATATTTGATCATGAATTATTATTGTTGACAATTATCTATATGATAAGTAAGTTGGGAGGCGAAACATTAAGCCCCTATCTTTCTCTGTGTTCGATCGATGCTATTTGTTCTAAAAATATGCTTTGAGTGGTAGCAATCATGGAAGACTATATGATAGTTGAGTATGTGGGATTTGCTAAATCAAAGCTCTTACATAGACCCTTCCTGGAAATAAGATGAATTGCAATTGTTTGATGACTGAGAACATAGTTTGCTAGTTTTCAAAAAAGTTTATGGTCTATCCTTTAACATGTGAATAGCTTGTTACTTGATTGTGAGAAGTTTTATGAGATGAACTGCTGTTATGACATATAATGATGCTACAAAAGGTGATTGAAATTATCATTGATCAAACTTATGCACCTGCTAGCATTCACACTTCATAAATTATTTCTTTTATCATTTACCTACTCGAGGACGAGCAGGAATTAAGCTTGGGGATGCTAATACGTCTCCAACGTATCTATAATTTATGAAGTATTCATGCTATTATATTACCTGTTTTGAATGTTTATGTGCTTTACTAAGCACTTTTATATTATTTTTGGGACTAACCTATTAACCGGAGGCCCAGCCCAAATTGTTGTTTTCTTGCCTATTTCAGTGTTTCGAAGAAAAGGAATATCAAACGGAGTCCAAACGGAATGAAACCTTCGGGAGAGTTATTTCTGGAACGGAAGCAATCCAGGAGACTTGGAGTAGACGTCAGGGAAGCTTCGAGGTGGCCATGAGGCAGGAGGCGTGCCCTACCCCCGTGGGCGCGCGCCCCACCCTCGTGGGCCCCTCGTGGCTCCCCTGACGGACTTTTTTTGCCTATATATATCCATATACCCTAAAAACATCGAGGAGCACGATAGATCGGGAGTTCTGCCGCCTCAAGCCTCTGTAGCCACCAAAAACCTCTCGGGAGCCCGTTCCGGCACCCTGCCGGAGGGGGGATCCATCACCGGTGGCCATCTTCATCATCCCGGCGCTCTCCATGACGAGGAGGGAGTAGTTCACCATCGGGCTGAGGGTATGTACTAGTAGCTATGTGTTATCTCTCTCTCTCTCTCTCTCTCTCTCTCTCTCTCTCTCTCTCTCTCTCTCGTGTTCTTGAGGTGATACGATCTTGATGTATCGCGAGCTTTGCTAATATAGTTGGATCTTATGATGTTTCTCCCTCTCTACTTGTGATGAATTGAGTCTTCCCTTTGAAGTTGCCCACGCGACTACGTCAACGCCGTCCGCCTCGGTCGCATCGCACCCAAGTCACTTTAAGAGCAACTCCAACCAGGCGACCGAAACGGGCTTTAGGTCGACCCTCCGTGCTTGGGTGACTGGGCGCTATGTACGAGAGAGAACTGGTGAGATGAGATCACTATCTAGTGAGAGACGATGAATAAGTTGTTTCGGTTGCGTCGCGTCGTGTGTGTGCGCGCTATATTAAGCGTAGTACCGCTTACGTGTTCATGTGTGGCTCCCCTGTCTGCATGCCGCTCTGTCTCGGCAATAATTGATCCGATGTCTTTATGAATAATGCCATTGAAGGAGCTACTAGTTGTGGTAATTACTTTCCTCAATCAATTGTATAATTTGTCTTGACTCATCATTTATAATGCAATTGAGTACAAAAATCTGGTTGGATTCGATTGGTGCTGACTTTCAATGGATCTATTTGGATCCTGTCCTCGTTCACCATCTAAACTTCTCTTCTAGTGTGCTGGCCCAGCAACAAAGTCTGCCTAGATCCTTAGGGAGGGGCGAACGGCGACACACCTTCGACTCGCTTCAGTACTTATTGCCATCTTATAGCCATCACTAGATGACCTACGGGCCTGGTTATAATTTTTTTTACTTGTGATGTTCACAAATGATAATCGCTCCAGTACTTATAGTCATCCCTAGATGACCTACGGACCTGGTTATAATTTTTTTACTTGTGATGTTCTTTATACTGCTAGAAAGAAGTTGACAACATAATACTTCACATAGCCAAATATAACTAACACTTAACCAGTTGAGTGTCATCCCATATACTAGAACACTAAGAGTCTCAGACTCTGGAGGGTTTCATCACACACGCACACACGACGAGTCAAGCAGCCAGCCCAGCCATGGACAACGAACAACTTCTACCAGCCACATAATAACTGCAAAAAGCACAGGTCGCTCCACCACCATTTCCCTCTACTTAATACATGAGCAAACATAGAAAGGTGTCTTGCTTAGTTAGGGTCGGTTCTAGAGAAGCCGTAGCGTTGAGCAGCAGATCAACGCCGCCTCTTGCTCGCCTTGAACAGCTTGATGGCATGCTGGACTGCTTCCTTGGATTTTGCTTTCCTCCCCTCCCTCTGGTTCCATAGCTCCGGGAAAGGAACCCTGCTGCCGCTGCCGCTGCCATTCAGCTCCATCAGCGCCGTCACCACCGCAGCATATGCTTCCTCGCCGTACGCCTCTTTCAGCTCCTTGAGCTTCATGTCACCCTCGTTGATCACTTCCTACACAAGAGTATGCACCAGGTGCAGCATTAGCAATCCTAATAAATATTTATTATATGCAAGAAGATGGAGAAAGCTTAGAAATTCAGAAGTACCAAACAGGTGAGACAATTGAAGGTGCAACAAAAAAAAATGGTGTTGCACTTATCAATTGCACAGAGGCTAAACATGCAATGGTAAGTATTTAGGGATGCAAGCGGGCACGTCCGTGCTCTCCGCAACTGTCCACAAAGGCAAAAAGAAGCTAATCACTGCTGCTTTAAAAACCAAGCTAATACAAAAACCATCAATTCGGACATTGGCCGACGCGTCAGCCTGCATCCCTACAAGGATTGCTAAGAGGATTGGGATCCTCTCTTTTTTTTTCCGAGAAAACGCAAAGGACCTTTGTGTTTCATTTCATTGAAAAGATAGAACAGTCCTCCTAGGAGGTGAGCGTTACAGTGTCATGTGTCCGATCAATGGACGTCCCAGGATGTGGGCAGAACAACCCGAAGCCCCTGGGCCCCTGCCTTTGCCCAACATGAGGCCTCGTCTTTGATTCAATGGATGGTGTGGCATTGTCGAAGACACACGTGTTCCTATGCTTCTTATTATCATGCTACTCAGAATTCATTATGTTTGGTTGCAAATTGCAATAACTTCCTGATGTAATCTATCTGCTCAACATTGACCTTGCAGCACAAACTCAAATTCCTTATCAGCAAGACTTGCAGAAAAAAACCTCATGGATCAGCGCATACCGTGATTGGGTATAGGTAGGAAGACACTGCTGGCCATTTAGTGTGCTAGAAACAGACACACAATTCCATGTGTTTAAAAGCTGCTTCATTTATAATCAATCAACAATCATGGTGCACGCAAGATGTATGATGTATTACTTTGTTCTAATCAAATAAAGTAAAGCATCACATACACAATTCCGGTTGTTTAAAAGCTGATCCATTTATAACTCTTGTATACAAGAGTGTGTCCAGTTATTGTATAATCAATCAACAATCATTTATAACTCTTGTATACAAGAGTGTGTCCAATGAATCAAAAAGGAAAAATGTTCCAAAGAGTATATCAGTAAACAATAGCATCAAGTGACTACAGCTCAGTCATGATACAAGGCCTACCATACAGAGTCATATGCTTTCCATTTTCCGAGACTTCCTATCCTATTTCTCCTTTTTCTTAGCAGATATAAAATAACCATCACCGATTTCAGTTTTTCATATCAAAAGTTCTAGGGGAGGAGAACAATGTCCGCACGGTTTAGTTATTCCATGTGGGCGTTATGGGTTTGAAAATCTCAAAAGAATTTTTGAATTGTGGGATTAAAAAGGTGCCAGAATTTCCGGTAGAAGGGCCAAAACCATCGGGATCGGGGCGGCAATGGGGTTCATTTGTAGAAAGGCTTGTTTCGTCAACAGAGATGGAAGTGCAGATGTTTGAAGTTGGGGTATTGGACTAGGGTAAATTTGGTGGACATAGATGTTCCTGTGGGCTTGAGGAGAGGTGCCGATGATTTGCGTGAGGTAAACCTTTAAGATAGAAGCTTTTTGGCTATGAGTGTGGAAATCAACACCTGACGGTGTTTTTTTCGAAGCCGTTGAAAGGCTGAAGCGTGAAAATATTTAGTGTTTTCCTCACCTTCGATAGCAGCTTGTATTTTGCCCGTAATTTTCAGAACAAGGCGGGCTCCCTGTTAGCCTTTTGGAGGGATACCAACAGACCCAAACCACTCATACCCCTCCTAGTCCATGGCAACCAGACTGGCTTTATATCGGGCAGGAACATCGCCAATTTTTTTGTTTTTGCAGCAGATCTTGTCAGCTCAAGGAACCCACCATGGTAATAAAACCGACTTTAGGAAGGTGTTCAATTCTATTTCCTGAGAATCTCTTGTTGCCATCCTTAGATGTCGGGGCTTCCCTGAAGCCTTCTGTTCATGGATCATGGACCATCTCTCCCACCGGCAAAACGGCAATTCTACTAAATGGGGTCCTGGGCAGCTGGATCAACTACAAAAATGGACTCTGGCATGGGGATCCACTATCACCATCTTTATTATAGTAGCCGAAATGATCCAACAGAATAAACACCTTGCTCCCACTTCCCAGCAACACCCCATCTTCACACATCTCCCACCCACTACGCTACAATATGCGGACGATATACTCATAATCACTCGGGCCTCTCCCGAAGCTGCTACACACCTGCAAAGTATCTTTTCTGACTTTGCCATGGCCACTGGCCTCAACCTTAACTTCTCCAAAACCACCTTCATGCCCATCCATACCATGCCGGACTGCACACGTGAGATTGCCAACATTCTGCACTGCCCCATCTCAGCTTTGCCACAAATCTATTTGGGGCTCCCACTCTCCCATTAGGCTGCCGCCAATGCTTTTCTCCCCATCATTGAACGTTGCTGAAAATTCCTCTCTGGCTGGCGTGCCATATTGCTATCAGAAGGAGCTCGCTTAAGTTTACTTTCCGCCGTCATTGACTCGCTAGCAATCCACTTTGTCTGTTTTTCAAATTACTAAAAATGTTCTTAAAACTATTGATGCTTTCAGCCGTGCTTTCTTTGGGGCTGCTGAGGAAACGTGTACAGGTGCTCAATGTTTAATTGCTTGGAAAAACATTTGTAAACCAAATTTTTTTGGTGGTTTGAGCCTTGATAGCTTCCACCAACAAAATCATTGCCTTCTTATGAAATTTGCAGTCAAGTCACTCTCCCAAGAATCCCCACCCTGGCTTGAATGGATTCACCTACAACACCCCAATGCCTTCGTTGCCCCCATAACAACAGTTCTTTCTTTTGCAAAACCATAAACAAACAGATTACATCGCTCCTACATGTTAAACTCATATATGCATACGTGATTGTACCAGGAATGTGTAGTCATATAATACACGTATCTTGTTTCATAGAGATAGAGTTAGCTTGAGTAGGTTGTTAGCATCTAGTCTATTCATCAGGGATTTGGCCTATGCTATATAACACGGAGCCGTCGCTACCAGGAGAGGTACGACGTTCAGCATCTCGCACATGGTAATCAGAGCCCATCTCTTCCATCGCATCTAGCTTCCATCGCCTCCACCACCTGCGCTCGCTGACATGGCTTCCTCTGCTGCCACCGTAACCTCTGGTATCTCTGGCCAAGTCACGGAAAAGCTTTCCCGCACTAATTTCATCCTCTGGCGCACCCAAATCACACCGCAGATCAGAGGAGCGGGATTCTTCAGGTACGTTGATTGAACGAACCCGGAGCCGGCCAAACAAGTCGTCATCAAGGACAAAGATGGGAAGGAGGAGAATGTTCCAAATCCCCTTCACGCCGTCTAGATCCAAGAAGATCAGCAGGTACTAGGCTATCTGTTGAACAATCTCACCAAAGAAGTTCTAGTGCAGGTTACATCCATCGTCCATGCACATGAACTCTGGTCAGCCTTGGCGAGCATGTTCTCGTCCCAATCTCTGTAGGGGTCATGTCGAGGGTCAACAAAATCTGCATTGCTCTAGCAAATGCACAGAAGGGCACGCAGTCCGTGGCGACCTACTTCGCGCACATGCGCTCCCTAGCGGACGAGCTTGCTGCGGCAGGCAAACCCCTTCAAGATGACAGCGAGCTGATCTCCTACATCCTTGCTGGCTTGGATATGGAGTACCAACCTCTTGTCTCTGCCCTCGACTCGCACACAGCCGATCACCCTGGACGAGCTCTTCGCCCAGATGAGTAACTTCGACCAGAGGGTCACGCTCTTCTAGGGAACCAACTCCGGCGGCGGGTTTAAGTCGTCTGCCAACGCCGCTTCACGTGGCCGCGGCAGCGGCTCCTCACGCTACCGAGGGCCATCGCGCAAAGGGAAGGCAACCAGCGGCGGGAGCAGCGGCGCCTCCAACTCCTGCGGCAACAGTAGCAACAACGGCGTGCGGCCCTCCTACACCAACCCTAAGGGTCGCCGCAACAACTCCAGCAAGTTCCGTCCAGATGCCATCCGCTGCTGGATCTATGGCAAGCTTGGACACTCAGCGAAGGACTGCTGGTACCGCTTCCAGGAGGACAGCGACTCGTCTGGTGATGAGAAAGTCGCTGGAGGAGCGGAGGCTTCGTACGGCGTTAACACGAATTGGTATGTAGACAGTGGTGCTACCAAACACATCATCGGCGAGCTGGAAAAGGTGACCATGAGGGAGAAGTACTGCGGCCCCGATCAAGTCCATGCAGCTAATGGAGAAGGTATGGAGATCCGTCACATTGGTCATTCAGTTATTAAAACTCCTCATAGAAAAATTCATCTTAGAAACATTTTGCATGTCCCTAGAGCTTCAATGAATCTTCTCTTCGTTCATCGCATTGCCATTGACAATCATGTGTTTCTCGAATTTCACCCGTTTTTCTTTTTGATCAAGGATCAGGCCACGAAGAAAATTCTGTATCGAGGTAGATGCATTCGAGGACTTTATCCATTGATTCCGGAGATTAGGAGGTTCAATAAGCAAGCATATGGTGTCACCAAATTATCTTCAACTCGGTGGCACGATCGACTGGGGCATGCATCTTTTTTTTTAGTACAACGAGTGCTTAGGAAAAATAAGCTTCCATATGTTGGGGAGCATAGCTTTGAAACAATTTGTGATTCTTGTCAGAAGGCCAAGAGCCATCAATTACCATATCCAATTTCTTCTAGTATTTCTACCAAACCGTTGGAACTTATATTTTCTGATGTGTGGGGTCCTGCACTCTCTTCCGTTGGTAGACATACTTATTATGTGAGCTTCATAGATGATTATAGCAAATATACATGGATCTATCTTCTACAGAAAAGATCCGATGTATTCCAAGTTTTGCAAAATTTTCAAGCACTCGTTGAAAGAAAATTTGACAGCAAAATCATCGTTGTCCAATCTGATTGGGGAGGGGAGTACGAGAAATTAAACTCCTTTTTCCCGAACTCTCGGTGTGTCTCATCATGTGTCGTGTCCACATGCCCATCAACAAAATGGGTCTGCTAAACGCAAACACAGACACATTGTAGAAGTCGGTCTCGCTTTGCTTGCGCGAGCATCCATGCCCCTCAAATTTTGGGATGAGGCATTCCTCACGGCAGTGCATCTCATAAACATCTTGCCTAGTCGTGTTATAAATAATGAAACTCCCACCGAAAGGCTTCTTCACATCAAACCAGATCATACTTCCCTTGGCACCTTTGGTTGTGCATGTTGGCCTAATCTTAGACCTTACAATAATCGTAAGCTCATGTTCCGCTCTAAGCAATGTGCTTTTATTGGCTATAGTCCCTTACATAAAGGTGTCAAATGTCTTGACATCTCCACTGGCCGAGTTTATATTTCCCGTGATGTTGTGTTTGATGAGACCAAATTTCCCTTCTTTGATCTCCACCCTAATGTTGACGCCCTTCTTCGCCAAGAAATTCTTCTCTTGCCACCTCGGTTGACCGGTGCACATCATGAGGAAAATAATTGTGATGATTCAATGCTGACTAACCCCCATAACCATGAACGTGAGATTTCTGATGGTACAGGTGAAAATTGCGGAGCAAATGCTGAAGAAAATCTGCCAAACATGCCTTATTTCATGTGTCCAGACCTGGGGAACATATCCTCCTCGGGATCGCACCTGCAGCAGGCGGCCAGAGAATCGTCTGTGGGATCCCCGCCATCGCAGCGTCGCGTCAGTGCATCGGAATTTGCGCCTGGATCCTCCTCGGTGCCCTCCACCAATCCTGGGCCCGCGGACGACACGTGGGTCTCTCCTCGCGGCGCTCGCCCCACCGAGCCGACTGAGCCGCTCGGCTCCCCATTTGCCACGCGTCGATGGCCGATTGGCCCGACCTGCTGCTACGCCAGGCATGTCACCCGGTCGCAGTAGGGGGCCCCCTCAGGTGATCTGTCGCGTCCCACGACAGTGATGTGTCCCGACAGGTGCCATCATTGCGCCATGATGGGGTGCCAGAGGCTGGACCCGGATCTTCTACGCCTTCTGCTTAAGTCGCGCGGCCGTCCGGTGCCACAGAAGATCCCTCGGCCTCCCTGACCCATGCAGCCGAATCTGCATCGGGATCAGGCGCGCCGGGGGAGAGTCAGACCGATCTTCTGCGGCGATAACTGTTGCATCTGATCCTGCACCGCGTACACGACTTCAAAAAGGGGTAATTCAGCAAGTTAATTAAAAACTAAATTTGGTTTGGCATGCTCCACAGGTGAACCTGATAATCTGCAAGAGGCACTTAGTGATACACGATGGAGAAAAGCTATGGAGGAAGGGCATATGGCTCTTCTGAAAAACAAAACATGGCATCTAGTTCCCCCACGGCAAGGTAAAAATTTGATTGATTGCAAGTGGGTTTTTAGAATTAAGAAAAAGTCTCATGGAACTACAGATCGGTATAAGGCTAGACTGGTTGCAAAAGGTTTCAAACAGAGACATAGCATTGACTATGCGGACACATTTAGTCCGGTTGTAAAAGCTGCCACTATTCATCTTGTGTTGTCCATTGCTGTTTCCAGGGGATGGAGTCTTCGACAGCTAGATGTGCAGAATGCGTTCCTTCATGGTGTTCTGGAAGAGGAGGTTTACATGAAACAACCTCCTCGGTATTGAGAATAAAAACTCGCCTCATCATGTCTGCAAACTTGATAAAGCCATTTATGCTCTGAAGCAAGCTCCTAGAGCATGGTAATCACGACTCAGTCATAAGCTGCAATCACTTGGTTTTGTTCCTTCTAAGTCTGATACGTCATTGTTTATTTACAGTAAGTCAAATACATCAATATTTGTGCTTATTTATGTGGATGATATTATTGTTACTAGTTCATCCAATGCAGTAGCAGGACTGTTAAAAGATCTGAGTGCTGAGTTTGCTCTTAAAGATCTAGGAGACTTGCATTGCATTCAAGTAAAAAGACATGGAGATACGCTTCATTTGTCTTAGGAAAAATATGCAGCTGGTCTGGTTAGAAGAGCTGGCTTGCAAGGATGTAAACCATCACCAACTCCATAATCCAGCTCAGAAAAACTATCTCTTACAGAAGGAGACCTCTTGAATCATGAGGACAGCACCAACTACAGAAGTTTGGTAGGTGCACTTCAGTACTCGACTCTCACAAGGCCAGATATATCCTTTGCTGTCAGTTCCTTCATGCTCCTACAACTGTACACTGGACAGCTGCTAAGCGTATAGTTAGATATGTGAAGCATACTTTGGGCATTGGTCTTACTTTCAATAAGTCTTCATCTACTCTTGGCAGTGCTTTTTCTGATTCTGACTGGGCAGGATGTGTAGATGATAGACGTTCAACTGGTGGATTTGCTATATTCTTTGGACCTAATTTGATATCTTGGTGTGCAAAGAAGCAGTTCACCGTCTCCAGGTCAAGTACAGAAGCTGAGTACAAGGCATTGGCAAATGCAACAACAAAAATAATCTGGGTGCAGTCCATGTTGTAAGACCTGGGTATAAAACGCACTCAAGCCTCCTTGTTTGTGGTGTGATAATCTTGGTGCTACTTATTTATCTGCCAAACCAGTCTTTCATGCACGGACAAAACACATTGAGATAGATTTCCATTTCGTCAGAGAACGAGTTATAAGTAGTTGGAAATTCGGTTTGTACACTCCAGAGATCAAGTTGCATATGGTTTCACCAAGGCATTACCTACAAGAAGTTTTAAGGAGTTCAAGCGTAATCTCAACTTGACCAAGTTGTGATTAAGGGAGGCTGTTAAACTCATATATGCATATGTGATTGTACCAGGAACGTGTAGTCATATAATACACGTATCTTGTTTCATAGAGATAGAGTTAGGTTGAGTAGGTTGTTAGCATCTAGTCTATTCTCTATCCTTTCTTTCCTTGTACTCCAAACTTGTATGCCTTATCAGGGATTCAGCCCCTGCTATATAACACGGAACCGTCGCTACCAGGAGAGGTACGACGTTACAGCATCTCGCACACTACAAACTCTCCTTTGTCCTCACCGCTTCAGGAACATAAACCTACTTTTGTTTAGGCATTTGGATACATCAAACACCTCTAGCCATTGTCTTTCCCATCCTCTTTACCCACACCACAAATTGTTTTGTCAGAGTGGCGACCATACTTGAACTTCTGTTTAAAAACTGCCCGTAGAACTGTCTATCTAATGCTGCCTCCGCAGAACTTGCTTCTCTTTCCTCTTTGTTGCAGGACTTCCAACTATCTATGGATCATGATGTGCACTTCTGCCAAGGTGGCCAAGACTTCTCCACCCACTCGACGTATGGTCTCATCATGGCAAAAGCCGACGTCGACACTCATGCCCGGACAATCTGGTCCTCTAAAGCCCTGAACCGACTCAAGATCTTTGCATGGCATCTAGGGACGGGCTAAACTCCAAGGCTAACCTTCTTCACGAGCACATCTCCAGTGATGGGCCTTGTACAATGCAAGGTGCTTAGGGGAGATGCTTAGAAAAATAAACCAGTTTTTCTTAAGCACCGGTGCTTATTGGTAGAGGGTAGACGTTTAATTAGGCACCTCTCATATAGAGATAAGACTGGTGCTTGAGAAAAATTCGGTTTATTTTACCAAGCACCTCAAATTAGCACATTGCATTGTACTTGTACAAGGCCTGAGGATGCTCTCCATACCTTCATACTGTGCCCGCACGCTGACAGAGTGGTCGCATCACCCCTCCTCGCTGCATCGATGACTTATGGGCATGCAGGGTGCCCATCGGACTTGACCTCTCTATTTCTATTTGGTCCACCGTTGGTCTCGTCATCCTATGGAAAATTTGGGTGTCTCGAAACACCATGGGCTTTGACAAGATTGATCACCACAGCTCTGAAACCGCGACCCCCGCTCCGCTCCCTCCCCCACTAGGGTTTCCACCCCCGCCACCGCCGATCGCCGGGCGCGCGCCTCGGGGCCCACCCCGCTCCCCCCTCCCCTCCTCTCCTCCCTCCCTCCCTCCAGCGTGCCCCAGCGTGCGGGAGGGACCCTGCGACATGCCCCTCATCCCGTCCCTCCCTCCTCCCCGCCATCGTCGGCAAGCTCCGTCAGGCAAAGCCCGGTGGGCGCGGCGACGGGGCCCTTCTTCCCGTCCGCTTGGGCGCGCGCGTGGCGGCTCCTTGAGTGGCGGCGCTGACGTCCGCGGGGTCCAGCAGCGCTGGCGGCGTCTCGCGGAGCGACGGGTGGCCTGCTGGTGGCGGCGCTCCGGCGTCCTTCGTTCCGCTCGCGACGGGGTGGCTGCGGTGCTCTTGTCTCGGGAGGTGACGCGCGGTCGGTTTCTTGCCAGATCCGGCCGGATCTGGCTTTGGGGGCCGGCCGACGGCGCGTGGCTCCAGTGGTGCGTGCCCAGCGGCTCCGACGCTTGGAGCTCGCCGGGCGATGCGGGTAGTACAGCGCCCGGGCGTGGCCGCTGCTCCGGCCATGGGCGGCGGCATGGGGAGGTCCTGGTGGTGGCCTACGGTGTCATGGCAGCTTCACGGTGGCTCGATGGATCTGCTCGCGGCAGCGGCCGGCTTCTCCAGCGTCGGCTCGTATGCGTTCGGACCGTCTCGACCTTCACCCCATCTCCTCGTCACCCGGGCGCTACTCCCATCAATGGGTTGGTCCTCTCCCAGTTGCGGTCCACCGCTCGTCTCGCGCCCGGTGCAGCAAGACTGAGCTCGTCTCGCGCACGATGCAGCAGGACCGAGCTCGTCTCGCGCACGGTGCAGCAGGACTAACCTCGTCCCCCTCTTGATGTTGCAGCACCGAGCTCGTCCCGCGCTCGGGGCAGCAGGACGGGTCTGTGGATGCCAGTTCTGGCCGACCTATTGGGTCTCGACGCTGGGGGTCGCCCAGGGGCGCGAAAGGTGGGACCTTTCCGCTCGTGTCTTTCGTTGGAGTGCGGCGGGTCTCGGGTGAGGTGGTGTTGAGGTCTTGGTTATTGGTAGCGTGGTGCCAATGGGCAAAGCACGTGCCTTGGTGCTGCCCGATCACCATGGTCGTGTGGGCAGCGTGGTTGCCGAGGTGTGGCGTTCGGTGGCGGTGAATGTTGGCCGAGGTGAAAACCTGCTCTATCTTCGGACGGACCGGCGGCGGCGAAGATCGTTCCCTTCTTGAAGGCGTCGTCGCGGCTCTCATTGCCCGTCATGCGGCTCCAGGGGAAACTCTGATCCTTGGATCGGCCGATGGCGGCGCTCCGGTGTCGTACCCTTCCTGAAGGCGCCGCCTTGGAGCGCATGGTTCGTCATATGTAGCTTCATCTCTTCGGGGCGGTAGTGCTAGGGGTGGTGTTGCTGCGCTCAGCGCCTATGTATCCTCTCCTGGGTGTGTGCGTGTGTTGCGGTGGCGTGGCGTGTGTTTGTACTGGGTGCTTGTTGATTGGTGCTTTATATATAAAGAGGGGCGAAAGCCTTTTTCGGTAATCACCACAGCTCCAGCACCCTTCCACTTATTATTGAGGAAATGACCTTATGGCAAACCCACTAAAGAAGCCGTCTCACAAGGGCTCCGCTTCCTCGTGGCGGACATACCTCGCTGAAAGAACTAATCGTTTTCACGATGGTTACAGCCTTGAGCGGAGCCTTCAGTAATATATTCAGGTGGGAGAACTCCCTCATGTTTGGCACTAGTAACTTTGTAAGCAAGCTACTATATATCCAGGTATACGGTAACAAACAGAGAAGGATTTCTTACCGATTCTTTTCCGTTTACCATAGCAGTCGTAAAAGGACGCCATTCTGGATTTTTAATTTCGTTCTGCCACTTTGAACAAATCTTAACACTTTCAACTTCCGCATCATCTTTTGGAAAATATTTCCTGCACACATTTAAAAATGCCTTTGAGTCAAGCTCACCCATCATCCTGATGCCTATGTGTGCTTTGTCACTGGTCTGACCGCCCAAGTCCTGTAGCTGTAGAGCCTGCAATCGAACAAAACATGAATATAAAAACCAACAAGTGCACTCACTCAAATTACACAGTAGAGCATTAGAAGCAGCATACATCTAACACAAATTTCCGAGCTTCTTGCAACTCAACAGCAGCCTTTTTTTCTTGCAAGATCAGACCTTGGTTGTAGTTTTCTGTATATTCCATCTCATCGATCTTATCTTGCAGCTCCTCTGTCAGTTCAGCTATTCTTTTCCCTGTTTCTGAAGTTTCATTGCCTGGTGTGAGCTTTATCACTTGCAATTTTCCTGTCAGGTGTTTTATTTCTAGTTGAAGATTGTGCTTCACATGAAACTGTTCCTCCAACTTCTTAGCATTTTTTAAAGCAGTTTCTTTCTCTTTCTGCAGTTTATACACAAGATAGACATCTTTAAAACTTGTGTCATCAAGAACATCTTAAAAACTCGTGTCATCGAAAACAAACAGCTTGAAAACGTATTCACACGGCAGGTACTAACCTGTTGTTGTTCAAGAAGCTTGCGAACATTCTCATTAGCTTTCTGATACTCCATTTCTGCCAGCATAAGATGATTGGACTTTGTCGCATTCTGTACAAGAATAAAACACAACTTAAATGACATTTTTATGGAAGTGATTTAATTACATTATTATGCTGCCATCCTCAGATGGTAGATCCAGTTACATCAATTATATACTAAAAGAACATGATGGGTCAACCAGGAAAAAGAGAGGATGACTAGAAAATAACACAACAAAAGCAAAAATCAGTTCAATAATCTAAATTATCATTAAATCATAATCCTTGAATCTCATAATGTGGGACTCCACTTGACTCAAGCCCTGCTACCTCTAAGTAGAAGAGAAAACCAACTACATGTAATGGAAACTAAAACAATTAGAGGCTTAAGCTTAAACCCCCTTCTGCTTATTTGAGTTAGATAACATGAAATATTTGGGTGTTACATGGATATTCAAGTAAAAGAATATAAAAGTATGACGCTAACAAAAAAAGACATGATCTATTATTGAACAAAGGCCAAGTATGCCACTACAAACAAGACTAACACACTGCATATTCTCGTAACTAACTGAAAATAAAATGATCAAATTATGAAGTATATGTAGTTACTTAAACTCAGATGATAAAAAAGAAAATTGCAGCTGGTGTATGTACGGTAAAAGGCAAAATCTTTAAATTAACAAAGAATGAACTAAAACTAAACAAGAGGAGGCATGCCATATAGGTCCCGAACATTGGCACATAGCAAAATTAACGTGGGCTCCTGAGCAAGGATCCAACCAGGCAACAACTATGCGGCTCCGAGTGACACCCATCCCATTCATGCAGTTGCCTCCAGTAATAATATCAAACAAAAATAGTTTTCCCTGTACAACTGCCACCTAGTTTCTCTTATTTGTTCACTTTGACTATCTAATCATGTTCTGCACCAATTTTGGCCATGGCATATAGTCATCTTAGCCACTCGTACAAATTCTTCCTTATAAATTATCATTTTTTACATGATCAATCTTGCAACCAAAATGACACAATATTGAAACAAAATTTTTAACAAGTCACGGCGCATCGAGTTCTCAGGGAACTAATGACACCACCGAGTTGGATATAACAATTACATATCTCATCATGGAGTGAACATCCAAGAAAAGTTCGGTAGAACCGAGGGAGCGGGGCTCCACACGTGGTGGCCGTCCGATCTCGCATAAGAATCTATGCGATGCATGGTTAATTAAGTTTACGAATAATTTTTACAAGGTTGTTTTATTTCCATCTAGTATATTGATTTTCCACGAAAGGACATCACTCTTTCAGAAAAATATACATATTAAAGAAGTTGCACGCGCATTTGTGTGGACAGCATGCTAGTTTTGTATAACAATCCAAACACCAAAAGTTCTGCTCCATGATATCTGGAACAAAAGGTAACGCCCAATGCCAGTTTTTCTTTAAGTCAACAAAGAATATACTAAAATAGTTCTATTTTTGTGGAATACCAGTTGAAGATCCGATAGTAACGGACAGCTGTAAGAAGTACATGAACAGAAGAAGCTACACACTACACTAACTTACAAGTTGCTATATAGTCATGTTGATTGAAAAATATCATACAAAGACAAGATATGCCTCACCCTTTCCTTCTCCAGTTCAAGGTTCCTTTTATCACAATCAGTCTGTGCAACCAAATCATCAAGTTCTTTGGACCTTGCAGCAAGCTCATGCGTCATAGACTGAAGATCAAAGCGCAGCTTCTTGTTCTCGTCAACAATCTTTTGTGTATGTTCGACAGAGCACTGTCGCATCTTTTGGAGTTCTAAGACAGATGAAATTCAAAACATACATCAGCCCTTTTTGTAATGCTTAAACGCGGCATGATCTACAAGAGGGTAGAAACCAGCTGGTGCAAATAGTTACTTGACATTGATAATATATAACACATAAATTACAAGAAGATTAGCACCTTGAGTGTATGACTGGAGCTGACGTTCCCTCTGTTCCATCATCCTTTGCAATGACAAAGTTCTCTCCTGATACTCACATTCAAGTGCTTCTAAATGCATATTCTTTTCAATAACCTTAGAAGATAAACTGGCCACAAGTTTCTCATTTTTATTTTTTTCTTCATTCTCGACGCCGTCAACCGTCTTCAGATCGCCATTTTTTTTTAGAAAGTCCCCTATTGCCCCTGGAGCATTGTAATCATCTGCCCTAGCAATCCATCCAAAAGGCTGTGACCCTCCACGCTCTTTTTCCTGCCAGCCCATTTTCCCATACCCATTCTTCTCAAACTGATTCTCAAATATTAGTGCATTCCTAAACCCACCAAAGTCCTTGCCAAACTCAACAATAGCATTACCTGTAGGAAAACCTTTACTGTACACATGATGCGCTTTAACTGGATGAAAACAGGAGAAATGCTCCTTCAGCCGGTTTGCACTTTTTCCAACATATTCAGAAGGCATATTGACTACGATACCCATCCAGGGCCAGACAAACAGCTCATCCCTTTTATGTTGAGGAGGCTGTGGATCCATAATAATTGGCCTCAGCAGTGGACCATGTGATTTAGCTGGTTCATCCTTCAAATGCTTGGCAAGGGCTCGATGGTCTACCTTCTGTTTTGCTTCCTGGTCATGGGCAGCCCCCACACTCAAGGCATGCTGCAGTAATTCATGTATGTTATAGTCACCATTTCCAACCGAACAAAAGGGGCACTTGTATGAACTCCCATCATGCATCACTTTTATATCTCCTGATAGCAGAAGTGCATAGGTGTCAGAACCATAAGCTTCAAGCTCTGAGTCTCCATCCGATGTATAGTCCATTGCGAAGGGACGTGAAAAGCCCGACAACCTTGAGAGAAATAAAGAAAGGGAAGGTGTGTTCATCAAGTTATATTAAGAACTGTTTCTAATAAATATTACAGAAAGCTAAAGATGTAGTTGCATATACATGAGCAATATACTAGAATGACGCCTAACACAGGAAACAAGAGACAAAAAGAGAAGCTGGGTACATGTTCAGTCACACATTCCATACAAGCCTCTTGCCGTACTAAATCTAAGCATAGCACGAACTTGATGAACTCAATAATCTGTAGTATTCCGTACTACAGCGAGCATCAATGTGGATGTAATCACTTACGTATACAGCTAATCACCCCATCATTACATTGGTTTCTGTTCTAACAAGGTTTAACAAGTTTGATACTGTGCAAGTCATGTGATTTAATAAGATGTGTGTGGGTAATAGTAGTATACAATCTTACAATATGCAGCATATACCATGAGCAACAGTCGATACTAGAATAACACCTAGTGCCTGTATTCCACAAGCCTCTTTCAGAAATCAAAGGAAGCTTAATCTGTATTGTGAACTCCAGTGCCCAGCCGGCGACGAGGTCGCAATAGCTTACGCAAAGAGCCAATCATCCATGTCGTAAGTCCTAACATAGGTGTCCGTTCCAACAAGGTTTAACAACTGTGGTAATGCAATTGATTAAGCTACAGGACAAGTTCAGCATGCACGAGGGTTTGTGTAACAGGGCTCCTCCCAAACTGAAGAACAGAGGAGCCGGCCGGAAAGAAGAAAATAAACACATTCCCGCAAAATTTGGGGCCACCTCCTCCTGCATTTGTTCGTTTCTTGCAAACCCTCCCCATCCCCGTCAATCATGCGACACAAAAAAAGTTCAAAAAAAAATGAAAAAAAATGTTGAAGAATCGAGCTCCCCCGAAAGGGATCGAGAAAAGTACAAGAGCCAGGAATCAAAGTACACAAGAAGATACGGAAAGGGGACAGATGAAATCCACCGTAGCCGGGTCCAAAATCGGACGCAGACCAGAGCAAAAAAAAAAAAAGGAAGCGATTGCGGCGGCCGGTTCGATCAGAGCAGAGCAGAAAACCCCAGCCCCAGCCAAGAAAGAGGACAGATAAACTAGGCACCACACCCCGAACGAGATAAATGTTCTTGGAGAGGAAAGAAAGGAAGAACCTCCCGGGCTCAAGGGAAAAAGGTAGGGTTTGAGGGTTTTGTGCCAATGCTCGAGGCGGGCGTGGTAATGCGGCGTCGAGGGAGGAAGGAGAGAGGTTCCGTCGGTCCGTCCGTTCTCACCTGCGGCGAAGCAGAGCGGCGCGGCGGGGGTTTGCGCGTGGGTGGCCTCGTCGCGCGACCGATGAGCTTTCTTGGCCGGAAGGGGAACAGACTGGAAGCGAGCAGGGGAATTTGCTGCGAAGCGAAGGTGGTGGGAGGGGCAGGGGGAGGCGTTGGGTGTGGTAAATTGGAGGACGGAAAGCGGAGGGGAGCGGCACGTGGGCTCTGCGCTTGAAATTCGATCTCCTTTCTGCCACTGGAATTAATACTCTCCATTTTCCACCCAGAGAAGATTTTTGCTCACTTTCGTTCTGTGTGCTTCGCAAAATTGCGGAAATCCCTTCTGGAGCTTGGCCTCCAGTGAGGCCTTCAAATTAAAATTTAAAATTTCCATCAAAATTCATATTTTTACATTTCAAAAAATTCTGAAAAGAATACAGATATATATGAAGGCATAACACCCATGTGTGTAAATTTTCAGTTCAAAATATACTGAAATGAGGCTTGTGCAAAAAAGACAAATCTAGGGATGTTTAACTACACATGATACTATTCATCCTCCCAGGCCATGAATTTTTGTCTTTTTTGTACAGGTCGCAACTCAAGGTATTTCATCATGAATTTCTACACACATGTGAGTTACATCCTTACATACACGCATATTATTTTTCAGAATTTTTTGTACCATAAAATTTTGAATTTGATTTTTTCAAAAATAAAGGCCTTCATGAAGATCGGCCGCCAAAACACCTTTCTCGCAAAATTGCCGCTCTCAAAGATTTCTTTTGCATAATCTCTATTACGTATCAAAGAGCAGTTCGCGTCGTCTCCTCCCTTTCTTCGGTTTTTTCCACCCCACATCCCCTTTCTCCTTGATTTTCTCTTAATATTTTTGGCCAACCGATGCCGCACAAAATAGAAAATCAATAATACTCTTATAAATGATGCTGGAGTACCCGCCTATTGGGGGCCTTCAAGGGCGAAGAGCGCCTTCACGCCGTATGTTTTCGAGCGACATGCTTTGGGGGTTGGGGGTTGGTGCGACCAGCCCATGTCCTACGTCTAGATTTAAACGACATGGGCCTTGGGGGTTGGTGCGACCAGCCCATGTCCTACGTCTAGATTTAAACGACATGGGCCTTGGGGGTTGGTGCGACCAGCCCATGTGGGTTGTTGCCCCACTCATCGGTCCATGTGAGCCCTTCCTAGGTCATCGGGACCCATGGTGAAACTCCCGGAATCTTCTAGAACCTTCCTGATACTCTACCAAAAATTACAAAACTTTTTCAGAACCCTGAAAAACACTTTCTATATATAAATCTTTTCCTCTGGACCATCCAGAGCTCCTCGTGATGCCACAAATCCCATCCGAGACTCCCAACAATATTCGGTCTCACCAATATTCCCAATACTACCCTAGCATTACCGAACGTCAAGTGTGTGGCCGTTCCAGAACATGCAGACATGACCGAGACACCTCTCCGATAAACAATCAATAGTGGGACCTGGATGCCCATATTGATTCCCACATATTCAATGAATATCTTTATCGATTTAAACCATGATGTCGAGGATTCAGTTAATCCCGTGTACAATTCCTTTTGTCCAGCGATATGCTACATGCCCGATATACGATCGTCGGTATCGCCATACCTAGTTCAATCTCATTACCGGCAAGTCCCTTTACTCGCTTAGTAATACAAGTGTGACACCCCCGATTAAATCGTACACTAGTCATACACGCAAATATGTACGATCAAGATCAGGGACTCACGGGAAGATATCACAACACAACTCTAGACACAAATTAAATTAATACAAGCTTCATATTACAAGCCAGGGGCCTAGAGGGCTCGAATACGGAAGCTCGAAACACAAGAGTCATTGGAAGCAACAATATCTAAGTACATACATAAAGTTAAACAAGATTGCCTTAAGAAGACAAGCACAAACAAGATACAGATCGAAAAGGAGCAGGCCTCCTGCCTGGGACCTCCTAACTACTCCTGGTCGTTGGCGGTCTCCACGTAGAAGTAGGCAGTGTCGAGGTAGTAGTAGAACGTTGGCGGTGGCATCTGGCTCCTGGGATCCACCATCTGATCGCAACAACCGGGTATGGGGGAAAAGAGGTAGCAAAGCAACCGTGAGTACTCATCCAAAGTACTCGTAAGCATCAGATCTATACTAAGTATGCATCGGTATCAAAGAAATGAGTTGTATCTGTGGACTGAACTGTAGAATGCTAGAGGAGAAGGGAAAGCCTAGCCTATCGAAGACTAGCATCTTCAAGCATCTTGCAGCATTCAGAAGAGTACAGAATAGCATATTATAATTAGTAAGTATGTTGTAACATTAGCGCCCAGAGATCCTTTCTCGACTCCCTGCGAGAAAGCAATCCCAGAGCCATCATATCCATCTCATATATCAAGTATCCAGTTTCTAGTTGTAATAGATCAGGATACAACTCTGAGCGTCCATTACCATGGACATGACTATTCGAATAGATATGCTTCCCTGCAGGAGTGCACCACATTACCCAACACGCTTGATTACTTTGGCCGGACACACTTCCCTGGGTCATGCCCGGCCTTGGAAGATCAACATGTCGTAGTCCTACCTAGGCTCCACAGAGAGGTCCCCGACGGTCTACATCCTAAGTGCTCCGGGGTCTTGGGCCCATCGCGCATTGCACTCCGGGTCATTATGCGACGAGCTGGGACGAACACCACCTCATCCTGGATGGCACTGGCCCGACATGCCCACAATGCTGAACTGGACGTCTAACAGAGCTTTCGAAAGAAACATATGATGCCAAGTAACTGACCCTGCATGGTGGTTAGTGCATATAGGCCAGTGGCCAACTCAGATAAAATACCCATACGCTTAGTGTATTGGGAGCTCGCGGAGGCGAGCAGAGACTCACGATCATGTGACCCCATCGCCCCATCTCGAGGAAATACGGCAAGGGCCAGGCCCAACCCTCTCACTAGGGCGGTCTGCCTGCCCGGCCGTGCCTCGTCTTTATCTCGCGGGTACCCTCCAGGTCAACCCGACTATCAAGAGACTGTCAGGAACTCAGGTCCACCTCTACCGGGCTGATATCGCCTGTCCCTTTAGTCCTGCAGTAACAGTAACTCTCGCGGGTACCCCCACGATCAACCTGACTTCACATATCTCGCGGGTACCCCTCGGGGCTGACCCGACTTTAACATGGGCCTGGAGTAAAGCCAAGGTAACTGTGTGTCCAAAACTTCAAGGAGGAATCCGAGGAATCAACCTCGATGGATTCCACTTGATGTAATCGTCAAGGTGAACATACGAGGAATCACCCTCAAGGTTCACATTTGAGGTGTTGCGCGACAGAGTTGTATCGGGAGTGGTGAACGAGGAATCACCCTCGACAGACCACGACCGATTAGCTACACTACAGAGTTATCATCAAGGGTGCATTACGAGGTATCACCCTTAGCACTCGATAGTAGCTCTGCATAGTCGTACAACTAAAAGGGTGAGGTGATGTGTCGGGCTCTGGACGTCGATCACGTTGATCGAGTCATCGGTCATCAAGCCGGGGCAACTAGGACAAGGTGAGGGGTCACTGATGGATCACTAAAAGCAGGTAGGTAACAATATCAGGTTACAAAAGCAGGCTATGCATCAGAATAGGAGCAAACAATTGTAGTAGCAAAACACTACTAGAGAAAACCTTATACACAGAGTCTTATCTGTAGCACGGGTTAAAGAGAGGCGCTATTGCTGATTGGTAGTAGTGCTTTTTAGTTTCGAGCGCTACTAGTAGGTGGCTAGCAGTAGCGCATTCTGGCAAACCGCGTTGCTGTTATGGCCAGCCCGGGCCGAGGTGCCCATCCCCACTTAGCAGTAGCGCCTATCTTGGACATGCGCTACAACTATTGACTTTAGTAGTAGTGTTGGGCCTAAAAACACGCTACTACTAAGCCCAGGTTATTATCGTCCTCCGCGCCTAACCTCTCAGTATCCCCTTCTTAGTCTCCATCCCCACTCTCTCTCCCACTGAGGGAGTGCTGGACTAGGGGGTGTCCGGATAGCCGGACTATCATCATCGGCCGGACTCCAAGACTATGAAGATACAAGATTGAAGACTTCGTCCCGTGTCCGGATGGGACTTTCCTTGGCGTGGAAGGCAAGCTTGGCGATACGGATATGTAGATCTCCTACCATTGTAACCGACTCTGTGTAACCCTAGCCCTCTCCGGTGTCTATATAAACCGGAGGGTTTTAGTCCGTAGGACACAACAACAACAACAACAACAATCATACCATAGGCTAGCTTCTAGGGTTTAGCCTCCTTGATCTCGTGGTAGATCCACTCTTGTACTACCCATATCATCAATATGAATCGAGCAGGAGTAGGGTTTTACCTCCATCGAGAGGGCCCGAACCTGGGTAAAAACATCGTGTCCCTTTTCTCCTGTTACCATCCGCCTAGACGCACAGTTTGGGACCCCCTACCGAGATCCGCGGTTTGACACCGACATTGGTGCTTTCATTGAGAGTTCCTCGTGTCGTCACTAATAGGCTTGATGGCTCCTTCGATCATCAACAACGACGCGTCCAGGTGAGACTTTTCTCCCGGACAGATCTTCGATTTGGCGGCTTTGCATCGGGCAATTAAGCAGCCATCCGGAGCAGATTGAAAGCTACGCCCGCCATCAGTCGATTTGGAAGCGTGAACTTCACGGCCGACATCCGCGGAGACTTGATCTTCGACGGATTCGAGCCACAACCGAGCGCTGCTGCATCACGATGGGCATGATTTAGTTCTGCTGCCGGACAAGGTGCCACGAGGCGCCGCGAGTCCGCTCCGATCCTCAATTCGGAGCCGGCTGCCCAGATCGAGGACGGGTGGCTAGACACCGCCTCGGGGGCTGCTACCCCTACGACGATGGAGCCAAATACTGACCTTGTCCCTTGTGACGCACGTGACTCCGAGGTGCCGGACTCCTCGCCGGACTCTGAACCTCCCGTGCCCCCTCCAATCGAATCCGATTGGGCGCCGATCATGGAGTTCACCGCCGCGGACATCTTTCAACACTCACCTTTTGGCGACATCCTGAATTTGCTAAAGTATCTCTCGCTATCAGGAGAGCCCTGGCCGAATTGCGGTCAGGATGGTTGGGATGCGACGACGAAGAAATTCAAAACCCACCCACCACCCACTTTGTAGCCATCGTCGACGATCTAACCGACATGCTAGACTACGACTCAAGACATCGACGGTATGGACGGCGATGCCGAGACGACCAAGAACCAGCTCCTACGGGCAATGGAAGACCACCTCGTCATCGACATATATATGGTGGACATCCCAAAGGATGGGAATGGCGAGGAAGCAGCGGAGGAAGACTCCTCCAAGAAACAGCCCAAGCGCCGGCGTCAGCGGCGCCGCTCTAAATCCCGCCACAGCAAGAATGGAAATTCCGGCATCGGAGATAATAACACCCCAGGGAGTGCCGAAGACAACCCCCTCCAGCCCGAGGATCCCGTCGAACAAGAGCGTTTCAAATGCAGGCTAATGGCCACGGCGAACAACCTAAAGAAAAAGCAGCAATAGCTTAGAGCTGATCAAGACCTGCTAGCCGACAGATGGACTGAAGTCCTTGCGGCCGAAGAGTATGAACTTGAACGCCCCTCCAAAAGCTACCCCAAACGCAAGTTGCTCCCCCGATTAGAGGAGGAGGCATATAAACCTGCATCACCAGCACACAATACGGCTGACCGACCACCTCGTGACCGCGACAGAGAGGCCTCTAGGCCCTCCACCAGAACCGTACCCCAGCACCACTCGAAAAGTACGAAGCCACGGGGGAATGCACCGGACTTGTGAGACATATTGGAGGATAAGGCAAGACAATCAAGATCGATCTACGGATCGCGTGGACGCCCCATGATGCGCGATGACGACCGTCGCGCTGGATACAGCAACTCCGGCCGGGCCGAACACAGTAGACAAAGCTCGCTGGAGCTACGTCGTGATATGGCCCAATATAGAGGCGCCGCACACCCACTATGCTTCACAGATGAAGTAATGGATCATCAAATCCTCGAAGGGTTTAAACCCGTGAACATTGAATCCTACGATGGCACAACAGACCCCGCGGTTTGGATCGAAGACTATCTCCTTCATATCCACATGGCCCGCGGTGACGATCTTCATGCCATCAAATATCTCCCACTCAAGCTTAAAGGACCAGCGGCATTGGCTTAATAGCTTGCCAGCAGAATCAATTGGGTGTTGGGAAGACCTGGAAGCCGCATTCCTTGACAACTTCCAGGGCACATATGTGCGACCACCGACGCCGATGACCTAAGCCACATAATTCAGCAGCCGAGACGAATCGGCCGATAGTTACGGACACGGTTCTTAACAAAGAAAAATCAAATCGTCGATTGTCCGGATGCAGAGGCCTCGCAACCTTCAAACATAACATCCGCGACGAGTGGCTTGCCCGCAGGAGGAGGAAAAGCGAAATCCATGGCAGCCCTCACATCACTTATGACCCGCTTCTGCGCGGGAGAGGACAGCTGGCTAGCCCGTAGTAAAAACCTCAGCAAAAATCCTGGCAGTCCGGATACCAAGGACCGCAATGGCAGGTCGCGTCGCAACAAAAACAAATGTCGCGTTAACGGCGACAGCACGTAGGATACGACAGTCAACGCCGGATTCAGAGGCTCCAAACCCGGTCAGCGGAAAAAGCCATTCAAAAGAACTACTCCGGGTCTGTCCAATTTGGACCGAATACTCGACCGCTCGTGATAGATACACAGCACCCCCAAAAAGCCAGCTAATCACACCAACAAGGATTGTTGGGTATTCAAGCAGGCAGGCAAGTTAATTGCCGAAAACAATGACAAGGGGCTGCATAGCGATGGCGAGGAAGAGACCCAACCGCCGAACAATAGAGGACAGAAAGGTTTCCCCTCACAAGTGCGGATGGTGAACATGATATACGCAACCCACATACCCAAGAGGGAGCGGAAGCGCACTCGAGGGGCGATATCTGCGATGGAGCCAGTCGCCCCGAAGTTCAACCCATGGTCCTCCTGCCCGATCACTTTTGATTGAAGGGACCACCCCACTAGTATCCGCCATGGCGGATTCGTCGCATTGGTTCTAGACCCAATCGTCGATGGATTCCACCTCACCAGAGTCCTGATGGACGGCGGCAGCAGCCTGAACCTGCTTTACCAGGATATAGTGTGCAAGATGGGCATAGACCCCTCAAGGATTAAACCAACAAAGACGACCTTCAAAGGCGTCATACCAGTGTAGAGGCCAATTATGCAGGCTCGCCACACTAGAAGTGGTCTTGGATCCCGGATAACTTCTGAAGCAAGGAGCTAATCTTCGACATAGTTCCGTTCCGCAGCGGCTATCATGCTCTGCTCGCACGGACCACGTTTGCAAAGTTCAACGCAGTGCCGCACTACGCATACCTCAAGCTCAAGATGTCAGGCCCTCGAGGAGTCATCACGGTCAACGGAAACACTGAATGCTCCCTCCGAACGGAGGAACACACAGCGGCTCTCGCGGCAGAAGTACAGAGCAGCCTCTTATGGCAATTCTTGAGTCCGGCCGTTAAGCGACCGGACACGGCTAAACGCGCCCGGAGTAACCTACAACAAGACCACCTGGCATGTTCTGAGCACACGTAGCAATGCGGCCCCAACCCTTGCCCTTGCAAAATTGCAAGACTGGTCCTTCGCATACATCATTACACTCTGGAGATACCATGGGCATAGGGGGAGGGGCACGACCACGACAGGCCCAGAGTGCGGCTCAACCACACCAGGGGCTCCCAAGTGTGTCATCTTTTTTTTCTTTTCTTATCCACAGGACTCCATTTACTAGAGGCCCTGTCCGGCAGTAGACCTGCCGAACTCACGATGCAACAACCAGGGAAGGAGAAAGGCTACGACGAGCACTCAGGTGGTCTCCATTACAAGCATTAAATTTGTTTTATACACCATTCCGCAGCCTACCCCTGGAGGGGGACATGTTTAGTAGTCCCATCCCTTGCTTACCGCACTATTTGTATCGTCCTGCATTCATGGCAGTATTTCTTGAATAAACAATGCATCGCTTTTTGCTTATAATTGCATTTCTTTCTTATACATATGTTCATTTATGACATATTGCATCCGTACACTTTGGTACGGCTAAATACACCAGGGGCTTAAGTTCCCCACATTATGGTGTGATAAGTCCGAACACTTTCACAAGTGCGGCACCCCGAACTTATAGCATTATATGCATCGGCTCGAATCATGTCTTGGGTCAATAGTTGGGTTTGCCCGGCTCCCATGTTTTGGTACCTTACGTTCCGTAGTATCGGCTAAGGTAGCACTGGGAGAACCACTGCGATTGCGCCCCGGTTGAGCTGGGCGAGCGCCTCAGTGGAGGAAGCTAAAACTGACCGTCATGATAAGGCGAGAGCTGGTCGCTGTTCGAGAGGTTTTTTCGAGTCCCTAAAGACTTATGCCGCTTAGAGCGAGGAACCGGCTTTGTCTAGCCCAGGCGTGGATAGCGCCCGAACTCGGTCTTCCGAACACTAGGGGCTTCGCTGAAATTTAAAATTATAGAATTCTATGGCTAAGTGAGAGTGTTCAAGCATTATAAGTCCGGTTGCCTCGTTCATTGTGTTGCGCGCCTCCCTAGATGGACCCAAAAATGGGAACAAGAGCGCTCAAGTTTATCCCGAACACCCCAGCACTTGTGGCATGGGGGCTGAAGCCGACGACTTGCCATCTCTCAGATTTGATAAGCGGCCGCACAGAAGGTAATATTTTAAATTAACAAGCGTTGCTTAGCGCATATGAACAAAGTTTTCAGCGCACAAGATAACAAAATGCGAGTCTACTCAAATATTACATCTTTGGAGCACTCACCCGCAATCATGCGGGCACCCTTCAGGACACTCTTATAATACATTTCGGGCGTGCGATACTCCTTGCCCGTCGGTGGCGCGTCCATCACAAGCTTCTCGGCGTCCATCCTGCCTCAAAGCACCTTTGCATGGGCAAGGGCCGACGGGCACCTTCAATGCAAAGGGAGTGCTTGACGACTTCAACCCGTGGACACGCATCCACCAGCCGACACACCAGTCAAGTAGCTCCTGGCATGTCCTCCTTGGGCCACAGCCGAACTATGAGGCCCTTCATGGCCTGTTCGGCCACCTTGTGGAGCTTGACCAGCTGCTTCACTGGTCGCTAAAAGCACCGGATGTCCGACCTCGGATATCGAGACCGAAGACCTTCTCCGTCGAGCTCCCCTCCTCGGCCCAGTAGAAAGCGGCAGCATCGGACACGCTGCGGGGCAGATCTGCGAACGCTCCTGGAGAGCTCCGAATTCGGGTAAGCAATAGGTAATTCACATTCACATGCTTGCTTTGCATGAAAATGCCTTACCCGCCGCTATCTTCTTTAATGCCTCGATTTCCTGGAGGGCCTTGTGGGCTTCGGTCTTAGCGGCTTTGGCACTCTCAAGAGCTGATGCAAGCTCGGACTCTCGAGTCTTTGAGTCGCGCTCCAAACTCTCATGTTTTTCCATGAGAGCCTGGAGCTCTTGTTGCACCTCCGCCACCCGTGCCTCCTGCCTCTCTCGCTCGGCTCGCTCCGCGGCCGCATTGCGTTCGGCCGCAGACACCGCCTCCTTTAGGGTCGCCACCTCATTCGTGGCCCCTGGAGTACCCACGTTATCCTTGTTATTTCTCTTGCAACCAAATCCTTTTCTGTAAGGTACAAATTTAATACGGTGTTACTCACCTTCCTTGTCCTCGAGTTGCTTCTTGGCATGGCCGAGCTCGCTCTTGGACCGCTCGAGGCTCTGCTTCAAAGCATTGACCTCCATGATCGGTCTGGCAGAGGTCAGCAGCGCCTTTGCAATCCCATATTGACATATTTTTAGAACTCCTGCGTATATCTTTTTAGATCCTCGGTCCGCTTTTCTTTCTAAACACCGAACCGAGCATCAGGGGCTACTGTCTATGCGGTATTATATTACATATCTTAAAATTCCTACCTCAAAGCCTGTTAGAAGGCTGCCGCAGGCTTCGGTCAGCCCGCTCTTGGCGAGCTAAACCTTCTGAATCACCGCACTCATGACAGTGCGGTGTTCTTCTTTGATGGAAGTGCCGTTGAGCGCCTCCAGCAAGTTATCCGGCGCCTCCGGTTGGACGGAGGCCGCCGGTGTCGCAGTCTTGCCCTTCTTACGAAGGGGCCGCTCGCCGGACTCCGGAACCACTGCAGGTTCTGGTGCGGAGTCCGGTGCAATGTCCGGGAGGTTGCCCTACGGCACCTCCGGGGCCTCCTCCTCCTGGCAGGTCCCTTCCTGGGATCCCACCTCGACGTCGTCAGCGTCGCAAGGGGTGGAGGCGGTCGGAAGAGAATCCATATCCAACGTGCCAAAGGACCCGCTCGACGAAGCGGGAAGATCGTCCTTGGCCGGACTACAGGTTGTATGCGGCATTAGAAAGACACCGTGTGGCAAAAATAAAAATTATAAATTATCTAGGAGTCCGGATATTTACGATCTCGCCAGGGGCTTGGCCCTTAAGGGCCACTCCTCGTTGCCGTCACCAACGTTGGCGGAGCAGTCCGGGGGAAGGGTCCTTCCCTTCTTGGACCCTTCGGCCTCCCTCGTTGGGGAGGCCTTCCTCTTCTTCTCTCCCCCCGCTGGGGGAGAGGCCTCTTTCTTCTCCTCCTCATCTTCGTGGGAGGAGTCCGCCTCGGAGTCATCGGACGATGAGTCCGATATCACTGACGCCGGAACTCCTTCGGGTTCCGTGGCCTTCTTCTTGGCCTTCTTCTCCCAAGCACTACGTAAAGTGCGGGACCAGCAGCTCTGTCAAACGGGCGTCCGCTGGGTCTTCTGGAAGGGGAGCCGGACAGTTAACCTGTCCGTACGTCTTCTGCCAGTCCTGTTCAAGGTATTGGGAGTTTAGATCCCACATAGAGTCAAACTATGAAAAAATGAGTGTCCCATAAAGGATAACATAGCTTACATCACCAGCCGGGCGCTGCGTGCTGAATCCGCGATCTTCGGTTGCGGATGCGGGAGCTTCGGCACCCTTGAACAGCACCCTCCAGGCATCTTCGTACGTCGTGTTGAAGAGCCCGCTCAAGGTCCGGTGCTGTGCCGGATCAAACTCCCACAAATTGAAGGCCCGTTGCTGGCAGGGGAGAATCCGTGACGAGCATGACTGGATCACATTGACAAGCTTAAGCTTCTTGTTCACCAGTGTGCAGAGACAGATCGAGTCCGGTCGGCTCTTCGAACTACCCCATAGCAAGCCCTTCTCTTTCCAGGAGGTGAGCTGCATGGGGATGCCAGATCTGAGTTCGGGGGCCGCTGTCCATTTAGGGTCACGCGGCTCGGTGATGTAGAACCATCCCGATTGCCACCCTTTGATGGATTCCACAAAGGCACCCTCAAGCCAAGTGACGTTGGGCATTTTGCCCACCATGGCGCCTCCGCACTCCGCTTGGCTGACCTTCACAACATTCAGCTTGACATTGAAGGTCTTTAGCCACAAGCCGAAGTGGGGCTGGATGCAGAGGAAGGCCTCGCACACGACGATAAACGCCGAGATATTGAGGATGAAATTTGGGGCCAGATCATGGAAATCCAGGCCGTAGTAGTACATGAGCCCCCGGACAAATGAGTGGAGTGGGAAGCCCAGTCCGCGGAGGAAGTGGGGAAGGAATACGACCCTCTCATGGGGCCTGGGGGTAGGGATGAGCTGCCCCTCGTCGGGGAGCCGATGCGCGATGTCGCTGGACAGATATCCGGCATTGTGCAGTTTCTCGATGTGCCCCTCCGTAACGGAGGAGGCCATCCACTTGCCTCCCGCTCCGGACATGGCTGGAGAAGGTTGAGGTGAGATGTGCGAACTTGGGCGCTGGAGCTCGAGTGCGCGGAGATGGATAAGCAAAGGAGGAAGAAGGCGTAGGTAAAAGAGGTGGATCCTTATCCCCTTATATATGGGCGGGCAAAACTATACGTCCCCACCGGCCTGGTAAAACTCGCTTATCTCCCAAGCACCACAATCAATGGCGCGGTTGGGTTACGCACGTCCATATTGATGGGAATCCCGGAATAAGGGGAACACGATCTACGCTCGACAAGACGTGCCAAGAAACCGCCGCTAAACGCTACCGAGCTGGTATAATAAAAACGATTCAAGTAAAGGCTTGGTAGTGGTGTGACGTCATGCCACAAAATACGTCAGCAGATTGAACTTGTGTAAATATTATTCTCTCTACGGTGGTATGTGGAATTTATTTTACAGAGCCGGACACTATCCTGGCGTTCACAATCTTCTATGATTTATTCGGAGGAGGAACCCGCCTTGCAATACCAAAGACAATATGCGCGCCGGACTCATCATCATTGAAGCCTGGTTCAGGGGCTACTGAAGGAGTCCTAGACTAGGGGGTGTCCGGATAGCCGGACTATCATCATCGGCCGGACTCCAAGACTATGAAGATACAAGATTGAAGACTTCGTCCCATGTCCGGATGGGACTTTCCTTGGCGTGGAAGGCAAGCTTGGCGATACGGATATGTAGATCTCCTACCATTGTAACCGACTCTGTGTAACCCTAGCCCTCTCCGGTGTCTATATAAACCGAAGGGTTTTAGTCCGTAGGACATAACAACAACAACAACAATCATACCATAGGCTAGCTTCTAGGGTTTAGCCTCCTTGATCTCATGGTAGATCCACTCTTGTACTACCCATATCATCAATATCAATCAAGCAGGAGTAGGGTTTTACCTCCATCAAGAGGGCCCGAACCTGGGTAAAAACATCGTGTCCCTCGTCTCCTGTTACCATCCGCCTAGACGCACAGTTCGGGACCCCCTACCCGAGATCCGCCGGTTTTGACACCGACACCCACCCTCGTTGGCGGCCTTCCCCCGCACTGCTCCTGCCGCCCTCCCCCGACCCGTGCCCGCCCTCCTCTGCCACATTTCTGCCTCCGTTGCTGCCTCCTTCCTCGTCGGTAAGTCGCCTCCCTCCTCCCTCTTCCTACTCTCTTCTTTCTCCTCCCTCCTCCTCCGGGCACCATCCTCCCCCTCCTCTCTCTCTCCTCCCTCCCTTCCTCCTCCCTCCTACCTCCCGCCATCCATCCTTCCTTTCTTCTTGTACAATGTAGGTTTTTTTAATGTTTTTCAAATACAATAGAATGTAGAATGTAAATTTTTAGTAAATGTAGGGGTTATAAGATATTTAGTATTGTAGATTATTTGATTAGAATAGAAAATTTCAATAATGTAGATTATTTGAATGTAATAGAATTTAGGTTATTTGAATAGAATAGAATAAAAAAATAGCAATGGTTTCTATATTATAGTTTGTATTTTACTACATTTAGTTGGTAAAAAAATGTCCTCTACTTGTTACATTCTAAAATTAGGGATTTTTCTAGGGTTCATAGTATATTTTAGATATATTTCAGCAATCAAACTCTAAGTTATGTGAAATTAGGGCATTTTTCTATGGTTCAAGAAGTAGACGGTAGGTAAAAAAACCAGGGCATTTTTCTAGGGTTTAGGGTTTCACTAAACCCTAAAATGAAGATAATAATGTTTTTGTTTATATTTTGTTTTTGCAGAAACTAAGGACCATGCATCATCTCCGCCGTCGTCCCCGTCACTGACCTCCTCCGACGTCGAGGTGAGGCCAGCCAAATCCCAATGTCGATGATGATGTAGATGTTTTGATAGATGTAGTAGAGTAGTAGATGAGTAGTTGTGACAATTTCCATGGAATAGAAATTTTTCAATGTAGGTCTTTCAAATATGATGGAGATTTGGACATGTGATATGTAGTGTTGTGTACTACTAGTGCTTGCCCAAGTGGCCTATTGCATTATTGACCAATGTTATGTTTGTCAATCCCCAACAAATTTACCACTTATACTTTTCCTTATGTGATGTCATTACTTACCATAAGATTAGCATATGGTCTTTTTCATTTATATATTTCTTTTATTTGATTTGCAACATAAGAGTAAAGAAGCAAACACTCACACTAAAATTTTATTATATAACTTGCACACGATTACATAGATAGGAATATCACTAAGGAAGCACTCGAAAAGAAAGGATCGGACTAAACTTTTATTCGACTAAATCATAGGAAAACTAAAGATCAAACTAAGATAGATAAAAGAAAAGATAGTGGTGATGATACGATACTGGGGCACCTCCCCCAAGCTTGGCACAAGCCAAGGGGAGTGCCCATACCATGAACTCAAGTCTCCTTCATGGGGAAGATGATGGTGGTGGTGATGAGGTAGTAGCCATGTTTTTCCTCAGCTTATGCTTGAGGATAGAATTTTCCTCCTTCAAGTTATCGATCTCTTGCTCGAGCTTTAATATCCTTTTGCATAATTCCTGCTTGTTTTCCTGCAAGAGATGAAAAGGGATAAATTGGATCTTATGTTTCTTTGCTTTATTAGGGAGACTCGACTTCTTGAATTCCATGTGCATATCCCCAGGTTGGGGTAATGGAACTTCATCTTCATCTGAGCTTGTCTCTTTTCTCCTTTTCAGATCATAGTCTTCTTCTTCCTCCGTGGTCCAACCATAGTGTTCCACATCTCCATAGACCTTGGGGTTTGCGACACAATCAACAACATAGCTCTCACCCTCCGAGTCTTGGGATGAGATATTCTCAGATCTGCCAGAAAACATCAAAGAAAGAAGAACAGAAGATTTCTTTGTGATACGGTGGCCAATACGTTCGGGGGGTATATAAAGATTTTTTTATCTTGGGAAACAAGCAAACGGGGGAAAACGGAGTCTGGAAGGCACCCGAGGTGGGCACGACCCACCCGGGCGCACCTGGCTTGGGACCACCAGGGTTGCCTTCCTGGTTGTTTCTTATTTTCTTGATTATTTTATTATTCCAAAACTGACAGAAAATATTTTTGCGGATTTTTCGGAGTCCGTTTACTTACCGTATCACGTACCTCCTATTTTTCAGTTATTCTGGATTGTTCCGGAAGGTTTCTTTTTATGTGTTCCTCCGGTGTCATGGTTTGGATAATATTGCTGTCAACATTAATAGGCGTACCTGAGATATAGTGTTTAATTCTTTGTCCATTGACTACCTTCGGGTTAGTACCTTCGGCATAATTGATCTTGATAGCTCCAGAGCGATAAACCTCTTCAATAACATATAGTCCTTCCCATTTGGAGAGAAGTTTTACTGCAAAGAATTTGAAAAGAGTTGTATAAGAGGACATATTCTCCTACTTTGAATTTCCACTTTTGGATTGTTTTATCATGCCATCTTTTTAACCTGTTCTTTAAACAATTTGGCATTTTGATAAGATTAGGTTCTCCATTCATCTAGTGAGCTAATATCAAAAAACCTCTTTTCTCCGGCAAGTTTGAAGTCATAGTTGAGTTCTTTAATTGCCCAGTATGCTTTATGTTCTAACTCAAGAGGCAAATGACAAGCTTTTCCATAAACCATTTTATAAGGAGACATACCCATAGGATTTTTATATGATGTTTTGTAGGCCCAAAGTGCATCATCCAATTTCTTAGACCAATTCTTTCGGGACCTATTAACAGTTTTTTGTAGTATTAGTTTTATTTCTCTATTACTAAGTTCAACTTGACCACTAGATTGAGGATGATAGGGTGATGCAATTCTATGGTTAACATCATATTTAGCAAGCATTTTACAAAAAGCACCATGAATAAAGTGTGAACCACCATCAGTCATTAAATATCTGGAGACTCCAATCCTCGGGAAAATAACTTCTTTAAGCATTTTAATGGAAGTGTTATGATCATCACTACTAGTTGGAATAGCTTCTACCCACTTAGTAACATAATCAATATCAACCAAAATATGAGTGTACCCATTAGAGGAAGGAAAAGGTCCCATGTAATCAAAACCCCAAACATCAAATGGTTCAACAACAAGTGAATAATTCATAGGCATTTCTTGATGCTTACCAATATTACCAATTCTTCGACATTCCATCACAAGATAAAACAAACTTACATGCATCCTTGAAGAGAGTTGGCCAATAAAAACCATATTGCAATGCCCTATGAGCAGTTCTATCTCCCACATGATGCCATCCACAAGCTTCAGAGTGACATTTCCATAGGATTTGTTCGTGTTCATGCTCAGCTACACAATGTCTAATAATACCATCTACTCCTTCTTTATAATGATGTGGGTCATCCCAAAAGTAATGTCTTAAATCACAGAAGAATTTTTTTCTTTTGTTGGTATGTGAAACTAGGTGGTATGTATTTAGCAACAATATAATCAGCATAGTCAGCATATCAAGGAGTATTATGAAAAACATTTATTGCAGCTAGTTTGTTCATCAGGAAAGCTATCATCAATAGGTAGTGGGTCATCAAGGATATTTTCTAGCCTAGACAAGTTATCAGCTACAGGGCTCTCTGCTCCTTTCCTATCAGTGATATGTAAATCAAATTCTTGCAACAAGAGAACCCACCTAATTAATGAGTCTAGGTTTAGCATCTTTCTTTTCCATAAGATATTTAATAGCAGCGTGATCAGTGTGAACAATTACTCTGTAATCAATAATGTATACCTGAATTTATCACAAGCAAACACAACTGCTAAAAATTCTTTTTCGGTAGTAGCATAATTTCTTTGGGAACTATCTAGAATTTTGCTAGCATAATGAATAACATTTAATTTCTTATCAAGTCTTTGTCCTAGAATAGCACCAACATCATAATCACTAGCATCGCACATAATTTCAAAAGGCAAGTTCCAATTAGGTGGTTGAACAATAGGTGCAGAAATTAAGACTTTATTAAGTGTTTCAAAGGCTTCTACACAATCATCATCACAAACAAATGGAACTTCCGTTTGTAAAAGATTTGTAAGAGGCCTAGAAATTTTAGAGAAGTCTTTAATAAATCTCCTATAGAAACCAGCATGACCAAGGAAACTACGAATACCTTTAATATCTCTAGGACATGGCATTTTCTCAGTTGCATCAACTTTAGCTTATCCACCTCAATACCTTGTTCAGAAATTTTATGCCCCAAGACGATACCTTCATTAATCATAAAGTGGCACTTCTCCCAATTGAAGACAAGATTAGTTTGCTCACATCTCTGCAAAACTCGATCAAGATTTCTTAAGCAATCATCAAAAGAAGTTCCATAAACGAAAAAATCATCCATGAAAAAATGAACAATATTTTAACAAAAATCAGAGAATATTGCCGTCATACATCTTTGAAAGGTAGCAAGTGCGTTGCATAAACCAAAAGGCATACATCTATAAGCATAAGTTCCAAAAGGGCAGGTAAAGGTGGTTTTTCTCTTGACCAGGTTGTGAAACAGGTATTTGCGAAAAACTAGAATATCCATCAAGAAAGCAAAAGTGCGTGTGCTTAGATAATCTTTCCAACATTTGATCTATAAAAGGCAGAGGGTAATGATCTTTTCTAGTAGCTTTATTTATTTTTCTAAAATAAATTACCATTCTATAGCCAGTAACAATTCTTTGTGGAATAAGTTCATTTTTATCATTAAGAACAATAGTAATGCCTCCCTTCTTAGGAACACAATGAACGGGACTCGCCCATCTATTGTCAGCTATGGGATAGATTATACCTACTTCCAGAAGCTTTAATATTTCAGTTCTTACCACTTCTTTCATTTTGGGATTCAATCGTCGTTGATGATCAACAACGGGTTTGGCATCAGGTTCCATGTTAATCTTGTGCTGATAGAGAGTGGGACTAATACCCTTAAAATCATCAAGAGTATATACAATAGTAGCACGGTGCTTCTTCAGAATTTTCAATAATCTTTCTTCTTCATGTTCTGAAAGGTTAGCACTAATAATAACATGATATATCCTTTTCTCATCGAGATAAGCATATTTCAAAGTGTCAGGCAATTGTTTCAATTCAAACACAGGATCACCTTTAGGTGGAGGAGGACCTCCAAGAGTTTCAATAGGCAAATTATGTTTGAGTAGAGGTCGTTATTCAAAGAAAATTTATCTATTTCATTTCTTTCATGCATATGCATATCATTTTCATGGTCTAGCAAATATTGTTCTAATGGATCAGTAGGAGGCATGGAAATAGAAGCAAGACCAACTATTTCATCCTTACTAGGTAATTCTTTCTTATGGGGTTGTCTATTAAACTTGGAAAAATTAAATTCATGAGACTCATCACCAAAGCGAACACTGACCGTTTGTTTATGACAATCTATAATAGCATTGGCAGTATTCAAGAAAGGTCTACCAAAGATAATGGGACAAAAATCATCTTGTGGGGAACCAAGAACAAGTAAATCAGTAGGTTATTTTATTTTTCCACACAAGACTTCAACATCTCTAACAATCCTGAGTGGTGTGATGGTGTCTCTATTAGTAAGTTTAATAGTAACATCTATGTCTTCTATTTCAGCGAGCGCTATGTCATTCATAATTTCTTGATATAAGGTAAAAGGAATAGCACTCACGCTAGCTTCTAAATTACATAAACCATGATAGCATTATCTCCTATTTTAACTGAGACAACAGGCATGCGAACAACAGTTCTATGTTTATCTTTCTCATCAGGCTTGGCAATTCTAGCAGCTTCATCACAGAAGTGAATAACATGCCCATCAACATTTTCTACCAGGAGATCTTTAAGCATAGCAACACTAGGTTCTACTTTAATTTGCTCAAAAGGTTTAGGTGCTCTAATATTACTTTTACAAACCATAGTTGAAACCTTAGCATGCCCTTTTATCTTGTCCGGGAAAGGTGGCCTTTCAATGTAAGCAGCACGCACAACTAGATCAACATTATAAATAATAGTTTCATCTTTAGTTATGACCGGTTCTTTAATTTCTTCTTCAATAGGTGGGTGATATTTGAACCACTTTTCCTTAGGGAGATAAACATGAGTAGCATGATTCACAGAAAGAAGCTAATATCTCAGAGTCAAGTCCATATTTAGTGCTAAACTTCTGAAAAGCTTCGGTATTCATAAAGGATTTAACACAATCAAACTTAAGCTTAATACCTGACTCTTTACCTTTGTCGAGTTCCCAATCTTTAGAGTTGCATTTAATCCTTTCTAAAAGATCCCACCTGAATTCAATAGTCTTCTTCATAAAAGAACCAGTACAAGAAGTATCGAGCATGGATTGATCAACACGAGAAACCTGAGCATAAAAATTCTGAATGATAATTTCTCTTGAGATCTCATGATTAGGGCATGAATATAACATTGACTTAAGCCTCCCCCAAGCTAGAGTGATACTTTCTCCTTCACGAGCCAAAAATTATATATATAATTCCGATCACGATGAACTAGATGCATAGGATAGATTTTTGGTGAAATTCCAATTTCAATCGATTCCAGTTCCAATGTCTAATATCATCGCATAGCCTATACCATGCCAATGCCTTTCCCTTCAAATATAAAGGGAAAACCTTCTTCTTAGCTTCATCTCCAGATAAACCTGCAAGCTTAAATAATCCACAAATTTCATCCACATATATCAAGTGCATATCAGGATGTTCAGTTCCATCTCCTTGCATAAGGATTAGCTAGCAGTTGTTCTATCATACCCGAAGGAATTTCATAACCAATATTTTCAGTAGGTGCAGTTGGTTGGGGGGAAACTAATTGTGGTTCCGGTCGAGGTGAAGATACCCTGAACAAACCCCTCAAAGGATTTTTTTTCCATAATAGCAAGTGACTATAAATTTCAACACGTAGTAATAATTTTTCCTTACCAATTTCCACTTACCAAGAGCACTTCACTCCCCGGCAATGGCGCCAGAAAAAAGCCTTGATGATCGACAAGTATAGGGGATCAATTATAGTCCTTTCGATAAGTAAGAGTGTCAAACCCACGAGGAGTAGAAGGAAATGACAAGTGGTTTTCAGCAAGGTAATGATTGCAAGCATTGAAATTATTAGTAACAAGTTGTTTGATAGCAAGGTAATTTGTAACAGGCAAGTAACAGTAATGCTAAATAAAGTGCAACAAGGTAGCCCAATCCTTTTGAGCCAAAGGATGGGCCAAAACGGTCTCTTATAATAAGCAAAATGTTCTTGAGGGTACACGAGAATTTCATCATATCACTTTCGTCATGTTGGCTTGATTCGTGTTCGCTACTTTGATAATTTGATATGTGGTTGGATTGATGCTTAGGAGATGTTATTACTTGAAGAAACCTCCTACTTATGATTAACCCCCTCACAAGCATCCGCAACTACGAGAAAAGTATTAAGATAAAATCTGACCATAGCATTAAACTTTTGGATCCAAACCGGTCCCTTACGAAGTAGCGCATCAACTAGAGTTTAAGCTTCTGTCACTCTAGCAACCCATCATCTAATAACTACTCCACAATGCATCCCCTTAGGCCCTAATAAGGTGAAGTGCCATGTAGTCGACGTTCACATGACACCACTAAGGGAATCACAACATACATACCATCTAAGTATCGAACACATATCAAGTTCACATGATTACTTGCAACATGACTTATCCCGTGACCTCCAGAACAAAAGTAACTACTCACAAATGATAATCAGCTCAAGATCAGAGGGGTATTAAATAGAATAATGGATCTGAACATATGATCTTCCACCAAATAAACCATATAGTAATCAACTACAAGATGTAATCAACACTACTAGTCACCCACAAGTAGAAATCTAAGGTTCCGGTACAAGGATTGAACACACAAGATGAACTAGGGTTTGAGAGGAGATGTTGTTGTTGAAGATTTTAATGGAGATTGCCCTCCCAAAGATGGGAGAGTTGTTGGTGATGACGATGACGATGATTTGCCCCTCCGAGAGGGAAGACCCCCCCAGCAAAATCGCTCCGCCGGAGGGCAAAAGTGCTCCTACCCAAGTTCCGCCCCGAGATGGTGGTGCTTCGTCCCGAAAGTCCTCTCCTCATTTTTCTAGGTCAAAATGACCTATGTACCAGAAGATGGGCACCGGAGGTGGGCCGAGGAGGGCATAACCTAGAGCCTGGGGGCCCTGGCGCGCCCAGGTGGGTTGTGCCCACCTGGTGGGCCCTCTCTGGTGGTTATTTGCTCCAATAATTCTAAAATATTCCATAAAAATTCTCCATGAAGTTTCAGCTTATTTGAGATGTGCAGAATAGGTAGCTCTAATGTGCTTTTTTAGGTCCAGAATTCCAGCTGCCGGTATTCTCCCTCTTTGTGTAAACCTTGCATATTATGAGAGAAAAGGCATTAGAAATACTCCAAAAAGCATTATTATGCATAAAAACATTGTAAATAACAGTAGGAAATCATGATGCAAAATGGACGTATCAATACACCATGTGAGCTGAGAGTTTTCAAGAAAAGACTTGACAGACCGATAGTCAACCCATGGTGAATAATAATGATCTAATTTAGTTTTTGTAGTACATATATATTGAATTTTAGAAGTTTAATATTTGAATTATGAACATAGGAAATGTCTGACGATGACGATAGGATCCTAGAGTGCGACTACTGCAGCGACGACCGGGGTCTGTGCGATAGGCCTCACCTGGTAGACGGTCAACGCTTCAGTATTAAGCTCGACGAGATCTTCGATGTTGAAATGGTACGCAACGACGCCAAGTCTTTTTTTCGTAATTAAGCATGACTTCTACTTCTTCAACGTGTAATTTCTGTCTTTTACAATTCGACTAGCTTATCCCATGCCATGCAAGATGCTTTGTCTTGGAGCATCTGAATTTTGAAGATCATGAGAATATGGAGACAAAGATAGTTCACCCGAGGACCCATGATGGTTATGCTTTTGCTGTAAAGTTATACAATTCGGAGAGCGTATCCCATTTTGGTTGCTCGAATTGGGAAGCACTGTGCAAGGCGTGTTATTCTCAGGAGGGAATGCATGTCACCTTCGATCTTGGTGATCCTAAAGATGACATCGACGAAGAGAATATCGACATTTGGGTACTTGTTGATACGCTTCCACTTTGACCTCTATGTGAGTTTCTCAAACATATTTATTAAGTAGTTTATATTGTTTATTTCAAAATAGTTGGCATCTTGTTTCCATTGACAGCTTATTTTCATTCTTCAAAAAATGTACGGAAGATGGTAGACAGAACCTACTACACTGATGGTGCTGAATTAACTTATGAGGAGAAAGATCATCTTATCTCACTTATTATTGATGTTGAGAATTACAATATCAATCATGAAACTCCTGCACATTATGGTCAATACGTGCCACTAGTGCACGTGTTGAACTACGGTAACATCCATGGAGCTAAACTACATCCGTGCATCTTTTGCATATATTCTTCTAAAGCTAAACTACATGGCTAACTACGATGTTATTATTATGTTTTTCAACAGAAAATCCTGAAGGATTGTGTGTCTGATTTGATGTTTCTAAAAGGTCGCCTAAATGTTATTAGCTTACGGCCAAGTCCGCCTAGGCTTCACCGTTGTTCATACCGGATTTCTAAAACCGATGAAGACATGACAATCAAAGAATGAAAAAAATGTATGAATAATCATAGGGATCTACTTGGAAGCAACATTGTGCAAAGCGCAAGAATTGGAGACAACATAACCTCCATTCTCCATAATGGAGCATCAGGGGCTATCTTGTTTTATGCTATTTTACCTTAGAGAGGGTAGTAGGTCCTAGCTAATACTCATGATCATGTGCTAAGAACAATTAAGTAGGGCTAGTTAGATGACTATGATGATGATGAGTATGACTTTTTATTATGATAACAATGATGAGTTATTATTAATGATGATGATGCTTAGTTGTTATATGAGCATGATGAGTTATTATACATACCAGAGGGTGAAAGAGACCACTGTATATATATAATAACTCATCATGATCATAAAATCATACAATAAGACTACTGTATAAAAGCAGTACAAATACAACACCAATATGCTGCATAGAAAATACAAGAAAAGTTAGCAGTAGCGGGTTATAGAGGCTGCTGCTATTAGCAGTAGCGCGTTTCATGAGGAATGCTACTACTAAGTAAACTTAGCAGTAGCGCGTGTCCAAACGCGCTAATGCTAAATGTTAGTCAGAAGCGCCTTATCGATGGCGCCCACCGCACTCTCGATAGACATCGACCAAGACTATCGCTAGGATTTTCCATAGTAGTGAAATCTAATGCAAGCATGAAAGAGAATGGAATGGGCGATATTGAAATGATCAAGGTGGGTTTGCTTGCCTGGAAACTCTGCTGAAAGGAAGAAGGGTCGTCGGTGACTTAGTCGATCAGAGGGGCAGCACTGGTCTCGGGGTCTATCGGAGAGAAGAGGGGGAAGAAACAGTAAATATAAAGCACACAAATGCATGACATGACAACAAGCAGAGATAGGGGTGTTCTAACGCGGTACTACACGATATAGGTGAAGGGGGGAAACATCCGGGAATATTTTCCTGAAGTTTGCATTTTTCGAACAAATGAAGCAGAGGGGGACGGTTCCATGTTCGCTATTCTAGGGGCACGTGACAGACAAACGGAGGGCATATTCGGATTCGTCGAATTTTCTGAGCAACTTTCATATATAAATTATTTTCATCCGAGCTGCAGATTAGTTTATATGATTTTTTGAATTTTAAAAGATTTTCAAAATTTTCTAAAATTAATTTAATTCGAATTTATTTAAATGGAAATCACTAAGTGCACACAGGAGTGTACACAAAGAATGTGTTCTTGAGGTCGATGGGACCCAGTTGATCTGACTCGGTCAGCTATGAACCATTGAACCATCGACCACCAATCGGGTACAGCGGACCCACATGTCATAGACTGGGTCAACAAACAATGTTTAATTAATACAATTAACCTAATTAGCTAGGTGGGGCCAGGCTGTCAGCAGCTGCACTAGTTAGCACTTTTAATTTAAGCTAAAACTAGTTAATTAGCGATGGGCCCCACACGTCAGTGGTTCCACGGGGGCTAAGCATGTCCACTAATGATCCGGACGCACCTTTCATAGACAGTGGACGGGTCAAATGCATCGACGCGCGCAGGCGTGGCTCCGGCAAACGCCAGACTGGGCGGCAGGAGGCGGAAAGCGCCATTCAGAGTTCAAATGGGTGACAGAAAATTGCGACGACACCAGTGTGGTGCCGCGCGCACAATGGTGCAAGCAGCTGGTGGCGGAAAGGGCTAAATCAACGGCGGCGAGGCGGTTTGCGGCGGCCGGATGCGAGCACAAGGGTTGGGGCACGGGGCTACGCGTGTGCGGCCCAACACGTAGCGTAAGAAGCAGCAGCACAACGACATCACTAGTGCGAGCAGAAGAGCACGTGAGCCGTGGCTGGCCGGCCATGGCGGACGATAGCGACGGACGGAGCACGTGTGCGGCAGCAAGCGTGTACAATCTCGAATTCTCGCTCAGAAGAAGGCAAGGGGGTAGGTGGGGCTCACAGTGGGCAGCAGGGCAGGCCAGGGGCTCGGGGGGCACCAGAGATGATGAATTCGATGGTGACGGCCTCCGGTGGCCAGAGAGGGAAGAAGAGGGCCGACCCAACAATAGAGGGGCTCCCGGCTCCCGCTCGTGGGCGTGGACGGCGGTGCCGGCGACGTGGAGCTCCGGGACGCGTCAGTGAGGGATGGGGGCGGCGATCACCGCAGTGGACGCCGGTGGGGGCGACAGGAGGTGCTCGGTGGAGGGGGATGATAACCCACAAGTATAGGGGATCGCAACAGGTTTCGAGGGTAGAGTATTCAACCCAAATTTATAGATTCAACACAAGGGAAGCCAAAGAATATTTGAAGGTATTAGCAACTGAGTTGTCAATTCAACCACACCTGGAGATTAACTATCTGCAACAAAGTGATTAGTAGCACAGTAGTATGATAGTTTTGATGATGGCAGCAGTAGTAACGGTAACAGTAACAGTGATAGTAGTGATATTGTAGCAGTAACGATAGTAGTAGAAATAGTAGTAACTTAGCAAGAACAATATATGATAAATTCGCAGGCATTGGATTGGTGACTCATTGGATGATATTCATCATGAGACAGTTATAACCTAGGGCGATACAGCACTACCTCCAGTTCATAAATATAATGTAGGCATGTATTCCGTAAATAGTCATACATGCTTATGGAAAGAACTTGCATGACATCTTTTGTCCTACCCTCCCGTGGCAGCGGGGTCCTATTGGAAACTAAGGGATATTAAGGCCTCCTTTCAATAGAGAACCGGAACAAAGCATTAACACACGATGAATACATGAACTCCTCAAACTACGGTCATCACCGGGAGTGGTCCCGACTATTGTCACTCTGGGGTTGCCGAATCATAACAAGTAGTAGGTGACTATAACTTGCAAGATCGGATCTAGAACATGGATATAAAGGTGATAACATAAACGGTTCAGATCTGAAATCATGGCACTCGGGCCCAAAGTGACAAGCATTAAGCATGGGAAAGTCATAGCAACATCAATCTCAGAACATAATGGATACTAGGGATCAAGCCCTAACAAAACTAACTCGATTACATGATGGATCTCATCCAACCCCTCACCGACCAGCGAGCCTACAAAGGAATTACTCACTCCCAGTGGGGAGCATCATGGAATTGGCGATGGAGATGTGTTGGTGATGACGAAGATCAAAGATCCCCCTCTCCGGAGCCCCAAACGGACTCCAGATCTGCCCTCCCGAGGAAGAACAAGGCTTGGCGGCGGCTCCGTCTCGTGAAACGATAATTCTTTCTCCCTGATTTTTTCTGGAAGTATGGGATTTTATAGCATCGGTTTGAGGGTCAGCGGGGCCACCAGGTGGGCAGCACCCACCAGGGCGCGCCTAGGGGGCTAGTGATACGTCTCCAATGTATCTATAATTTATGAAGTATCCATGCCATGTTTACAATAGTTTTATATGATTTTGGTATGATTTGATTAGAACTAACCCGGACTGACGGTGTTTTTAGCAGAACTACCATGGTGTTGTTTTTGTGCAGAAATAAAAGTTCTGTGAATGCGATGAAAATCAACGGAGAATTTTTCTGGAAAATATAAAAATACTGGAACAAAGAGTTACTGGAGGGGAGTCCGTGGGCCCCACGAGGTGCAGGCGCGCCACCTCGGGCGCGCCTGTCTCGTGGACTTCCCGTGGCGCCTCTTGACTTGTCCTCGACGCCAACCTCACCTATAAATGCCCAAACCTCCGCAAAATAACCTAGATCGGAAGTTCGGCCGCCGCAAGCCTTTGTAGCCACGAGAAATCAATCTAGGCCCTCTCTGTCACTCTGCTGGAGGGGGCCATCATCACCGGAGGCCATGGGGAAGGATCTCGGAGGGGCCATCATCGCCCTGAAGTCCAAGGACCAGAGGGGGAACCTCTCCCCATCCAGGGGGAGGCCATAGAAGAGGAAGCACAAGGGAGAGAACTTCTCGTCCTCTCTCTCGGTGGCGCCGGAGTGCCATCGAGAGGGGAATCATCGCCACGGTGATCGTCTTCATCAACATCACCATCATCATCACCATCCTCATCTCTTTTACGCGGTCCACTCTCCCGCACACCGCTGTAATCCCTACTTGAACATGGTGCTTTATGCCACATATTATGATCCAATGATGTGTTCCCATCTTATGATGTTTTGAGTAGATATCCTTTGTCTTTGGGTTGATTGATGATCTAGATTGGTATGAGTTGTATGATTTATTTTGGTGCTGTCCTATTGTGCCCTCCGTGTCGCGCAAGCGTGAGGGATTCCTGCTATAGGGTGTTGCAATATGTCCATGGTTTACTGATTGTCTGTGTTGCTTGAGTGACAGAAGCATAAACACTGATAAGTGGGTCACGGTGTATGGGAATAAAGGGGACTTGATATGTTAATGCTATGGTTGGGTCTTACCTTAATGATCTTTAGTAGTTGCCGATGCTTGCTAGAGTTCCAATCATAAGTGCATATGATCCAAGAAGAGAAAGTATGTTAGCTTATGCCTCTCCCTCATATGAAATTGCAATAGTGATTACCGGTCTTGTTAACAATTGCCTAGGATAATTCCGCACACCGACCCATCATTATTCCACACTTGCTATTTATAATATTTGGTAATATATTCTAAATTTATGATAACAGCACCTACTTTTATATTTTAGCTCTCCGATATCATGCAAAGTTATCCTATTCATACCCACAACATAGTTTTATTTCTCGTTTCTAGTTGGAAGCAAACGTTCGGTGTACGCAGAGTCGTATCAGTGGCAGATAGGACTTGAGAGAATATTGATCTTACCTTTAGCTCCTTGTGGGTTCGACACTCCATACTTATCACTTCCACCTTTGGGAGTTGCTATGATGATTCCCTGTACTTGGGGATTATCAAGCTCTTTTCTGGTGCCGTTGCCGGGGAGCAATTGCATGGGGTTGATATTCTCGTGTGTGCTTGTTTGCTTTCTTGACTAAGTAGTTTTTGTTTTCCCTTTTAGTTTTGCTTAGTTGTGGGTGAAACATACAAAAAAATCAAACATTGAAAATACAAAAAGATGCACTTGCCTCATATGCCTAAAAAGTTTTTTTAGAAAGAGAAGTGATTGGAAAGTTATGCATTGAAGAAGTGACGGTCGACCTTGAGCACTTGTGTTCATGCTCATGGAAATAATGTAGAATTTTTTCATGGAATTTTCTCTGTAAATAATTATCCCTTGTATATATTCATTTTATTATAAAAATAATGAGCCAAGCTTTGGTTTTAGGATGATTAGATTGCTTGTTTACTATGTGCAGTACAAAAACAGAAACTTTGACTGTAGCGCGTGAATTTACATTTTTTTACTGGAAAATCAAATCGGTCTGAAATATTTTACACATTACTTCTGTACAAATTGTTTAAACTTTCATGTTTTATTTAGAATTATTGGAGTTACAGAAGTTTACTAAATTTCCAGATTACTACAGACTATCCTGTTTTTGACAGATTCTGGTTTCTATGTGTTGTTCGCTTATTTTGATGAATCCATGGGTACTATCGGGGGGTATGAACCATGGTAAAGTTGGAATACAGTAGGTAAAGTGCTAATTATGAAATTGGAATGAGTTTACAGCAGTACCTAAAGGTAGTGATTTGCTTTAGTATACTAACGGATCTCATAAAGTTTTTGTTAAGTTTTTGTGGATGAAGTGTTCGAAGAACGAGGAGTTACCGATGTGAGAAGAATAAAGAGAGGCAAGAGTTCAAGCTTGGCGATGCCCAAGGCACCCCAAGTAAATATTCCAAGGATACTCAAGCATCTAAGCTTGGGGATGCCCCGGTTGTCATCCCATCTTTCTTCTTCAACAATTATCCGTATACCTTGGTTTTTGTTTTGTTCACATGATTTTGTGTCCTTTGTGTTTTTCTTTTTCTTTAGGAACCATGCTAGTATGAGATAGCCCTTCATTGATCTTATAGAATGCTTCATGTGCTTCACTTATATCTTTTAAGTATGATCTTATAGAATGATCTTTGTGCTTCACTTAAATCTTTTGAGTATGGTTTTATAGAATGCTTCGTGTGCGTCACTTATATATTTTTTGAGCTTGGATATTGGTTAGTCTATATTAATTGTAGAATACTCCATGAACTTCACTTATATCTTTTGGAGTATAAATAATACTATCATCTAAAGTGGGTTTGGAAGAGTGCCAACTTTAGGAATTAGTGATCCCACTATTTTGGAGGGTGTTGAATCTTAGTGTGATATTCATGAAAGTGGATTTGGAAGAGTGTCAGTTTTAGTTAGTAATGATTCCACTATTTCGGAAGAGGTTCCAATTGATTATGAGAACAAAGTGTAACGCTCTCGATGCGACTATATCTCCCACGTGTCGAAGCACGACTTAGAGGCATAACCGCATTGAAAGCAATGTCGCAAGTGAGGTAATCTTCGCACAATCCATGTAATACATAAGGGAAAAGGATACATAGTTGGCTTACAATCGCCACTTCACACAATTACATGAATAAAGCATTACATCATACAGATACAAACAAGGTCCGACTACGGAACCAAAATAAAAGAAGAACCCCAAATCGACAAAAGTCCCGATCGACCCCTAACTGGGCTCCACTCTTGATCAACTAGAACGAAACAATACAAAGGGCAAGATCTTCATCGAGCTCCTCCTTGAGCTTGGATCGTCACCGCTTTCGGTAACATAGGCACCGCAAACTGGTTTTGGAAGTATCCGTGAGCCACGAGGACTCAAAGAATCCCATTACCATGGGTATCAAGACTAGCAAAGCTTAAAGGGAAAGGAAGGGGTAAAGTGGTGAGGTTGCAGCAGCGACTAAGCAAGTATGGTGGCTAACCAACGCAAATAAGAGCGAGAAGAGAACAAGCGGAGCGGTCGTGAAGCTAGCAATGATCAAGAAGTGATCCCGAACACCTACTTACGGCAAACATAACACGAAACCGTGTTCACTTCCGGACTCACGAGAAGAGACCATCACGGCTACACACTCGGTTGATGCGTTTTAATTCGGATCTGGTGTCAAGTTGTCTACAACCGACATTAACAAATTCCCATCTGCCACATAACCGCGGCACGGCTCTCGAAAGTTTATACCTGCGGGGTGTCCCAACTTAGCCCATGACAAGCTCTCGCGATCATCGAAGGAATAGACCTTCACCCGAGACACTCCGATCAGACTCGGTATCCCGGTACATCAAGACATTTCGACAATGGTAAAACAAGACCAGCAAGACCGCCCGATGCGCCGACAATCCCGATAGGAGCTGCACATATCTCGTTCTCAGGGCAACACCGGATGAGACAGGCTACGAGTAAAACCAGCCCTCGAGTTGCCACGAGGTGGCCCCGCAGGCGGCTCGGTTCGGACCAACACTTAGACAAGCACTGGCCCGGGGGGGCTGAAATAAAGATGACCCTCGAGAGAGCGACTCCCAAGGGAAAAGATAGGTGGTGGTGAGGCAAATGGTAAAAGTCAATGTTGGGCCTTGCTGGACAAGTTTTATTCAAAGCGAACTGTCAGGGGGGTCCCATAAATCACCCGACCGCGTAAGGGACGCAAAATCCGGGAACATAACACCGTATGACGGAAACTAGGGCGGCAAGAGGAACAAAACACCGGGCATAAGACCGAGCCTTCCACCCTTTACCAAGTATATAGATGCATTAATAATATAAGAGATATTGTGATATCCCAACAAAACCCTGTCCACCATGGAGAAATCTTCAACTTCACCGCAACTAGCAACGCTATAAGAGGGCTGAGCAAAGCGGGAACATAGCCAAACAACGGTTTGCATAGGAATGGTGTCAAAGATTAGAGGTTCATGGCAATATGGGATGGCTGGACAAGCAGTAATAGGTGGCGCAACATAGCGAAAGAACGAGGCAACTAGCATAGCAATGATAGTAGTGAGATCCAGGGTAGCGGTCATCTTGCCTGAAAACCCGCTAGGAAGAAGAACGAGTCCATGAAGAAGACAAGCGGACGTAGTCGAACGAATCCTCACAACTCCGGAACGAAACCGAAGCTAACGAGAGAGGCAACCCGGAAAGAAGCAAACAACATAGTAAACAACCATCGCATAATCATGGCATGACGCACAACCAAGCAAATATGATGCATGTCCGGTTTAATGAGGCATGGCATGGCATGGCAAAGTGCAACAAATAACACTACAAATTAAGTGGAGCTCAATATGCAACGAGTTGCATATTGACAAAACACCACATCCATTATTTAGTTCGCTCTCGTTTAGGTACACCACAATGTTAAATGTTGTTAAACATGTCAAGGGGTGAAGCATAACAAAACTACCTAACTAGGCAAGTTTAAATGAGGCCGGAAACAACGAACAACAAGTCCGGAAAATCCTCATAAGCATAATATGAATTCGGTACTGTTCTGCCCTAAACACAATTTTAGAGTTGTTAAACATGCAAGATGAGTGCACCATGTTAAACTAGGCAAAATTCTACCCCATTTACATATAAAGTTTGTTAAATTCGGAGTTACGGTTAAATAGTTATGAAATAAATCATTTTAACATGGCAATTTAGCAAATTAACACAAACAGCATTTTAAACAATTTAAACATGGATGAAAGTGGCATATTATGAAACTAGATGAAAAACTAAGCATTTTTCATATAAAGTTTGTTTTAATCCGATGCACAGTTGTGGAGTTATTATATGCATGAACTTTGAGGGTTTTTCTGTAAAACTGGTAAATCACAGGATAATAGGAAATTCGCAGAATGGAAAAAAAACAACCACGGGCGAATCTGGAGCATGGGCCAGCAAAGGCACAGGAGGGATCTGGAGGGCTGCTCACCCCGGGCCTTGGGCAGTTTGGGGAAGAGGAGGCCGGGCAGGCCCAGGCCGGGCGGGCGATCGACCGGGCCGGAGCGGGAGGCGCGCCCACGTGGCCCATGCAGCTGCAGGAGGCTGGCCGAGTGTCGCTCCTCCCGAGCCGAGGGACGAGGCCGGGCGGCGCTAGGGGAGAGGGGCGCCGGCGCTGGGTTCTCCGGCGGCCGAACGGCGAGCGACGTGAAACGGGCGGATCCGGCCTGGGACCCGGATCTGAGTGTCGGAGGGGTTCGCGTCGACCGAGTGGTGCGGCGACGAATGGCGCGGGCGCGGCAGAGGGCGCGGCGGCGCGCTCCGCCCGTGCGAGCACCGGGCGGCGCGGGGCCGGAGACGCGGCGGCGGGTCGGCGGCGCGGATCGGGCGACGGGCGCGGGAGCTGGCGGCAGGGAGCCGGGCGGCGCGGCGAAAAAAAGGCGGGCGGCGCGGCGAGAGCGGGCGGTCTGCGGCGGCGGGCACCGCGGCGGCGGCGGGTCGCCGGCGGCGGCGGCGGGTCGCCGGCGCGGAGCTGCAGCGCGACGACGGAGCGAACGGGACGGCGGGCCTTCGGACGCTGGCGGGCCTCCGTGGGCCTCATGAGCGACGGCGACGGGCGGCGGAGGACCACGTGGCGGCGTCTGGTTGGGCGAGGAGCGGGCGGTGGACATGTCCGTCGGTGGGGGAAGAAACGTCCGGCGGCGCGAGGGAAAAATCTAGGGTTTCGGGGGGATCATCCGCGAATTTGGAATGGGGGGTGTATATATAGGCATAGAGGGAGCTAGGAGAGTCCAAATGAGGAGCGGTTTTCGGCCACGCGATCGTGATCGAACGACCGAGAGCATGGAGGTGAGTTAGGTGGGTTTTGGGCCACTTTGGAAGGGGTGTTGGGCTGGAAACAAAAGAGGCCTTCGCGGTTACCCGGTAAACCGTTGGAGTACCAAACGACCTCCAAATGGCACGAAACTTGACAGGCGGTCTACCGGTGCTATACCAAGGCCGCTTGGCAAACCTCAGGCCATTCCGAGAAAGTTTAATACCCGCACATGAAAAGAGAGAAGAGGGGACACCGGATGACATAGGAGCGCCGGATTGCAAAACGGACAACGGGGAAAAGGCTCGGATGCATGAGACGAACATGTATGCAAAATGAAATGCACATGATGACATGATATGAAATGCATATGATGACATGGAAAAGTGCAACACGCAAGCACATGACATGGCAACAACGGCGAATAACTGGCAGACACCTGGCGCATCGGATCCGGGGTGTTACAACACTCCACCACTATGAGAGGATCTCGTCCCGAGATCTAGGATGGCACCGGAGTGAAAACGGAAGAGGAAGAGAAGAGGTAAAACTAAGTTGCTTCTTCGACAAACGAGTGAAACCACGAACCTTGAGAGGTTGAGCAATTTAAAAGAAAGAGTACAACGGAGATGAACGAGATTGCAAACAATCCGGTAGGAAAAGAGGAACAAGGAGTATTACGAGAACTTGAAGGTTGAAAAACATGAATCAAGAGTTTAATGGGCAAGATAGAATTCGAAACCACTCTGGTTAAAACAAGATGAGAGAGGAAGAATTGGGCAAAGACTCGGTTAAACATGGAAGGAATAGAACATGAACTTGACAAGATGAGAGGATACTTGAGGAAATCACAACACACTGCAATGGGTAAGAGGGATTTCAGACAGCACTCCGGTTGGAAAGAGAAGAAAACTTGAAAAGATTAAAAGATATTGAAGAGATGATACACCACTCCGGTTAAATGGATAAGCAAGAAAAGAACACGACCCTCACAATCGATTTATGATGAGTGAAGAGAGCAACATCACCATGCCTCCGGAAAAAAGAATAGAAGATAGATCATTGGAATAAAAGAATGGAGAAGAAACAACATGTACTACCCCAAATGAATTTGAGAGAGCCTCTTTAAAAAGAAGGATAGAACGGAGTTGTTGGAAAATCAACAACGAAAAGAACAAGCTTGTAGTGGGCTTATGGAAACATCTCAAAATTATGAGGTGACAACCGGCCACTAATGGAAACAATTTATTGGTTGAGAACACCAAAAGATGAAAAACTTCTTCACCGAGAGGATAGGAGAAAACTCGGATCATTGATATGCACCACAAATAGCAACATCCCTTAAGGAAAGGCTTTAGGTGAAATATAACCCAAGATAACTCCAATGAAGAAGTTGATTGGTCGAAAAGATCTCTTGAACGAAGAGAAAATGATGGATTTAAAATACCTCATTCTTGACAACAATATGAATCATTAAACATGAAGGAAATTGTCAAGAGTGACATAACACCATCTCAAAAGGTAGGATAGAAGGAATTGCACTTTGGAATGCAAGCTGAAGAATGCTTGAACTCCTCAAAACAAAACATGTGTTGAGCACCATGTTTATTTTTAGAGTAGCTTGACGGATCATAGCTTCAAGAGAAATCTTGAAGAGCAATTGAAGAATGAAGAGAATCCTTGATGAACCACCATGTAGAGCCTCCATGAAGAACTCCGGTAAACAAAAGGAATGAAAAGAAAGAGAAATTGAAAACACAAGGTGATTCCTTGCAATGATTTAGATGGCTCTCCGTGATAATTAGAGCTTGGAACTCCGGGAAAAAGAGAAGATGAAACAAATGAAACTGAGAATTTTAAGGGCCTCCGGAATAAAGAATTAATCACTTGGATGAACCAGAATAAGAATTATGTTATGCTTATCCTTCACCAATTAAATTGATGACAATCAACGGATTTGGCATACTACTTATTCTCGTAGAAAGGATTAAAAGAGATATATCAAAACTTGAGAAGGTCTTCAACGAACCACCGGTAGGATTGAAACCACAAATGAATTGATATGACGAACAAGGAAGAGAGATCTTGAAAGAACCACCATAAGAATTGAAAAGATCGAAGTAGGGGTGCATCACCGGTAAGAATTAGCAAATGAACGAAGGTGCTTGAGGCAAACTAGATACATGAGAACAAAGAGATCAAGAACTGATTAGAGGATATTCGATTGGCCCACCGGCAAAATAGGAGAATGATAACTGACAGCTGAGAATGAAAAAAAACCTGAGATGATGGGCTTCAAAGAATGAAACTGAAAAGACTCCTAAAATGCTCGGGTGAAAAAGATTCTCACAATCGAAAACAATTTTGAGAGGATGGCAACAAGCTAGCACCATGAATCTTGAAGAGAATAGAGCAAGATTAAAGAGAAACTCTTCTTCGGCCTTCAAATGTTGAGAATGACAACGAGAAACACCACCAAGAATTATTGAGGCACACCGGAAGAATCAAAAGCGAAGAGGTTGAGCCAACTATGAAAAGAATTTGAAAGATCTTGGAGAAAAGCATTTGACTGATGATAACTCATTCTTACGTCAAACTTGGAGAAGAATTTAGGATAGCTCTGGGAAAATAGAAGAGTCAGGTAAGATCCTGGGAAAACACCTGTGGGTTAGGGCCCATTGAAAAGGAACACCGTCGAAATGATTTAAAAGAGATATTGCACCGGTTGAATTAAATGGCTTGAATGAGATAATAATCTCGAAAGAGCTTGACGAATGCAGAGTGGAAACACGAATCTTCGAGATATCTTGAGCACTCTGGTATAACAAATAGCGAGAAGTAGAACGATAATGAAGTGCACCAGTATGAGAAGACATTGAAATGAGGAAAGGAATATGATGAAAATCGAAAGCTTGAATTGGATCCACCGGAGAAGAAACAACAATGAAGGATGATGAACTTGAAGCTGTTGAGCATCTTCATGGGAAAACACCGGATAAGAACATTGACAGAAAAGAATGGAGAAACTTCCCACAAATAAAAGGATACATGATTAAGAAATCTAAGTCCTTGAAGAAAAAGGGTGGGTGGGCGGGAAAAACAAAGGCAACTTGGAGACGGATGAAACAAACACCGTTGAGAAGAAAAGATAATTGGTCTTGCTGATGTTGAAGTGATCGGATCCACTTGAAGAGAAACACGCTGGTTGTAAAGAATTGACATGATAATCTCGATTGATCAAAAGGATTAGTATTCACATAGAAATATGAGAACACCGCTTAGGAAAAAAAAAGGTATGGATTCAACATTTGACTTCGAAGCAACTCGAATACCACAAATAAAACAAAACAAAGGATTGGCTTGCAGAATAAGCGTAACAAACATATGATAGAGATTTCGTCCAAGTTTTCGTGGTGGGGCCTACACGGGCTCAATCAGACAGCACCATCATGTACAAGGCAAGGCACATGACATACTGGCGCGCCCCCGAGTCGGCATAGCCAAGGACTCTTTAAGACACAACGAGACCATCAGAAAACCAACCGTGAATAGGCGGACCACTAGACATCGAACCCCAATTTCATATCATACATCCGCCGAAAGATATCCTAAGAGCTACTTGAATTCCCACCTATGAAACTCCGAAACTTTCGGTTATGCAATCTGGTGTTGGGGATACAGGGAGCAATATATCTCACCCAAACTAACAATCCCTACATCCAATTGTATCCATCCGTCAACACATAACCAAGAAACCTTCGAAATCGTCTACCTCAACCTTCAAAAGCATCCGTTATACGAAGTCATGGCAATACTCCCTGTACTCACCTCAATCTCGGGTTAGCGGGTTATCTCACCAACAACTGCATAAAAGAGATTTTCGATGTCGGCGTACTAAACTCGGTATTCCGAATCGCAACGATAAAATTATGACGACAACACCTCGAGCTCAACTCCCGGGACACCGCCACAACCCCTAAATGTCGAGGCACCAAGACAATGTTGTCATCATAAAACCATCGAACGATTCTAAGATACCAGCGTGATCCTAAAAATTTTTTAGTGAAATTTGAGAAGAGAAAAGTCAAAACCCTCGTCAGATACCTCACCGGAAGGTCAAGGACTGGGAGTAAAAAGAATTCCTAAACTCTCCGATATATATAATCCTAAATGACTCAAAACATTTTTCTAGACACAACTCGCCACTAAAAACGATCAAGCGGTGGGGCTCCTAAGGTCGGGAAGGCTCTGATTACCAACTTGTAACGCCCTCGATGCGACTATATCTCCCACGTGTCGAAGCACGACTTAGAGGCATAACCGCATTGAAAGCAATGTCGCAAGTGAGGTAATCTTCGCACAATCCATGTAATACATAAGGGAAAAGGATACATAGTTGGCTTACAATCGCCACTTCACACAATTACATGAATAAAGCATTACATCATACAGATACAAACAAGGTCCGACTACGGAACCAAAATAAAAGAAGAACCCCAAATGCGACAAAAGTCCCCGATCGACCCCAACTGGGCTCCACTACTGATCAACTAGAACGAAACAATACAAAGGGCAAGATCTTCATCGAGCTCCTCCTTGAGCTTGGATGCGTCACCTGCTCGGTAACATAGGCACCGCAAACTGGTTTTGAAGTATCCGTGAGCCACGAGGACTCAAAGAATCCCATTACCATGGGTATCAAGACTAGCAAAGCTTAAAGGGAAAGGAAGGGGTAAAGTGGTGAGGTTGCAGCAGCGACTAAGCAAGTATGGTGGCTAACCAACGCAAATAAGAGCGAGAAGAGAACAAGCGGAACGGTCGTGAAGCTAGCAATGATCAAGAAGTGATCCCGAACACCTACTTACGCAAACATAACACGTAAACCGTGTTCACTTCCGGACTCCGCGAGAAGAGACCATCACGGCTACACACTCGGTTGATGCGTTTTAATTCGGATCTGGTGTCAAGTTGTCTACAACCGACATTAACAAATTCCCATCTGCCACATAACCGCGGCACGGCTCTCGAAAGTTTATACCCTGCAGGGTGTCCCAACTTAGCCCATGACAAGCTCTCGCGATCATCGAAGAATAGACCTTCACCCGAGACACTCCGATCGACTCGGTATCCCGTACATCAAGACATTTCGACAATGGTAAAACAAGACCAGCAAGACCGCCCGATCGCCGACAATCCCGATAGGAGCTGCACATATCTCGTTCTCGTGGCAACACCGGATGAGACAGGCTACGAGTAAAACCAGCCTCGAGTTGCCACAAGGTGGCCCATGAAGCGGCTCGGTTCGGACCAACACTTAGACAAGCACCGCCCGGGGCTGAAATAAAGATGACCCTCGAGAGAGCGACTCCCAAGGGAAAAGATAGGTGGTGGTGAGGCAAATGGTAAAAGTCAATGTTGGGCCTTCTTTGACAAGTTTTATTCAAAGCGAACTGTCAGGGGGTCCCATAAATCACCCGACCGCGTAAGGGACGCAAAATCCGGGAACATAACACCGGTATGACGGAAACTAGGGCGGCAAGAGTGGAACAAAACACTGCATAAGGCCGAGCCTTCCACCCTTTACCAAGTATATAGATGCATTAATAATATAAGAGATATTGTGATATCCCAACAAAACCCATCCACCATGGAGAAATCTTCAACTTCACCGCAACTAGCAACGCTATAAGAGGGCTGAGCAAAGGGAACATAGCCAAACAACGGTTTGCATAGGAATGGTGTCAAAGATTAGAGGTTCATGGCAATATGGGATGGCTGGACAAACAGGTAATAGGTGGCGCAACATAGCGAAAGAACGAGGCAACTAGCATAGCAATGATAGTAGTGAGATCCAGGGTAGCGGTCATCTTGCCTGAAAACCCGCTAGGAAGAAGAACGAGTCCATGAAGAAGACAAGCGGACGTAGTCGAACGAATCCTCACAACTCCGGAACGAAACCGGCTAACGAGAGAGCAACCCGAAAGAAGCAAACAACATAGTAAACAACCATCGCATAATCATGGCATGACGCACAACCAAGCAAATATGATGCATGTCCGGTTTAATGAGGCATGGCATGGCATGGCAAAGTGCAACAAATAACACTACAAATTAAGTGGAGCTCAATATGCAACGAGTTGCATATTGACAAAACACCACATCCATTATTTAGTTCGCTCTCGTTTAGGTACACCACAATGTTAAATGTTGTTAAACATGTCAAGGGGTGAAGCATAACAAAACTACCTAACTAGGCAAGTTTAAATGAGGCCGGAAACAACGAACAACAAGTCCGGAAAATCCTCATAAGCATAATATGAATTCGGTACTGTTCTGCCCTAAACACAATTTTAGAGTTGTTAAACATGCAATATGAGTGCACCATGTTAAACTAGGCAAAATTCTACCCCATTTACATATAAAGTTTGTTAAATTCGGAGTTACGGTTAAATAGTTATGAAATAAATCATTTTAACATGGCAATTTAGCAAATTAACACAAACAGCATTTTAAACAATTTAAACATGGATGAAAGTGGCATATTATGAAACTAGATGAAAAACTAAGCATTTTTCATATAAAGTTTGTTTTAATCCGATGCACAGTTGTGGAGTTATTATATGCATGAACTTTGAGGGTTTTTCTGTAAAACTGGTAAATCACAGGATAATAGGAAATTCGCAGAACGGAAAAAAAACAACCACGGGCCGAATCTGGAGCATGGGCCAGCAGTGCACAGGAGGGGATCTGGAGGGGCTGCTCACCCTGGGCCTTGGGCCGGTTTGGGGAAGAGGAGGCCGGGCAGGCCGGCTGGGCCGGGCGCATCGACCGGGCCGGAGCGGGGGAGGCGCGCCCACGTGGCCCATGCAGCTGCTGCAGGAGGCTGGCCGAGGCGCTGCTCCTCCCGAGCCGAGGGACGAGGCCGGGCGGCTTAGGGGAGAGGGGCGCCGGCGCTGGGTTCTCCGGTGGCCGGAACGGCGAGCGGACGTGGGGAACGGGCGGATCCGGGCCTGGGGACCCCGGATCTGGTGTCGGAGGGGTTCGGCGTCGACCGGAGTGGTGCGGCGACGAAAGCGGCGCGGCGCGGCAGGGGCGCGGGCGGCGCGCCCCGGCGAAAGCACCGGCGGCGCGGGCCGGGAGACGCGGGCGGCGGTCTGCGGCGCGGATCGGGCGACGGGCGCGGAGAGCTCGCCGGAGCCGGGCGGCGCGGCAAGAAAAGGCGGCGCGCGGCGAGGAGCGGGCGGTCCGCGGCGGCGGGCACCGGCGAAGGCGGCGGGTCGCTGGCGGCGGAGCTGCTGGCGCGACGGCGAGGGGACGGCGGGCGCGGGCGCTGGACCGGGCGGGCCTCCGTGGCCTCGCGAACGCGCAGGCGGCGACGGGCGGCGGAGGACCACGTGGCGGCGTCTGGTTGGGCGAGGAGCGGGCGGTGGACATGTCCGTCGGTGGGGGAAGAAACGTCCGGCGGCGCGAGGGAAAAATCTAGGGTTTCGGGGGGATCATCCGCGAATTTGGAATGGGGGGTGTATATATAGGCATAGAGGGAGCTAGGAGAGTCCAAAAGAGGAGCGGTTTTCGGCCACGCGATCGTGATCGAACGACCAAGAGCATGGAGGTGAGTTAGGTGGGTTTTGGGCCACTTTGGAAGGGTGTTGGGCTGGAAACAAAAGAGGCCTTCATGTTACCCCAGAAACCGTTGAGTACCAAACGACCTCCAAATGGCACGAAACTTGACAGCGGTTCTACGGTGCTATACCAAGGCCGCTTGGCAAACCTCAGGCCATTCCGAGAAAGTTTAATACCCGCACATGAAAAGAGAGAAGAGGGGACACCGGATGACATAGGAGCGCCGGATTGCAAAACGGACAACGGGGAAAAGGCTCGGATGCATGAGACGAACATGTATGCAAAATGAAATGCACATGATGACATGATATGAAATGCATATGATGACATGGAAAAGTGCTACACGCAAGCACATGACATGGCAACAACGGCGAATAACTGGCAGACACCTGGCGCATCGGATCCGGGGTGTTACACAAAGTTCCTATCTATGATCATTATTGTGATGACATGTATGCTATAAATAATAATGTTAACCATGAAACTTATCATTATGATTTTAATTTTCAATTGGATTATGCCTCACATGACAGTTATTTTGTTGAGTTTGCTCCCACTATTCTGAATGAGAAGAATTTTGCTTATGTGGAAGAGTTGTAAAATTTCTATGCTTGTAGATCATGAAAAGAATGCTTTATGTGATGGTTATATTGTTGAATTCATTCATGTTGCTCCTGAAAACTATTATGAGGGAGGAATATATTCTTGTAGGAGTTACAATAATATCAAGTTTCCTCTCTATGTGCTTGAAGTTATACTTGTTTTGCCTTCCTATGCTAGTTGATCCTTGTTCCCATAAGTTGTGTGCTCACAAAATCCCTAGGCGTAGGAAGCGGGTTAGGTTTTAATGTGCTAGTCATATTCTTCATGATGCTCTCTTTATGTTTCAATTCTTATCTTTTATGTGAGCATCATTGAAATCATCATGCCTAGCTAAAAGTCATTAAAGAAAAGCACTTGTTGGGAGACAAACCAATATTTACCCTTACTGTTTTTGTGTGGTCACATGATTAAGCTACTTTAGTAATCATGTTTTATGGCTTTTGTTTCAATAAAGTGCCAAGTAAGACCTTTGGGAAGACTTGGGTGAAAGTTAATGTGATCTTGCTCTAAAAAACAGAAACTTTGCACTCATGAGATTAGATGTCATTTTTTACGAAAGAGTGATTTTGAGTTGATTCTTTTTGAAGAAGATTAATAGATAAATTCCTCACATCCACCAATTTATTTCAGAATTTTTGGCATATCAGAAGTATGGTTGTTGTTCAAATCATTACAGACGGTTCTGTTTCTCACAGATTCTATTTTCATTGCATAGTTTGCTTGTTTTCTAGTTTCTATGGTTTATATTGCTCGATATAATTTGTAGAAATGATATGGTGCAATAGGCATTGTGTGATAACAATTATGAATCTTGTCTTTGACAGTACCAAAGTGAATGATTTACTCTTTATCATACTAACCCATCTCACAAAGTTCCGTTAAGTTTTGTGTGATTGAAGTTTTCAAGTTTTGAGTGAGATATCGATATGAGGAGAATAAAGAGTTGCATTAGATCATCATTGCATATCATATTTTATTGCATTTTGGCTTGATCCTAGAAATTCAGCGCAACTCAAGGACCCACGGAGAGAGTTGGGGATTTCGTTATTTTCATATTTGAGATTTCTCAAATTTTGAAAAGAGGATAATTTGATTTTAATTATTTTCTCTTCGAATATTTCTTTTATAAAAATAAAAGAGAGGGGATAAAATGACTTTCCCAAAATAAAGAAATACTGGAGATTTAAAATTAAAATCAAATAAGAATTTTATTCGGAGTTTTATTACTATTTTATTTGAATTAGGAAAAATATGCGTTTTCCAAAATTGCATCAGAGGCTCAAATAAATGTTCACTTTGCCCGCTATATTTTTAGAGGATGGGAAAAAATTATTTCAGGATTTTTGGTGTCCGTTTAGTATTTCTTTTATTTGTTTTTCTGTGCGGAATTATTTTAAAAAAAGGTACTGCCTTATCGGGCCGTGTCTGACCCGGACACTGTACCCGGCCGGCACTTTTAAAGGTCGAAGGCCCGAGCCGCCAGCCCCGCACCCGAAACCCTAGCCCGCCAGAAACCTAGTCGCCGCCGCCAGACTTCTGCCGCCGCCGCCATCGCCGCCGCCGCCGCATCGCCGCCGCCACCGACCACCGCCGCCGACCCGCCGCCACCGCCGTCGCCCGCCGCCCGCCGCTTCCGACCACCACCTGCGGACCCGCCGCCGCCCTCGCCAGATTCGTCGAGGTAGCCGCCGCCGCCGCGGTTTTCGTTAGAAAACCGTCGATTTTTTTAGAAACCGCGGTTGTTTTTTTATTTAGATCGGTTTATTTTTTCGGTTTACTTAATTAGCGAACGCCTGTTCGTTCGTTCGTTTTAACGAACGATTTTCACCCGCTAGCCGCAGACAGCGAACGTTCGTTCGTTAGCCTGTTCGTCAGTTTTTCTTTTTCCAAGGATTTTCTGCGATTATTTTCGATCCCGATTTCTGCCCTGATTTTCGTTTTAGTTTATCTTTTCGCTCGTTGATCGGAATCAGGCGATTCAAGTGCCTAGAGTTTCGTCTTGAAGCCCTCTTTCTATTTAACCAACTTAAACAAGTTCTTGCTACTGTAAAATTTGACTTTAGTCCAGATTAGTAAATGGAGCTTGTTTCTCTCGCAGTTGGAGTTTCGTTGCTTCGTTTGATTTGATTCTTTTTGCAAACCGGAGTTCTTAAGTTGAACTTTCTGGTTAGATCTCTTATTTGAGTTTTACCCGTGCTTCTTGTTGAGTGCTTATTGTATGCTTGTTTGTTTGCGATAGAGTACCCGGAGTGCGAAGCGTGCTACTACGAGTCTCTAGGTTTCACAGATCATCAACAAGGCAAGTAAACTTTGATCATACCTCTTTACTACCTAGTTTTATTGCATTAGATCAATCCTCAAACAATTGCATGGTTAGGATCTGATTTAATATGTGGGTTTTGGGAAGTAGATGAGGTAGTACCTATTGTCCTGTTTATTATCAAACCTTTGGGAGTTACTTCTACGTTGCTTATATTGCTATGTTATGCTTGTAGACGTGGATTGGGTGAGTGTATCCATGACAGATGTGAGTATTGTTATTTAATGGTTAACTTAAGGTGGCTACTTTAATACACATCTGGTGGATCGAGGCCCTGGGGAACCCAAAGTGTTGCTGTTTTTGGAAATCCCGCTACTGCAGTGATTATCCTATGGACCGCCACCCAGGCTCAAAGGGATCATAAGATTATTCATGCTAGAAACTTCCGTGTGTAGCCACAAGCTATTATGGGCTCTAGCATAGTTGAGTAAGTTGCAAGACCTCTTTCAGTGGTGGGCTAGTAGATGTAGGGGAAAGTAGGTGTAACTGTCCACCCATAGTAAGGAGTTATTGTTTCAGAAAGACTGTGTCTCATTTCTCCGACCATGGATGTACTCGAGTCTTGTGGGGAAAAGTGCGCAAACCTCTGCAGAGTGTATAAACTAATCATGGTTAGCCGTGTCCCCGGTTATGGACCTTTTGAGTATGTAGTTCTTGGATAATCATGTTGATCTCATCACTCTTAATTTAATTTGATTGGGTTTAATGATGTTGCTTAATTGGGATTGAGTTGGAGGAACCTTCTCAATGTTCAACAACCACCATGATAGTTAAATAAAATTTATTCCTTTGTTGTAGGAAAAAATTGGCTTTATGCAAAAACTGTAACCATAGAGCTTTCCACCAGCCATATATGCATGTAGTGATAGCACTTTTCTGTTCATTACTCTCTTGTGTTACATTGCCAGCATATTCCATGTGCTGACCCATTTCGGGCTGCAACGTTCATGTTGCAGACTTTTCAGACGATGAGTAAGGTGCCTTAGGTCGTGATCTTTCACTCAGTGATGCCGTTGGAGTTGATGGACTCACTTTATCTTCCAAGCCTTCCGCTGTTATCGTTTGAGATGGCCTTAAGCCATATTTATTTTAGTAAGTTCTCTTTTGAGACATTCAATGTAATAAGTGTGTGATTGCTACTATGTTATAAATCCTTCAAATACTATGCGTGTCAACATTACCGATCCAGGGATGACACTGATGCACAGAGATCAGACTGTTTGAGGTCTGGTCGCTACAAGATGGTATTAGAGCACCCGTTGAATGTAGGACACGACCACTAAGCTAAAGCCCTAGATCACTATTCTCTTCTCATTTCTGACTCCTCTCCCTTTTCTACTCTTTAAGATGGCAGATGCAAGGAACAAGTTCACTCAACCGGATGAAGATACACCTTTTGGACGCCACATGAAGGAAGTCACTAGGTACCTGAACATCGGATTACCAAGCTTCACCGGGACCCACATCGCCACTTTACCAGAAGAGGAGCGTTGGATGATTCGAGTTCAAGTTCCAGGAAGGACGTTCATGCTAGTCACTGAGCCCATAGAGTTTTCCTTTGATGCACCAACTTGGAGTCTAGGAAAGAGCATGGCAGCCCACATCACCATGGGACGTATTGGAGAAGTTTACCACAAGGATCTCAAGGATACTATCTACCAGATTTGTGGGCGCCGAGATGAACATGGGAGATGATCAGCACCAGGAAGGATAGGTCCATTGCAGCTTTCATCCAGGAGTTAAACCAACACATTCGTCGCCAGGAGAACCAGATGTGCGCAGGCATGATAGATCTGCAGAAGGCAATGACCAGGATCATGGGACTGGAGGAAGAACTCAAGTCTACTCGCAATGGATATGAGGAGGAAATGACGATACTCATGGAGAAGAATGACGATCTGATCAAGAAGCTAGGAATCTTCATGGGAGACCCCGCGCCAGGAGGAGAGGACGACGATTCCACTTGTCCAGAGAACTACATCATCATCGATGACACCGACTCGGACCCCGACGATAGTGATGATGACTATGTTGATGAAGCTGGAGCAGATATCATGGAGTCTTCCACCGATCAATTTTTCTAGTCGACCACCATAAAAGTAGTAGTATTCCCCCATGTATATAGTATAGTCCAAGCACTTTTGTAACAATAGTTAGACCAATTGTATGCCCTTGTTTGAATTGATTGAAATGATATTGTTTGTGTTTGTCTCATGTGCATATGGGTAGTGTTTTCCCTCTAGACCTCATTCTATTCTATTTTCTCATCTTTACTAAACCCTCAGATGCCTCCGAGACGCGACAATGGATTTGCTTTCCCACCGGAGCTCACTCAGTTGATCCAGCAGCAGAATGCATTGATGCAGATACTAGTCCAGAATAAGAATCAGGGGAACAACAGCAACAACAACAACCCACCACCACCACCACCTGTTGATCACTTAGCCCGTTTCCTAAGGCTAAATCCACTAGTGTTCTCTAGTAGCACCGAGCCGATAGTTGAAGATGATTGGCTCCGCAAGATTGGAAGGGAGTTGACCACTGCAGGATGCACAGATGCGGAGAGAGAGTGTTTTGCCGCACATCAGCTTGATGGACCCGCATCATCATGGTGGGAGAATTTCATAGCCACTTACCCCATCGACACTGTCACATAGAATCGGTTTCAGCAGGCTTTTCGTACTACCCATGTTTCAGCAGGAGCTATGGCCATGAAGAAGCGTGAGTTTCACAACTTGCGCCAAGAAGGACGAACAGTTGGCCAGTATGTGGATGATTTGAGTAAGTTAGCACGTTATGCCCCGGATGACGTTGCTACAGATGCAGCAAAGCAGGAGAAGATTCTGGAAGGACTGAATGATGAGCTGAGCATGCGGTTGATGGTGGCAACCTTCAACAACTACCAGGAGTTGGTAGATAGAGCTCTCATGGTTGAAGGGAAGAAGCAGCAGATAGACAAAAATGCAAGAGGAAGTATGGACAAGGGAAGTACAATTCAGGATCTCAACAGAGGCCTCGTTTTACCCCAAACACGGGAGGACCCCTTAAACATAACGATGGAGGTCACGATCACAATGGAGGAAGTTCGCACAACCATAGTGGCCCCAAGAATGGGAATGGTAATGGAGGAAGCAACGGCCAGAACCGTTCCAACCCAGCAACGCCCGCCAAGAAGGATCTAAGTCACATTACTTTCTACAAGTGCCAGAAGACTGGACATTATGCCAATGAATGTCCTGAAGCAAAGAATGGAAATGGCAATGGAAGCTCTGGGAAGAAGCCCAACCCTTTAAACAGGGGACAAGTGAACCACGTTAACGTGGAGGAGGTTGAAGCACAGCCAGATGCATTAATAGGTAAGTTTTTGGTTAAGTCATTTACTGCAATCGTTCTTTTTGATACTGGTACATCGCATTCATACATATCAAGGGGATTTGTGGATAAGTATAAACTGCCCACCGAAGTTCTTAGAACACCTGTGTTAGTAAGCTCGCCAGGAACGAAGCATATGGCAAGCCAAGGATGTTTTCAGATGCCATTGACCATAGGTAGGCATGTTTTCCCCTCAGACCTGATAATTTTGGAGTCGCAAGGTTTGGATGTGATTTTGGGTATGGTTTGGCTATCGATGTATGGAGGAAACATCGATTGCGCCAGTAAGTCGATTATGCTCACCACCCCAGAAGGAAAAAGGATTAAGTATGTACCGCGGCATGTGCCGAAGAGGACTCAAGTGAATTCCTTATCAGGAGTTGTACAAGAGGAAGTACCAGTGGTGAAGGATTTCCCTGATGTATTTCCAGAAGAGTTGCCAGGCATGCCACCGGATAGAGACATTGAGTTTTTGATTGAGCTTTTGCCAGCATGTACGAGATTCAAGAGACCGTCACAGATGCCCGCAAAGGATTTGGAAGAAATTAAGAAGCAGATTAAGGAGTTATTGGATAAAGGCTATATTCGCCAAGTTCGCACCTTGGGGATCACCAGTGCTTCTAGTGGAGAAGAAGGATGGATCGTTGAGGATGGTTGTTGATTATCGTGGATTGAATGAAGTGACAATCAAGAATAAGTACCCACTGCTGATGATCAATGATTTGTTTGACCAGTTGTAAGGAGCTAAAGTATTTTCCAAGATCGATCTGCGATCAAGATACCACCAGCTGAAGATTCGCGAGCAGGATATACCTAAGACAACATTTACCACAAGGTACGAGCTATATGAGTATACCGTTATGTCATTTGGTCTGACTAACGCACCTGCCTATTTTATGAACATGATAAATAAGGTGTTTATGGAGTTTTTGGATAAGTTCGTGGTGGTGTTCATTGATGACATATTAGTCTACTCGAAGAATGAAGAGGAGCATAAGGAGCATTTGCCTTTGGTAATTGGGAAGCTCAGAGAATATCAGTTATATGCCAAGTTCAGCAAGTGTGAGTTTTGGTTGAAGGAAGTTGGATTCCTCGGACATGTTATATCCGGATAAGGAATAGCAGTAGACCCCACCAAAGTTGTCACTGTGAGAAATTGGGAAGTACCCACGTCGGTTGGAGAGATCAGGAGTTTTCTTGGACTCGCAGGATACTATAGGAGGTTCATTGAGAATTTCTCGAAGATTGCAAAGCCCATGACGGAGTTGTTGCAGAAGGACACCAAGTTCAAATGGACTGAGGAATGTGAGGCCAGTTTTTAGGAGTTGAAGAAACGTTTGGTTACAGCTCCAGTGTTGATTCTGCCAGATCAGCGCAAGGATTATCAAATTATTGCAATGCTTCTCGTCGAGGACTTGGAGCAGTGCTTATGTAGGAGGGAAGAGTTGTTTCTTATGCCTCACGAGAGCTTAAACCCCATGAGTTGAATTATGCTATACATGATTTGGAGTTAGCAGCCGTAGTGCATGCGTTGAAGACATGGAGACATTTTCTCATTGGAAACCATTGTGAGGTGTACACGGATGTCGGTGTACTAGAGTAGGGGTACCCTAGTATCCCGAACTTGTGCACGGGCAGTCGCAGCACCCCGCGGCAAGGCTTGCCGGGTGACCGCCAAAGTCCTCCGAGGTTCCTTTGGAGCCATTCAAGAACAAAGTGTTCAAGCCAAGGAGACAAGGCCCCGGCAAGAGGAGCTTGCCAGGAAGGCCAACCAAGGCATCTCAAGGAACTTGCCGCGACACGCCACGCATCCCGGCAAGGCCCGGTGAGCGACAAGCTTCCGGACGCGACAAGACAACGACCGCGGCAAGGCGCTTGCCGCGGCAAGCTACCACTTTGTACCCGCGCTCAAAGACATCCACCAACGTGTCGCCTCGACCTTTCCAAAGCGCGTGGCAAGAGGTTGTGCAGCCAGCGGTGCGAGGTGGCAAGCAACGCTGACAAGATTGCCATCGTGGCAAGCGGTGGCGCCCCTGACGGTCCCTTTTTGCACTGTTTGGGCGACACAGACGGGCATTTAATGCCTTTGTCCCCTGCCGTCAGGGTTAGGTATGATACACTGTACAAATAGTTGTACCAACCGCAACGCTTTTTCCATTTCTACCCTTGACTACGTTGCCACCTGTCGGTGACCCCTTGAGCAGATAAAAGAAGGCCCATGCGCAACGTAGAAGGGGGTTCGAAGGCAGAAAACACTCACGCTCGGTCTCGTTAGCAGCTAGAGTGTACTGTAGCACCCACCGCTCCCGAGCAAGAATACAATACAAATCAGACATGCAGCAGTAGGAGTATTATATCTCCGGAGAGCTCCGAAGCTGGGTAAATCGCTCGTGTGCTTCGCCTCGATCTGCTCTTCGTGCGATCTCCGTCCCCCGCCGAACCAAAAGGGGCTCGGTCCGCCGGTCCCATAGGTGTCCGTGGGTCAGCTTCCATGACATCTTTGGGCGGTCCGCCGGTCCCATAGGTGTCCGTGGGTCAGCTTCCACGACATCTTTGGCGCGCCAGGTAGGGGGCGTCGAGGTTGTGTGAACCCGATCCGACGTTCACACGAGCTAGATCTTCATCTTCTTCATCGACATGCCACCGAAGAAGAAGGCTTCAGAGGTGGCTGCTCCATCCACGTCAATCCCACCGCCACCGGAGCAAACGGGTGGTGGGGTAGACGCCGGCGGCAGAACGGGCACCGACGAGGGAGCCCAAGGTGCTGCCAGGTCCAAGGACAAGGCAGCGCATACCTCGGCGTCCGTACATGCACCGCGCCCATCTCAGGAGGCGCGGGACCGACAGCGTCATGGTACTCGCGGTACCATACGTTTGTTGGACCAAGATCGAGCTGGTGGATCTCGGGGTGCTCAAGACCAGCATGCACGCCAACATGCTGGCACGAGCAAGACACGGTCGCCTGGACGGGATACTGCTCCTTCTAACATAGTTAGAAGTCCGAGCATATCCCGCTCCTCGCACCGTTCGCCACTGCCACCCACCACTCCAGCAGAAGCTTTGGCACGAGCTCAACTGCTCCTGGATTACCCTCCAACGGCAGACAAGATCGACGAATGGAGGGCCACCATTCAGAGTCTCATCGGCTTCGCCAACGGCGACACTCCGTGGCAGCCGAGCACATCGCAGCCGCGGCAAGACTGCCAGGCACGAGCCGATGGTGACAAAACCGGTGGGGGTGCAATCACCGTGCACTCTCCACCCCGAAGGCCAAGATCGCCGACTCGCCGGATCTACATCGACAATGACTCCACCGCGTCATCAGATCCACGAGCTCGTCCCGATCAGCGCCAAGTTCTTCACGAACGACAGCAACAAGACGCTCGTACTCGCATCGAGCGTCGAAGAGAAGCACGACGTCAATCGGACCAGCGTACATGCATGCGCCAGGGGAACCAGGCGACTTGCCGTACACGGTAGGTTGCCCTGCGTTCACCCGTGAGCTGCGGCAAGTCCAGTGGCCCAGCACGAAGAATTTCAAGCCAGACGTACTAGAGAAGTACAACGGCAAGTCGCATTCGTCGAAGTTCCTCAGCATCTACACCATCGCGGGGCAGGCTGCCGGGGGGCGGGATGACAAGATCCTTGCCAACTACTTCCCGCTGGTGCTCAAGCCTAATGTCAGGTCCTGGCTCATGCACTTGCCGGACAACTCCATATCCTCCTGGGCAGACCTGTGCCATCAGTTTGTCGGTGCCTTTACAGGCGGCCACAAGCCTCATGGCCAAGAGAGCGATCTTCATCTGCGCCGCCCGGAAAGGAGAGCCCCCGCGCAAGTACATTCGAGAGGTTCAGCCGTGTACAGCACAACACCCAGATGTCCACCCCGCGGTCATCGCGCGTTCCATCGAACGCGCGAAACCGCAGGATGCGGAGGAGATGGCGATGTGCAAGATCGTAGACGTCGCCGAGCTATATGCCCCGCCGACAAGTGTGCACGTTGAGGAAGGAGGAAACTCCCGGAGAGAATACAGAGTAGGAGGATCTCGACAATGAGGATGCCGCCCGCAAAGAAAAAAACGCGCGTAACAACAGGAAGAAGAAAGGCAAAGATGTGCTAGTCGTTGAGCAGTCCGGCAACGAAGGTGGCGCCAAAAACGCTGTGGCGGCCGCCGACAAGCAGGATGGCACCGACAAGCAGTACTGCAAGATCCACCGCACCAAGGGCCATGACCTCCAGAGCTGCAAGAAGGTCGAGCAGCTTGTCGAACAGCAAAAGGCTGAATACGAGCAACGCGACAAGGAGAAGGCCCAAGAAGGTACTGGAGGATCCGGCAAGAAGCGCCCCGGCCGGGGAGGACGCCGCGGCAAGGCCAAGCAGCGGCAAGGAGACAGACCTCCCCGCGGCCGCGACAAGTATGAAGATGACGACGACGATGAAGATATGGATGATGACGAGACCGGTGAGCAGGAGTTCCAGAAAGCCACAGAGGTCCTGTGTATTGACGGTGGTGCTTCTCTGCATACTTCTGTAACGCCTTCGATGCGGCTATATCTCCCACGTGTCGAAGCACGACTTAGAGGCATAACCGCATTGAAAGCAATGTCGCAAGTGAGGTAATCTTCACACAACCCAAGTAATACATAAGGGAAAGAGATACATAGTTGGCTTACAATCGCCACTTCACACAATTACATGAATAAAGCATTACATCATCCAGATACAATCAAGGTCCGACTACGGAACCAAAATAAAAGAAGAACCCCAAATGCGACAAAAGGTCCCCGATCGACCCCAACTGGGCTCCACTACTGCTCAACTAGCACGAAACAACACAAAGGGCAAGATCCTCAACGAGCTCCTCCTTGAGCTTGATTGCGTCACCTGCTTTAACATAGGCACCGCAAACTGGTTTTGAAGTATCCGTGAGCCACGAGGACTTAGCAATCCCATTACCATGGGTATCAAGACTAGCAAAGCTTTATGGGAAAGGAAGGGGTAAAGTGGTGAGGTTGCAGCAGCGACTAAGCAAGTATGGTGGCTAACATACGCAAATAAGAGCGAGAAGAGAACAAGCGGAACGGTCGTGAAGCTAGCAATGATCAAGACGTGATCCTGAACACCTACTTACGCCAAACATAACCCGTAAACCGTGTTCACTTCTCGGACTCCGAGAAGAGACCATCACGGCTACACACGCCGTTGATGCGTTTTAATTCGGATCAAGTGTCAAGTTATCTACAACCGGATATTAACAAATTCCCATCTGCCACATAACCGCGCACGGCTCTCGAAAGTTTATACCCTGCAGGGTGTCCCAACTTAGCCCATGACAAGCTCTCGCGATCATCGAAGAATAGACCTTCACCGGAAGACCCGATCGTCTCGGAATCCGGTACATCAAGACATTTCGACAATGGTAAAACAAGACCAGCAAAGCCGCCCGGCGTGCCGACATCCCGATAGTAGCCGCGTATCTCGCCTCGAGCCACGACCGGATGAGCTAAGCGTCTGAGTACCGACGTAACCCAAGTTGCCAAGGGATGGTCCCGCACGGTGCTCTAGTTTGGACCAACGCTTAGACAAGCACTGGCCCGGGGGGGCTATAAAAAGATGACCCCTAGGATGCGCGACTCCTAAGGGAAAAAGTAGGTGGTGGTGAGGCAAATGGTAAAAGTCATGTTGGGCCTTCTTTGGACAAGTTTTATTCAAAGCAAACCGTCGGGGGTCCCATAAATCACCCGACCGCGTTAGGAACGCAAAATCCGGGAACATAACACCGGTATGACGGAAACTAGGGCGGCAATAGTGGAACAAAACACCAGGCATAAGGCCGAGCCTTCCAACCTTTACCAAGTATATAGATGCATTAATAATATAAGAGATATTGTGATATCCCAACAAAACCCTGTCCACCATGGAGCAATCTTCAACTTCACCTGCAGCTAGCAACGCTATAAGAGGGGCTGAGCAAAGCGGGAACATAGCCAAACAACAGTTTGCTAGGAATGGTGTCAAAGGATTAGAGGTTCATGGCAATATGGGATGGCTTGATAAACAGGTAATAGGTAGCGCAGCATAGCGAAAGAACGAGGCAACTAGCATAGCAATGATAGTAGTGAGATCCAGGGTAGCGGTCATCTTGCCTGAAATCCCGCAAGGAAGAAGAACAAGTCCATGAAGAAGATGAAGCCACGAAGACGAACCACACATAGACGAAAGAATCCTCACGATCGCAACGAAACAAGAACTAACAAGAAGAAGCACACAACATAGGTAAACACACCACACAAGAACAAGACATGATGCACAACAAGCATGATGCATGACCAAGCTACATGAAGCTACTCATGGCAAAAGATGATGCAAACAAAAACAACACATCAAGGCAAGTTTAAATGAGGCCAGAACAACATATAACAATTCCTAAGTCCTCATATGCATATTTCGAAATTGGTCCAGAACTGAATAAACATTATGTTCAAGTTGTTAAACAGCAAGTTAAGATGCACCAAGATGAACTACACGAAATTCTAGTCAAGTTACATATAAAGTTCATTAGATTTGGAGCTACGGTCTAGAAGATATGAGCAAAACAAGTTAAACATGGCATTGATGCAAAATGCATTCAAACATCAAGCAAACACACCAAAACAAGGATGCAACATGATAATATGAAGCTACATGCAAAATCAAGCAAGTTTCATATAGAACACACTCAAAACGGACAACGGGGCAACACATGCACACTATACAAGTCATAGCAACAATCTGTCCATAACAGCAACTAGGCATCTTGCAAGCATCAAAACAATATGCTACAGCACCCCAACATAATAACAAAAAGCACGGGCATGAAGTACACGTAAAGCATAACAAAACATGAACACTGAGCTATCTCTAGAAATCAATGGATCATGCTCAAAAACACATGGAGATATTGCAAATAATAACAGTTTCAGACTTTAGCAGAAATAACATCAGGTTGCAATGTTTAGAGCTATCAAACAACATGTTACAGGAACTTATCATGGCAAACAAAGGCATGGAATGAATATACTAATTGCATATATCAAAAGACCCTTACTGACCATGAGCCAAAAAGGCATAGAAAATATGATGACACCCATGTAAACATGGCAAGTTATATTACAGATTTGAACATGGCAGAAACAACGATAAGTAGGCATGTTCATGAGCTTGAACCACTCACCACAAAGCAATACATGGCATGGCAAGGCAACCGACAGTAATAAGGCATGTTTATGAAGCTAAGCATGGCAAGAGCAAGGTCATAGGATGCATGGATCACTAGGAAAACACATGGGAACAAGTGAACTTAATATTAACAGGCTGACAAACAACATTTTCAAGCAACTTTGGAGCAAGATTACAACATGTTCCAGCAGGCTATAATTGCAACCATGGGCATGAATGGATAGAGCATGACATGTATATCAAAACATGTTTATAGAGCATCTCCAGATTATGCATAAAATGATTAGTGGAAGCATGTTAACATAGCAACAAATTATAACAGAATCTGCTCAGAAAACAAAGAACAAAGAACTACCCTACTTAACAAGCTTCATGCACTCAGCACACAACTCACAAAAATACAAGGTCAACACCTCTGGAAAGATGGCATGGCATAGTTCAACATTCATGTAGAGCTCATACTCATAGGATGCACACATAAATCATGGCAAAAATGATAAAACAGCAAGTTATAACAGTTTCAGCAGATTAACAACTACATGCACTCTTCCAACAGCATTTCTGGCATCAAGATGAGCTCAAATGAAAATGATGCAATGGAATGTAATGATGTACTCGTCGAGACGAACAATTTGACATATTATACGCACGAAACGGAGCTACGGATGCGGAGATGTGATGGCATGAACATGGCATGAAAATTACACGATTCGTGGACTTAGTGGTTTCGGGAGGGAAGTCAACCTCGGCACGGTTTTCAAAGCACGGCCGAAGCTCGCGGAATTCGCCGGGGTCGCGGACTTGCGGGAGAAGGACGCCAGAGGTCGGGTAGCCGAAGGGAGGCGGGCCGGCGGATCCGGCGGTGGCTCGCCGGATCCGCGGCGGCGGCCAGCCAGCGCCGGCGGGCCCGGCCGGCAGCATGGAGGAGCTCCGGTCCGCGGAATCGGGCGAAGCGGTTGCAGCAGAGCCCGCGCGGCGGCGGAGTCGCGCAGGCGGGCGGGCCGTGGATCGGGAGCGGCAATAGGCGAGGGCGCTTCGGCGGCGGGGCGAGTGAGGCGGCGGCGGCGGGCCTCAGGGCGGCGCGGCGAGGCGCGCCAGGCGGCTGAGGCGGCGGCAGGAGGCCTCGGGGCGTCTGTGAGCGGCGGCGCGATGGCGGCAAGGCGTGGGCGGCGGCGGGCGGGGCGGCGGCGCCAAGGGCCACGTGGCGGCGCGCTAGAGGAGGAGGGAGGCGGCGGCGCTGAGGTGTTGCCTGTGATTGGCCGGGCGACGTGGCGTGGATTTGTCCGCCGGGCGGACGATCCGCGGCGGAGAGGGAAAAGCTAGGGTTTCGGGGGATTCATCCGCGAAAATGGAATGGGGGTGTATAAATAGACATAGAGGGAGCTAGGAGAGTCCAAATGAGGAGCGGTTTTCGGCCACGCGATCGTGATCGAACGACCGAGAGCATGGAGGGGAGTTTGGTGGGTTTTGGGCCACTTTGGAAGGGGTGTTGGGCTGAAACAAAAGAGGCTTCTGCGGTTACCCGGTTAACCGTTGGAGTACCAAACGACCTCCAAATGGCACGAAACTTGACAGGCGGTCTACCGGTGCTATACCAAGGCCGCTTGGCAAACCTCGGGCCATTCCGAGAAAGTTTAATACCCGCACACAAAAGGAGAGAAGAAGGGGACGCCGAAGGACATAGGAGCGCCGGATTGCAAAACGGACAACGGGGAAAAAACTCGGATGCATGAGACAAACATGTATGCAAAATGAAATGCACATGATGACATGATAAAATGCAAATGATGACATGGCAAAGTGCAACACGCAAGCACATGACATGGCAACGACGGCGAATAACTGGCGGACACCTGGTGCATCGGAACCGGGGCATTACAACACTCCACCACTACGAGAGGATCTCGTCTCGAGATCTAGGATGGCACCGAAGAGAAACGGAAGAGGAAGAGAAGAGGTAAAACTAAGTTGCTTCTTTGACTAATGAGTGAAACCACGAACCTTGAGAGGTTGAGCAAAATGAAGGAAAGAAAACAACGAAGATGAACGTAGTTGAAAACACTCCGTTAGAAAAGAGGAACACGGAGTATTACGAGAACTTGAACGTTGCAAAGGCATTGAAGTAAGAGCTTCACGAACGAAAAGAATATGACCACATCGGTATAATGAGATAGCCAAGGAACAAGAATGGCAGAATTTGGATAGCACTCCGGTAGAAACGAGAAGAAAACTTGATAAGATGAAAAGCACTTGAAGAGATGACACAACACTCCGGTTAAATGGATAAGCAAGAAAAGAACATGGTCCTCACAATTCGAGATGATGAGTGAAGAGCACAACATCACAATGCCTCCGTAACGAAAGAATATGAGTTAGAGCGTTGGGATAAAGGGACGGAGGAGAAAATGACAACTTTTGCCACAAATGAACTTGGAAAGCATCCTTGCAAAGAAGAATTGAACGGAGTTGTTGGAAAACCAACAACGAAAAGAATAAGCTTGAAGTGGACTTATGGAAACATCTCAACATTATGAGGTGACAACCGGCCACAAATGGAAACCAATGATTTGATTGAGAGCACCAAAGAGATGAAAACTTCTTCCATCAAGAGGATAAAGAGCAAGCTTGGGTCATGCATAATCACCACAAATAGCAACAACCCTTAAGGAAAAGCTTTAGGTGAAATACAGCCCAAGATAACTCCAATGAAGAGATTGGTGGATTTAAATACCTCATTCTTGACAACATATGAATCATGAAACATGAATGGAAATTATCAAGAATGAGATATCACCATCTGAAAAGATAAGGTAGAAAGAATTGCACTTTGAAATGGAAGAAGGAGAATACTTGAACGCCTCAAAACAAAAACATGTGTTGAGCACCATATTTATTTTTTAGTATAGCTTGGCGGGTCATAACTTCGAGAGAAATCTTGAAGAAGAATTGAAGAATGAAAAGAATCCTTGATGAACCACCATGTAGAGCCTCCGTGAAGAACTCCGGTAACAAAAGGAATGAAAAGAAAGAGAAATTGAAAACACAAGGTGAATCCTTGCAATGATTTAGATAGATCTCCGTGATAATTAGAGCTTGGAACTCCGTGAAAAAGAGAAGATGAAACAAATGAAACCGAGAATTTTAAGGGCCTCCGGAATAAAGACTTAATCACTTGGATTTACAAGAATAAGAATTACGTTATGCTTATCCTTCACCAATTAAATTGATGACAATCAACGGATTTGGCATACTACTTATTCCCGTAGAAAGGATTAAAAGAGATATAGTGTAAACTTGAGAAGGTATTGATGGAATCACCGGTGGGATTTGGAAACAACGAATGAATTGATATGATAACAAAGGAAGTGAAATCTTGAACGAACCACCGTAAGAATTGAAAATGAATGTAGCAAAGGCACAATTCACCGGAAAGAGTTTGAAAACGAATGAAGATACTTGAAGGGATTTAGACACATGAGAACGAAGAGAACATGAACTGATTAGAGGGTATTGAACGAATCACCGATAAGATTTGGAGAACGATAGCTACACGCTGAGAATGAAGAATTATGACATGATGGCCTTCGGAGGAAAGAAATGGAAACAACTCATGAAATGCTCCGGATGGTAAGAAAAGAATTCTCACAATCGAAAACAATTATGAGAGGATGGCATCAAGCTAGGACCATGAATATTCAAGAGAATGGACCAAGATTTAAGAGAAAACCTTCTTCGGTCTTCAAATGATGAGAATGACAACGAGAAACACCACCAAGAATTACTTAGGCACACCGGAAGAATCAAAAGCGAAGAGGTTGAGCCAACTATGAAAAGAATTTGAAAGATCTTGGAGAAAAGCATTTGACTGATGATAACTCATTCTTACGTCAAACTTGAAAAGAATTGAGAATAACTCCGGAAGAATTAGAAGAGTCAGGTAAGATCCTGGGAAAAGACCTGTGGGTTAGGGCCCACTCAAAAGAAAACACCATTGAGAATGATATTAAAGAGAGATTGCACCGGTTGAATTAAATGGCTTGAATGAGATACCAATCTCGAAAGAGCTTGAACGAATGCAGAGTGGAAACACGAATCTTCGAGATATCTTGAGCACTCCGAAATAACAAATAGCGAGAAGAAGAATGGTAATGAGGTGCACCGGCATAAGAAAGCATTTGAAACAAGGAAAGGGATATGATGAATATCACAAGCTTGATATGGGTCCACCGGACAATTAAAAAAAACGAAGGATGATGAACTTGAAACTGTTGAGCATCTTCATGGGGAATTCACCGGATAATAACATTGAAAGAAAAGAGTGAAGTGACTTCACATGAATAAATGGATACTTGATTAAGAAATCTGAGTCCTTGAAGAAAAAGGGTGGGAGGGCGGGAAAACAAAGACAACTTGGGATGGATGAAACAAACACCGTTGATAAAACTTAGAATTGATCTTGCGGATGGGAAAAATGATGGGATCCACTTGAAGAGAAACACACCGGTTGGAAAAGAATTAACATGACGACCTCGATGATCAAGAAGGATTAGTACTCCCATAGAAATATGAGAACACCGTTTAGGAAAGGTACGGAATCAACATTTGACTTCGAAGCAACTCGAATACCACAAATAAAACAAAACAAAGGATTGGCTTGCAGAATAAGCCGGAACAAATACATATGATAGAGATTTACCCAATCCCATATCATGCATCTGTCGGAAAGATATTCTAGGAGCTACTTGAATTCCCACCTATAAAACTCCCGAAACTTTCTGGTTATGCAATCTGGTGTTGGGGATACAGGGGAAGCAATATATCTCACCCAAACTAACAATACCTACATCCAAGCTGTATCCATCCGTCAACACATAACCAAGAATCCTTCGGAAATCATGTACCTCAACCTTCGAAAAGCATCCGTTATACAAGTCATGGCAATACTCCGTACTCACCTCAAGATCTTGGGTTAGCGGGTTATCTCACCAACAACTGCATAAAAGAGATTTTCGATGTCGGCGTACTAAACTCAGGTATTCCAGAACTACAACGATAAAATTATGACGACAACACCTCGGAGCTCAACTCCCCGGGACACCTCCAAAAAAAAACCCCTGCTGACGGGAGGCACCAAGACAATGTTGTCATCATAAAACCATCGGAATGATTCCAAGATACCCGCGTGATCCTAAAAAAAAATTTAGTGAAATTTGAGAAGAGAAGAGTCAAAACTCTACGTCAGGATACCTCACCAGAGCGACAAAGGGACTGAGGAGTAAAAAGAATTCCTAACTCTCCGATATATATAATCCTAAAAGACTCAAAACATTTTCTAGACACAACTCGCCGCTAAAATGATCAAGCAAAGGGGCTCCTAAGGTCGGGAAGGCTCGATTACCAACTTGTAACGCCTCGATGCGGCTATATCTCCCACGTGTCGAAGCACGACTTAGAGGCATAACCGCATTGAAAGCAATGTCGCAAGTGAGGTAATCTTCACACAACCCAAGTAATACATAAGGAAAGAGATACATAGTTGGCTTACAATCGCCACTTCACACAATTACATGAATAAAGCATTACATCATCCAGATACAATCAAGGTCCGACTACGGAACCAAAATAAAAGAAGAACCCCAAATGCGACAAAGGTCCCCGATCGACCCCAACCGGGCTCCACTACGCTCAACTAGCACGAAACAACACAAAGGGAAAGATCTTCAATGAGCTCCTCCTTGAGCTTGATTGCGCCACCGCTTTCGGTAACATAGGCACCGCAAACTGGTTTTGAAGTATCCGTGAGCCACGAGGACTCAACAATCCCATTACCATGGGTATCAAGACTAGCAAAGCTTTATGGGAAAGGAAGGGGTAAAGTGGTGAGGTTGCAGCAGCGACTAAGCAAGTATGGTGGCTAACATACGCAAATAAGAGCGAGAAGAGAACAAGCGAAACGGTCGTGAAGCTAGCAATGTCAAGAGGTGATCCTGAACACCTACTTATGTCAAACATAACCCAGAAACCGTGTTCACTTCCCGGACTCCGCCGAGAAGAGACCATCACGGCTACACACGCGGTTGATGCGTTTTAATTCGGATCAAGTGTCAAGTTATCTACAACCGGACATTAACAAATTCCCATCTGCCACATAACCGCGGGCACGGCTCTCGAAAGTTTATACCTGCAGGGTGTCCCAACTTAGCCCATGACAAGCTCTCGCGATCATCGAAGAATAGACCTTCACCCAGAAGACCCGATCAGTCTCGGAATCCGGTACATCAAGACATTTCGACAATGGTAAAACAAGACCAGCAAAGCCGCCCGGCGCGCCGACATCCCGATAGTAGCTGCACAGATCTCGCCTCGTGCCACGACCGGATGAGCTAAGCGCACAGTACCGACGTAACCAAGTTGCCAAGGGATGGTCCCATACGGTGCTCTAGTTTGGACCAACGCTTAGACAAGCACCGCCCGGGGGCTATAAAAGATGACCCTAGGATGCGCGACTCCCAAGGGAAAAAGTAGGTGGTGGTGAGGCAAATGGTAAAAGTCAATGTTGGGCCTTCTTTGGACAAGTTTTATTCAAAGCGAACTGTCGGGGGTCCCATAAATCACCCGACCGCGTTAGGAACGCAAAATCCGGGAACATAACACCGGTATGACGGAAACTAGGGCGGCAATAGTGGAACAAAACACCAGGCATAAGGCCGAGCCTTCCAACCTTTACCAAGTATATAGATGCATTAATAATATAAGAGATATTGTGATATCCCAACAAAACCCTGTCCACCATGGAGCAATCTTCAACTTCACCGCAGCTAGCAACGCTATAAGAGGGCTGAGCAAAGCGGTAACATAGCCAAACAACGGTTTGCTAGGAATGGTGTCAAAGGTTAGAGGTTCATGGCAATATGGGATGGCTTGATAAACAGGTAATAGGTAGCGCAGCATAGCGAAAGAACGAGGCAACTAGCATAGCAATGATAGTAGTGAGATCCAGGGTAGCGGTCATCTTGCCTGAAATCCCGCAAGGAAGAAGAACGAGTCCATGAAGAAGATGAAGCCACGAAGACGAACCACACATAGACGAAAGAATCCTCACGATCGCAACGAAACAGGAACTAACAAGAAGAAGCACACAACATAGGTAAACACACCACACAAGAACAAGACATGATGCACAACAAGCATGATGCATGACCAAGCTACATGAAGCTACTCATGGCAAAAGATGATGCAAACAAAAACAACACATCAAGGCAAGTTTAAATGAGGCCGGGAACAACATATAACAATTCCGGTAAGTCCTCATATGCATATTTCGAAATTGGTCCAGAACTGAATAAACATTATGTTCAAGTTGTTAAACAGCAAGTTAAGATGCACCAAGATGAACTACACGAAATTCTAGTCAAGTTACATATAAAGTTCATTAGATTTGGAGCTACGGTCTAGAAGATATGAGCAAAACAAGTTAAACATGGCATTGATGCAAAACGCACCCAAACATCAAGCAAACACACCAAAACAAGGATGCAACATGATAATATGAAGCTACATGCAAAATCAAGCAAGTTTCATATAGAACACACTCAAAACGGACAACGGGGCAACACATGCACACTATACAAGTCATAGCAACAATCTGTCCATAACAGCAACTAGGCATCTTGCAAGCATCAAAACAATATGCTACAACACCCCAACATAATAACAAAAGGCATGGGCATGAAGTACACGTAAAGCATAAAAAAACATGAACACTGAGCTATCTCTAGAAATCAATGGATCATGCTCAAAAACACATGGAGATATTGCAAATAATAACAGTTTCAGACTTTAGCAGAAATAACATCAGGTTGCAATGTTTAGAGCTATCAAACATGTTACAGGAACTTATCATGGCAAACAAAGGCATGGCATGAATCTACTAATTGCATATATCAAAAGACCCTTACTGACCATGAGCCAAAAAGGCATAGAAAATATGATGGCACCCATGTAAACATGGCAAGTTATATTACAGATTTGAACATGGCAGAAACAACGATAAGTAGGCATGTTCATGAGCTTGAACCACTCACCACAAAGCAATACATGGCATGGAAAGGCAACCAACAGTAAGAAGGCATGTTTATGAAGCTAAGCATGGCAAGAGCAAGGTCATAGGATGCATGGATCACTAGGAAAACACATGGGAACAAGTGAACTTAATGTTAACAGGCTGACAAACAACATTTTCAAGCAACTTTGGAGCAAGATTACAACATGTCCCAGCAGGCTATAATTGCAACCAAGGGCATTAATGGATATAGCATGACATGTATATCAAAACATGTTTATAGAGCATCTCCAGATTATGCATATAATGATTAGTGGAAGCATGTTAACATAGCAACAAATTATAACAGAATCTGTCAGGAAAACAGCAACAGCAACTACCCTACTTAACAAGCTTGATGCACTCAGCACACAACTCACAAAAATACAAGGTCAACACCTATGGAAAGATGGCATGGCATAGTTCAACATTCATGTAGAGCTCATACTCATAGGATGCACACATAAATCATGGCAAAAATGATAAAACAGCAAGTTATAACAGTTTCAGCAGATTAACAACTACATGCACTCTTCCAACAGCATTTCGGGCATCAAGATGAGCTCAAATGAAAATGATGCAATGGAATGTAATGATGTACTCGTCGAGACGAACAATTTGACATATTATACGCATGAAACGGAGCTACGGATGCGGAGATGTGATGGCATGAACATGGCATGAAAATTACACAGATTCGGGGACTTAGTGGTTTCGGGGAGGGGAAGTCAACCTCGGGCACGGTTTTCAAAGCACGGCCGGAAGCTCGCCGGAATTCGCCGGGGGGTCGCCGGACTTGCGGGAGAAGGACGCCGGAGGTCGGGGTAGCCGAAGGGAGGCGGGGCCGGCCGGATCCGGGCGGTGGCTCGCCGGATCCAGCGAGCGGAAGGGAGGCGCAGCGCTCATTGGCCGGTAAATGGAGGAGCTCCGGCCGCCGGAATCGGGCGAAGCGGTTGTGGCAGAGCCCGACAGCGGCGGAGTCGCGCGGGGCGGCTGGGCTGCGGATCGGGAGCGGCAACATGCGTGGGCGCTTCATGGCGGGGCGAGGAGGCGGCGGCAGCGGGCCCTCGGGCGGCGCGGCGCGAGGCCTTCCACGGCCTGGGCGAGAGGCGGCGGCGTGAGGCCTCGGCGGCGCGCGGATTGGGCGGCGGCGCGGAGCGCTTGGCCGCTGGCGCCGGGCCACATGGCGGGCGCCTAGAGGAGGGAGGCGGCGGCGCTGAGGTGTCGCCTGTGATTGGCCGGGCGACGTGGCGCGTGGACGTGTCGGCCGGAGCGACGCGTCCGGCCAGGAGAGAGGAAAAGCTAGGGTTTCGGGGATTCATCCACGAAAATGGAATGGGGTGTATAAATAGACATAGAGGAGCTAGGAGAGTCCAAATGAGGAGCGGTTTTGCCACGCGATCGTGATCGAACGACCGAGAGCATGGAGGGAGTTTGGTGGGTTTTAGGCCACTTTGGAAGGGTGTTGGGCTGAAACAAAGAGGCTTCATGTTACCGGTTAACCGTTGGAGTACCAAACGACCTCCAAATGGCACGAAACTTGACAGGCGGTCTACCGGTGCTATACCAAGGCCGCTTGGCAAACCTCGGGCCATTCCGAGAAAGTTTAATACCCGCACACAAAAGGAGAGAAGAAGGGGACACCGAAGGACATAGGAGCGCCGGATTGCAAAACGGACAACGGGGAAAAAACTCGGATGCATGAGACGAACATGTATGCAAAATGAAATGCACATGATGACATGATAAAATGCAAATGATGACATGGCAAAGTGCAACACGCAAGCACATGACATGGCAACGACGGCGAATAACTGGCAGACACCTGGCGCATCGGAACCGGGGCGTTACAACTTCACACCGCCATCTCAAGCAGTGGGTGCGGGAAGTCAATGCGGTAGAACCACCCGTCGAGTCACGCAAGCCTCTGAAATGGTCCAGCACGCCTATCATCTTTGATATTGAGGACCACCCTGGTCGCATAACTGCGGTCGGGTGCTTGCCGATGTTGGTTTCACCAACTATCCGCAACCTCAAGGTCACTAAGATGCTAGTTGACGGCGGGGCCGGCTTGAACCTGATCTCCTCCGTGGTACTCCGAAACTCGGATCCTCGACAATAACTCAAGAGACCGACACATTCAAGGAATCAATCCGGAAGGAGCAAGCCGAAGGAAAGATCACGCTGCGGTGACATTTGGCGTGAGTTGAACTTCGTGATCGAGAGGGTCACTTTTGACGTTGCTGACTTTCCATTGCCTTACAATGGGATACTCGGCCCAAAGACTCGCCAAATTCATGGCAGCCTCTCACTATGCATACAACATGTTTGAAGATGCCAGCCCGATAAGTGTCATCTCCGCCCTGGCGACAAGAAGGATGCTCTTATCTGCACCGACAAGATCTATCGGGAAGCAAAGCACCGCAACAGATCGCAAGTCACTTGCCGCTGAAGCTCCGGGGAAGAAGAAGACCAAGTCCAGCAAGAGCTCGATGCCCACTCCGCAAGCGCACCTCTTGAGTGCTGCGCTACCGCCGAGGACGCACCATCGAGCTCCACCGCAAGTGTAAGAAGACAATGGCAGCTCCGCCAGAGACCAAGAAGGTGTCCGCCAAGGAGGATGGCACCGTGGTACCTTCACCATCGCTGCCACTCGACCCTAAATAGGAAAGCGCTTCTCGTTGCTCTCTGGGCGGTAACGCGTGACGTGTTTGCGTGGCAACCGTCTGACATCCCCGGTGTTCCCAGGAAAGTAATCGAGCACCACCTTGCCGTCTGTCCTCATGCGCGGCCCGTCAAGTAGAAGGTCAGGAAACAAGCAGTGGAGCGCCAAGAATTCATCGCAGAAGAAATCAAGAAGTTGGAAGCAGCAGGCCTTGTCAGAGGGGTGCTCCATCCTACATGGTTGGCCAATCCTGTAGTCGTGCGTAAGGCAAACGGGAAATGGAGGCTTGATATCGACTTTACCGATGTCAATAAAGCTTGTCCCAAAGACCCATTTCCCTTGCCGCGCATTGACCAGATTGTTGACTCCACGGCCGGATGTGACTTGCTTTCATTTCTTGACGCATACTCAGGATACCATCAGATCTTCATGGCAGAAGAGGATGAGGAGAAAACCGCACTCATCACTCCATGTGGCACATACTGTTTCGTACGGATGCCTTTCGGGTTAAAGAATGCTGGTTCAACATTTGCAAGGGTAGTCCATGACGCTTTTGAGCCACAAAGGCACAGAAATGTGGAAGCCTACATGGATGACATAGTGGTCAAGAGCAAGGACAAGGCAACTCTGATTCAGGATTTAGACGAAACCTTTGCAAATCTGCGCAAGATCAACCTCAAGCTTAACCCCGAGAAGTGTGTGTTTGGAGTCCCCTCCGCAAGCTTCTCGGGTTCTTCGTGTCTCAGGGAATTGAAGCCAATCCCGACAAGATCAAGGCCATTGAGCAGATTGAAGCACCAAAGCACGCTCAAGGATGTATGAAGACTTGCGGTTGCGTGGCTGCTCTCAGCAAGTTTATTTCTAAGTCTGTTGAGCGCTTCGCGCCGTTTTCAAAATATTGAAAAAGGCAGGTCCAATGAAATGGACTCCGGAAGCGGAGGCTGCGCTGCAGGACTTGAAGAGATACCTGTCCTCCACTCCAACACTTGTCGCACCTAAGCCACAAGAGAAGTTGATGCTGTATATAGCGGCAACCAATCAAGTGGTTAGTGTTGCGTTAGTAGCGGAGAGGGAGGCGGATGATGAGCCAGCGACCACGGCAGATGCATCCAGCGACAAGCAGGGGACTTCACCGGCAAGCTCTGGTCCCGACAAAGATGGATCTGCGTAGGCACATGAGGAGATACAGAAGAGAATGGTGCAGCGCCCAGTTTACTTTGTCAGCTCCCTTCTGCAGGGGGCTAGGTCAAGGTACTCTGGTGTGCAGAAATTGCTTTTCGGCCTTCTCATGGCCTCGAGAAAGCTGCTCCACTACTTCCAAGCACATGAGATCACAGTTGTCACTCGTTTTCCGCTGAAGAGGATAACTGCAGAATCCGAAGCAACAGGCGTGATTGTCGAAAGTGGGCATCGAACTATCAAGCTTTGGCCTCAAGTTTGAGAGCCCTTCAACTATCCAGAGCAGAGCATTGGTAGAATTCATAGCAGAATGGACGCCAACACCAGATGAAGAAATTCCAGAAACGAGCATCCCCGTCAAGGTAGCAAGCAAAGAGTGGCTGATGTACTTTGATGGTGCCTTCTCGCTGCAAGGCGCCGGTGTGGGCGTGCTACTTGTCGCGCCCACCGGAGAGCATCTCAAGTACGTAGTCCAGATGCACTTTCCCAAGGAGCAAGCAACGAACAATACCGCAGAGTATGAAGGTTTGCTTGCCGGTCTCAGGATCACAGCAGACCTTGGGATCAAGAAGCTCATTGTCAGGGGTGATTCGCAGCTTGTCATCCGCCAAGTGAACAAGAATTATCAGAGTCTATTGATGGAAGCTTACGTAGATGAAGTGAGAAAGTTAGAAGAGCACTTTGACAGCCTACAGATGGAACATGTTCCAAGAGCTCAGAACGACATTGCCGATGGCCTATCAAAGTGCGCTGCACTTAAGTTACACAATGGAACCAGGGATCTTTGTGCTCAAACCGACTCAACCGTCTCAGAACGCCATCAACTCGGACAGAGCAAGAAGAGGAAGTTGATAAAGGTGCCGAGGAGCGTCTACTTCGCAAGCCCTAGGGTTTGTTACGTTGAAGCGCACGCCTTTTGACTAAGTTTTGCTCCGAAACGCCAATCCGAGCCGAGAGGTTTTCGCCATAGAAGCGGATGTTCCGAAGAAAGCATATGTGCCTTTAGTCTTTGTTGTCGAGCCGCAAGCTCCAAAGATGGGCACAAAGAGATTGTCCGCTTCTTCGTGATAAGAGAACTTCAAGAGCAAGAAGAAGCAGTAAAGAGTAGCCCGCAGTCAAGTATGTACCAGTTTGTCGACAACACAATCGTATGAAGAAGACTCAACGGTGGAAATTGAAGTGTATTCACCGGAAGACGGACAAAAGCTGCTGGCAGATACATGGAGGCATATGTGGTCACCACATTGAGCAAGAGCACTTGCCGCAAAGCATTCCAAGGTTTCTTTTGGTCGACAGCCTCCGTGATGCAATCGCACAAGTAACCAAGTGTGAAGCGCATGGCCCATTCCAAGCGATACGACCACACACGCATGTCAGAAGACTCAACGTGAAATTAAGTGTATTCACCGAAGATTGACAAAAGCCATTTGGGAGATACATGGAGGCATATGGTCATCACATTGAGCAGAGCACTTCCCGAAAGCTGTCCGCAAGCTTTCTTTTACTTGTCGACAGCCTCCGTGATGCAATCGCACAAGTTCACAAAGTGTAGCGCGCCCATTCCAAGTGGATACACCAGCCAGGAAGCTTCCGTGACAAAGACAACAGCAGCCATTTTCGTCTTCGGGGTCACCATTCTTTCCCGAGTTGTCGGGCTTTGAGTACTTGTATCGCTAATCATGTTCACAAAGTGGCCGGAAGTGGAACCAAGGAGGAAGGTGACAAGACAATGCAAGCAAGTTCTTCAGTCGGATTTACGCTTTATCCCTAACAGATCATCACCGATAATGGCACGCATTCATTTAGCCGCATCATGCATCCAAGATCTTGGCGCCAGGTTTGCTGCTTCGCTGCTCATCCGAGAAGCAACGGTCAAGCGGAGAGGTCATGCGCGCGTGGCTCAAGACCAGGATTTTCGTTGTGCCGCGCAAGCGCGGAAAGAACTAGATCAAGAGCTAATGGTGGTTCTTTGGTCGATCAAGACGACGCCAAATCGAGCAACCGCCGTGACACCTTCGCCTAGTCTATGGAGCAGCAGGCGCCTTCTCCTACGTAACTCAGATACGGGTCACCTCGAAAGCTCGCTATGATGAGCTTGAGCAAGAGCAGCCGCGACAAGATGACCACTGCTTCCTTGAGGAAGACCGCCTTCAGTCTTGTCACGACGAGCTGCTCGACATCAAAGAAGCTTTGTGCCGCTACCATAGCCGCAGTTAATGCCGAAGTCTCGAGGAAGGCAACCTTTGTTCTTCGCGCTGCTCACCGCCAAGAATTCCAACAAGTTGACCAAAGTGGGAAGGCTCTCACCGGGTGAAACGAGTCACCAGGGCTCAAGGCCGTCCGCCTTGAGACCAAAGATGGCACTCCGTGAGCAACTCCTCGAACATTGAACATCTTCACAAGTTTTACTCAGAGAAGGCGGTTGCTGAACTCGTTCCGGCGACCACCTTTGTACAAGCCTTGTCAATTGCTGATGTAATCCTTTGTACAAAGCATGGCAGACACCATGCATAAGTAGAAGCTCATGTGCTCTGCGACATCTTGTCAATTTCATGCTTTCTATTTTTTGTATGTGTTATCCGACACTTTGTGCAGCACCTACCCCCGTAAGCAATAACGAGCAGTAAGGCTCCATATCTTTATTTTCTCTTCTTTTCTTCTCAAAGAAAGGAAGGTTCCCCGCCCACAAGTTTGCCGGGGGGAAGGAGAAGATAATGGTGTGGACCAAAGGCGTGCTCAAGAAAGTTTCGCCACCGGACGCAAACGATAGTAGTGCTAAGTTGCCAAAGTTTGAGTAATCAGTTTTAAAATTTTTAAGTTATCTTCCTCGAACGCCTGGTCCACACCATTATCTTCTTCTTCCCCCCCGGCAAACTTGTGGGCGAGGGAACCTTCCTTTCTTTGAGAAGATAATGGTGTGGACCAGGCGTTGTTCAAGAAAGTTTCGCCTTACCGGGACGCAAATGACAGAAAAGCTAAGTTGCCAAAGTTTGAGCAATCAGTTTTGAATTTTTTTAAGTTATCTTCCTCGAACGACCGTGCTTTGTATGGAAAACCTCGCGCGCCGGAGGAAACTAACTCAGAGCTAGTTGCGCCTCACTTTGTTTCAGTAGGCTCAACAACTTAAGTGAGCTGCAATTAGTTATGATAAGGTTTTTGTCGGTGGCGGCACCACCAGCAGGCTGTCGACGTCTCAGCACTCAGCGCTTGTTGTTAAGGTGCTCATACGACAAGTTTCCTAAAAGCGAGGGAAAAAAAAAACATACAAAGGAAGGAATCAAGTAAAGGAAATAATATAGCAATCGACACTCCAAAATAAATTTATATTACAAGATAGCTTGTCGCAGCTCTAATAAATTGTTCTCATAATATGACCAGCAGTGACAAGAAAAGGAGAAAACGGGCGTTCAATCCACACCATCGCCTCAACCCTCTTGATCTCGCCACCTTGTCCACAATGGTGCGATAAGGGTCTTGAGCGCCTCCAGATCAGCATCCGCGGCAGCTTTTTGAGGACATTGGTGAGGTTGAGTCCTGTTATGAAGGCCACCTTCACCAACACCTTTTGAAGAACTCCCACGCAGATCGCGTATGACCTGGCCGCCAGCTGCTTTGGGGATCCTTCCTCTGGTCACCGGAGGGCTGCCGCCACGCTTTTGAAGAACAAGCCGAGCTTATGCTAGTTGGAGGTTCTCATCGGAGGGATATCCGAGATCCTCCATCCCCAGCGCAGCGCCAGCTCCCCGTCGATGGATGCAGCAATATCCACGAAGACCTCCGTGACAGGTTTCCACATTCTCCCTAAAGGCATTCTGGTGGCAGCAAAGACTCGCCGCCAGCATTCGTCGGCCTTTGATCTGCGCCTTCAAGGCCGCCTGCTCCTTGCCGCTGGCCCGCCAGCCTTGGTCAAAGTAGCCAGCTTCAACTCAAGATCTGCATTGAGTCCTTGGCGCGCTTAAGTTCTTTCCCTCGGTGAGACTACCCTGCAGCTCGCAGGGGGTGTAGGCGTCGCCGCTGCCAAAGCGCGGCAAGCTCTTCACCCTCGCCTTTGAGATCGGCCTCCAGCCTGGCGCCCACCTTCGCCTCCTCCCTCCTTCTTGGCGGCCTCGGCAGCCAAGGCCAAGATCATCCGCTTCCTTGAGAGCCCCGCACGAACGCTTTCCGCTGCAAGGCTGCAAGCCTCGTGGCTGTCAAGGTTAACCTTCCACCGCGCCTAACTCGCCTCTGCCAAGCAAACAGTCTCGACGACAAGCCGCTGTTGTTCTTCAGCCTCAAATTTTGTCGGAGTAATGGTCCACGGGTAGGCTGACCCGGGACCCAAGATCTTTCAAGACATCGCGCAAGCCGCTACTTCCGACCAAGATCCCAGCCGGGCGACCTCGAAGGCCGAGTCCTGCTGGGCGCATTCTCGAGACGCCGAGTCCCAGACGGCGACACTAAAGCAAGCCGACTGGCTTTCGTAATCTTGGGGGGCCGACTATGGAGTTGGATCACGACCTTCTCGAAGATCGATGCAGGGTACGGCCCCGACGCGGGCTGTCCCCTCCATTCCACGAGGGTGGGCATGGCTGCGCGGAGTCAGACGCCGAGGATCTCCGGCGAGGCGTGGCAACGCTGCCATGCCTCTTGCCACAAAGGCGCGAGGCATCGTGCCCACGATGGCGGCCTGTCTCGGCCCGAGATCGCCGGGCCCTCTGTGGTCTGGGAGAGTAGAAGGCGGCGGCAGGCGCTGGAGTCGGCCATGGAGTCAGCCTCCCAGTGGCCGCCTCCTCGTCACAGGCCCCACAGCCATAAACCAGATTAGACGGGGAGTGGCGGCAGTGATCGCTGACGGGTGCCTGCTGTTCCCAACCCCATGACCAAGCCTCGCGTCACCAGTCTGCAGTGTACGCATGTCCAGCAGGACCCACCGGTCAGCTGAGCCCAGGCCAGCGGGGAGGGGCATGAGAGCCAGAGCAGTGGGGCCACACCGGTCGAGATTACTCTTGTACCCCGAGGCAAGCCTCTCTCGCCCCAGTGCACCCATCAAAGTCCCATTACTGGATAGACTTAGACACATAGCAGGGGAAGGCAGCCTTGCTCCTCACTCCAGAGACGCTCAGGATCACCTTTGTATTATCACGCCATAGTGATCATCGGAACCCAGCGAGCAGACGGTAGGGTGTTATCTCCCGGAGAGCCCAGGCTGGTAGATGCTTGGCGTGCATGTCTGCGCCTCATCCGTTTCGAGGCACGGCTGACGTTCTACTCGCCCCCACCATGATAAGCCACCCGTTGGCATGCGCATCAACCCCGACATTTGGCACCCACCGTAGAGGCGGAGTGCCTTGTCGTGGGAGATCTGATGCGGGCGGAACCCTCTTCCTGGCGGCGCAGCCAGCCCGACTTCGCCAGGATGGACGCCGACCGCACTGCGCAGCACTTGAAGCCCCGCCTGCGCCTGCGGCCTCGCCGAACTCATCGGCGGTGCGCCTCTCCAGCGAGCACCGCACCAGTGCGGTCGCGGGTAACCCGAAACCTTCGCGGGCCTCCTCGATAACTCCACGTCGCCCGGCCCGAGCCCGCGTGAATTTGGAGTCCGTGGCTCCTCCGACCTGATCTGAGTGACTCAGGCGCCGTGTCGCTCGATATCTTCCCCTGCGTGGTGATCTATAAAGCGCTTCACGTGCGAGAGAGGCGGAAGCGCCCGTCATGGAGGTGCAAATCGTCATCGGCTAAGCGAGCACTCGGCGAAACGCCCGAGACCAGCGCAGTGGCCACAAGACGACGCGCCCATTCGGAAGGGCGGGACACGAGACTTTCTTGGAAAAGCGCCGCCTTGAGATCATCGAAGGTGCCAAAAGTTGCAAGCATGAAAGCGCTTATCGAAGCATATACCAGCCTAGTGGATCGGCTAAGCCTTCGCCCGCTCGGCCCGGGCAAAACGTCTGGTGCGGTCGAGAAGCGGCAGCGCAGCCATCGCCGACTTACTGAAGCGAAACACCCGTGTCGCGCCACCCTGCGGAGAACATCCGCCACCAGCGGCGGCGAAGAAGGCGAAGCGCCGTGTAATAGCGAGGCGAGTCAGCAGCTCCTCGATGCGGTTGCTTCGCCAAAAGCGTGGCGGCAGCGCGCAAAGCCGCTGCGGCGACCGAACAACGACTTACCCCCTCGCCGAGATCAAGCGCGCGACCTCTGAGCGCCGGCCAGCGGAAGTCATGAAGAAGAAGGAAGAACCGGCCTTCGGTCTGACTCGCATCACCATTGGCCGCGACCAAGCGGCCGCCCAGGCGATGGAACGGCGAGATGATTATCTGCCTCCCCCACCACGAAGGCGGCGAGTTTCTCGCCGCTGGTCGACTCTCGGATGTAGCAACCGCCAAAGTCGAAGAATAGCGCCGCCATCGGATCGACCGACTCCACGGATCCTGGCGTTAGAAGAAAAAGATGAGTTGGGTCCGCCTTGCCCGGCCCCGCGCCGAGCGAGCCCTTCCCCAAAGGGTTCCACTCCCGAACCACGCCCAAGTACGGCTCCGTGAAGCGGAAGACTGAATGATAGACTACTCCACGGCCGTCAACCACGATGACGGCAACAAGCGGTGCCGTGAAGTATGTTCCCCTCATGCTCGAGAGCACGGCCGGACATGGTGAACAACTGAAGCCAAAGCATCAATGCTGGGTTGACTTCACGAAGCCTTCATTAATAACTTCACCCGGCCGTACAAGCGACCTCCCAAGCGCGCCATTTCTCCTTGTGCGTGCAAGGCCTGAAAAAGAATCAACGCGACTACCTCCGCAGGGGTGAACTACAAAACTCCTGCGGTGCGAGGTGCAGACCATCAGTGCTTCATGACGGGTCTTGAGAGGCACCCTCCTCAAGCACAAGCTCCTCTGCAGCGAGCCGAAACCCTCGACAGGCTGCTGGTCATAGCAGACAGACTCATCAGGTGACTCCTCTATGAAGGCGGAGATTCAAGTCAGGCTGGTGGCTCCCAAGCCCCGGAACCCGGCTAGAGCGCCCGGCGGGGCGGCAACAAAGCGACAACAAGCGCCAGGCCCCTCGGCCGACTTGTGATCGGCAGGTGCATGATGAAGATCAACAGCCGGAGGGCAGCCTCGACCAAGCGGCTTGGCGGCAAGTCAGCTGGTTGCGGCTTTCTCCTGGCAGAACTTTGGATGGTCCTTACAAGTTCCTGGCCTTGAAGCCATCGAACCACACCACAGAAAATGCCTTTGGCTCGCTAGAATCGCCAAGGAGGCGACCTCACCTCCTCCGCTGCAGGCACGCGCCTCCACGCCGCCCGGCTGACCCGGTGGCACCGTCGATCAAGCAGATCCAGATGAATTCCCGAAGAGCAAGCCTATGTAGTGTTCACCGATATGGCGGATGACGGCGCAGCGGTATGACGACCAAGAAGTCAGCGCAGTAACGGATGTCGAGTTCATGCATTGGTCGAAGCCTATCAAAGTTGGGTCATCATCGAAGTGATGCAGTCCGGTTCCCTCGCACAGTCTGGCGCGACCTTGCGATAAATGAACCGCTCGTTTCTCATGGTCTGATGAGCGGAGGTAGCATAAACATCTGTACAAGGACACAATGGAGAAGCTTCGGAATCGGCGAGCAGCTGCGAGCAACCGCCTGATGTTCCATGGAATTACCCGGCCTCTCTGTTCACGATCGGCAAGATTCGATAGCGTCCTCTTAGGAGACAAAGACCACTTCGCCGAGAGAGCCGGTCTGGTTCGGTGGTGGACTTGAAAGCCGTACCACGCCACAGCAGCCGGCCTGCACAGCCAAGTTCATAGCGATTCCCCACTATGCCTACCTCAAGATGAAGATGCGAGTTCAAGGGATCTGACCATTGCAGCGACTACGAAGTAAATCCCTTGCCGAGAGCGTCGGCTGGCGAGTCTTTGGTGATCGCGTAGAAAGCGGCTCCTTGACGGGTCGTGGCGATGGCGGAAAGCAGCGAGAGATGTCGCCCGACCCCAAAAGTCGGGCGGAGAAGGATCATTCAAGCCAATAAAAACCAAGAAGATACCCTTGGACCCGAGCACCCAATCTGTTTATCATAAACGACCTTGACAACAAATAAGGCAGGCTCGTCGATTTCCTCCGTGAAATCGGTACATCTTGCGCGGTCCCCAAGGACATGCGGGTGTCTCTCCAGCGGATCGCCGAGCACAAGTTACGTCGGGCGGATGTGAAGCCCGTCGGCGAGCAGCCGCGCCGCTGTCAAGAAAGAAAGAGAGTCGTTGGAGAAGAGATAACCCGGCTCACGGCAGCGGATTCATTATGGAAGTGTTTTTCAGTGGCTAGCAAACCCGTCTTTGGTATTGAAGAAAAACAAGCGTTGGCGGATGTGTGTCGACTACCAGCCTCAATAAAGCCTGCCGAAGGACCCGTTTGCTCTGCCAAGGATTGATCGGGTGATAGACTCCACGGCCGGATCGTCTTGTTAAGTTCCTGAACACATACTCGGGATATCACGGATCAAGCTGAATCCGGCGGACGGCCGAAAACGCCCGCATTCATCATGGAGCCTTACGCTGCGACAATGGCGTTGACTTGAGGAATGCGGCGCCACCTTTCAGCGTTGCATGCGAAGTGCCTCCTCAAGCAACTCGGCGAAGCATACGTTTATGTGGATGATGTGGTGGTGAAAGCGGAAGCGTGGGGCGCCAACTGGAAGACCTCAAAGAGACCTTTGAAAATTTCGCCGATTCGAGATCAAGCTCAACCACGAGAAGTGCGTGTTGAGTCCCAGCCGGCCAGCTCCTCGGTTTTGGTCTCGAGCGGCATAAGTGCAACCACTGAAGATCAAGGCCATTGAGAGAATGGAGTACCGACCATTGTTGGATGTGCAATTCACGGCTGCTTGGCGTCAATCAGCCGATTCATCGATCGGCTGGTAGCTACTGCCTTTGTATCAGCGATGAAAGACCACCTTTTGAGTGGAACCACAAAGCGGATGAGGCATTTCTCCAGCGAAGAAGATCTTTGGCGACTCCCTGTGTTGGCTCCGCTTCCCAAGAGCCCATGCTCTTGTACGCCATACCGCCACCGGCAGGGTAGTCGGTCTGATCATTGTAGTCGAGCGCAGGAGAGGAAGGCAAAGCGCTTCGGTCCGAACCGGTGTATTACCTAAGCAGTCTGTCGACCTCAAGCAGAACTACCCTCACTACCGGAAGATGTGCTCACTGCGTGCATTTGCCAAGAACAACCCTACTTTCAAGAGCATCCAATCACGGTGGTTTGCACGCTCCTCTCCACCGAGATCGCCGGAAGCAGGCGCCTCCGGCCGGGTGGCCAGTGGGCTATCGATCTGCCCCCACCATCTACTATCAACCTCGCACGCCATCAAATCATGGCTGGCGACTTCCTCGTCGTTGGCCGAGACCCGATACCTGCTGCGGCCCAACTCTACTCATTGGCGGCTGCGCCGCCACTCAAGATCGCCCGGCCTCGGGCAGGCGTCCTCCACCTCCCAAAAGGCGACAAGCTCAAGTCGTCTGCAAATCCGCCGCCGCCTCCAACAACGTCACCGAATCTGAGCGCTCATCCACGGGCTCGGCTTGCCAGGAACTCGGCATTCGCGGATCTTGTGCTCTGGCGACTCCGACTTGGTGGTTCGGCAATCATCCGACAAGCTGGGGCGCCAAAGATGCAAACATGGCAAGCTACGCTTCTGGTGCAACAACTCAGCGGATACTTTGAAGTGCGAATTCCTTCCGCGTACCAAAAGCGACAGCGATCAAGCGCCTTAGCGCGAATCGGCTCCACTCGCGAGCCAATACGGCGTACGTCGCCCTTGCCTCCTCAAGCCGTCTATCAAGCCTTCACGAATCCGACTCCATCTTCGTCTTTGGCTCCACGAAATAGTCGGATCCGACTCAAAACTGACGAGCAACCTCAAAGAGCCACGATCGGCGGGGACTGCGCGGTCGGCGAGGACTTGAAACCTAACTGGGGGCTGCGCCCGGTCGGCCAGGGGCTGCGCCCGGTCGGCCGGAAGCTGCCCAGTGGCCGAGATTCCCTCAATCCAGCAGCGGTGGAGACTCAACCGCCGCCTCGGCCCACCACCCTTGTCCAGAGTCATTGTGGTAGCAGTTGAAGAATAGCGACACCTTCATAGGCACAACCATCCTCAAGTTCCTAGTAAACAAGAATTACCCGTGAGCGAGATCACGGCTCGGCAAGTGCGGCGAAACACCATAATCCAGAAGAGCTAGTTAGGCGGCGTCCTTGGTGTCCACCAGCAGCTGCGTAAGTCGAACAAGGCCAGCGATCCTCGAGACATTCACCGGCGAGTCACGGCCTACGCAGCTTCAAGGGCACTCGTGGCCAAAGCCTTTAACACGGTTTCTTTTGGCCGGCCCCTGGAAGAAGCTAAAGAACTAGTCAAAAATGCAAGGGGTGCGGATGTTCGCTCCAAGCCCCTTGTGGCTTAGATGAAGACAATCCCCATTGCACGGCCTTCGCGGTTTGGGGCTGGACATGGTGGGACCATTCAAAGGCGGCCCGAGGCAGCCTAACTCATTTGCTTGTCGCGGTGGACAAGTTCACCAAGTGGGTAGAAGCAAAGCCCATCAAGAAATTAAGCGGCCTCTGGTGACCTTCATTGCCGACATCACGGTGCGGTATGGCATACCGCGCAGCATCATCCTGAACAATGGCACCAACCCCAAGGCGCCTTGGCTCGTTTACTGCGACGCGAGGCATCGAATGGACTTAGCGTCCGTTGCCCATCCGCGATCAAATGTCCAGGTGGAGCGAGCCAGCGGCCTCATCTGTCGACATCAAGCCTCGATTGGTCGACCACTCAAAGCGCTCGGCGGCTGTTGGGTCGGAGCTGCGTCCCTGGGGTTCTTGCACAACCCAAACAAGTCAACGACTTCACGCCTTTCTTCCTCATCTCGGTGCGAAGCCGTCATCCCAACGGATATAAGTTCGACTCTCCGCGAGTCTCCATGTACACGAAGGAAGCTGAAGAAGCGACAAGGCGGCGTCGTCTGCGGAAGAGGGCCAGCTTGCTTTTCGGTCGGTCCGGCATATACCGGTGAGTGTGCACCGATACTACAATCGCAAGGTCAAGCGAGATCGTTCTAAGAGGCGACCTTGTGCTCGGCTGATTGAAGACAGCCGGCACAAGTTAGTCGGCGCCAGGAAGATCCTTCATCATCGACAAGGTGCTGAGGCAGCGCCTACTATTTGATCGGCGTTGAGAAGCCTCGATCACGCAAAGAGGATGACTCAGGGAAAGAAGCAGGCCGTGGAGCAGTCTTCTTGAAGATTTTCTGATTGATGCAGTATGTATCGCTACCCTCTTTTGTATTAAAGTACTAAGACCTTAGGCCCCGGGAACGAGCTCGAGGACTGCCTTTTTGATTATCATGATATGGATTACACTTCCAAATATACTGTTCCCTTTATCATCTTTATGCGGCACGGGTCCGACTAATTCGGCCAGGGACTCAGCATCTTCTTTATGAAATGCTCCTGCTGATCAGACAAGTAATGTGGCGCTCGAGCCATCTCTGCTGGAAGCCCTTGATTCATGAAGCATTGTCGATTAAAGGAGGGCAAACGGCGCACATATGAAAAGACTAAGGACTTAAAACTACGCATAGCCCAAGGCTACCGGCCTCCCCATACCGAGCTGACTCACGGCGATGGCTGCATTGTCTCAATTTTCATCAAGGATAGCCGACTCTCGAATAGTCGGCCTATCGGTTTCTAGCCAACCTGCTAAGATATTCTAATGACTAAGTACTTGCCTCCTAAAGTAGCTAAGCACTTGACGGTAGCGATCCATGACGGTGCCCAACCCGGCAAAGCGACAGCTGGAAAAGGAAGCGGCAAAGAAAAAAGTCTAAAGAACAAAAAGCAAGGAAAGGCGGAAATTAGATAAATATTTACATAAGGCCCTTGGCGAATACACCCGTGGGTGGAATTATTCGAACGACAAGTTTTTAAGAACAACAAAAAGAGATCATGAAGCACTCTAGGGCGGCCTCGGGGCCGGAGGTGAGTAGCCAGCGGTGTCGGATCTGCAGGCGGTCGGTTGGGCGATCTCGGCTTGAGTACGCCTCCGGCTGACTCGCTTTGTCCTTGTGCGGCTCGTTCTGGAGGCCTTGTCGGGCTGAGTTGGCTGCTGCCTCGTCCTCTAGTGCCTCCTCCTCGCTTCCGTCCTCCGACTCGTCCTCTTCCTCGGCTGGGCCGATCACCTCCGCAAAGTCCTCCTCGTACTCGGGTGCATCGAACCACTCGGCGGTACCTCCTCGCCGCCTTGGTCCTTCGGGCACAAAGACACTAGTGTCCATGTACTCGCGATAGCGCCTGGCATCTCGACAAGGCGCCTTCTCGGCCTCCGCTCGGCTGGGTCTCGGCCAGGCAGCGGCGGTCCGGAGTCAGCCACAGGTACCACCCCTTGAACTCAAGGCTCGGCGTGCTCCGCGAGCGAGGCCCTCAAGCCTCAGGCGGCCGTGGCGACCTCCGCCGGTCGGCCGTCCGGTGGCGGTCTGGTCGGCCGGCCTGGGCGGCAACCACGAAGCGCCGACGTTGAAGCAGCGGCCAGAGCGATGGCGGGATGAAGCGAACCCGATGCTCGAAGGCTGCTCGTCGATGGTTGAGGCGTTGGCAGCAATCCGCCGCCGCCCCCGCTCCTCGGCCGCCTCGATGGCGGAGGACAACGAGAGTGGCAGGAAAGAAATGCTGCGGGGCGAGAAAAGCGATCGGAAAAATCAAAAATCAGCCCGACCGCAGTCGGAAGACCAAGAAGAAAAAGACTCATCGGCGATGTCCTCGAGCTATGGTAGCGAGTCGCATCGCCTCCCGGTCGGTCAGGCGGGCTCGACCTCGAACTTCGGCTATGAGGCATCTTCCGCGACTTGGCGTCTTCTGCGCCTTAGGAGCAGCTCTTTACGCTTTCGGCGGTGCGTCGCCCGGCAGTCGCGCTCTTGGGCGACTTGTTGCACTCCTCCTCCTTAGCGCGTCGCGGTGTTGGACTCGCCCAGCTGCTCTGGAGGGTGGTGTTGGCGCTGAATCGAAGAAGAAAAAGACAAAACGTCATCGATGGGGAAGGTCACGGGGAGATCCCGGCACTTTCGTGATCGGCCAGAATCTCGGGGACTCTGACCATGGTAGCGTAAGCGCCCATGGAGAAAGAAGGAAGATAGGTCGCGGGAGATCGGCCGACTGCTGATCGGTCCGATTTAGGGACTATAGCCCGTGGAGTGCGCCTGCCTTGTGAAAGAAATAACTTCGCCTCGGCTTTCCGTCGGATCGGTGATCCGCTTCTTCAGCTCCTCAACGTTGGGGTTGAAGCGGTGGCATGGAGATTGTGGTATTCCTATAAGCGGCTGAAAGCAAAGTTAGTCTTGGAGCTCACTAGAAGGAGTTCGGGCGCTGCTCGTGCCGGCCCCAAACTTCGAGGACTACACCCGGTGGAGTCTTGTTGGCCTTGAAAAAAAAAAAAACTAAAAAAGCAGAAAGCAGACCGGACGGAGAGTCCGAGGGCAGATCACGCTGGTGCGAGAGTTGGGCGTCGCCCTCCTCGCGCTTCAGCCCGGGCGTCGGGAGGGCCTGGTTGGTGGGCGATGCGCCTCCCAGCCAGCGGTGGGCGCGACCTTGGAGGCCTCGGCGTCAGTTCGTCGAACTTCATGGCGCCATCTCCCGGCTCATGGCGCTGGCTCGTCCTCTCAAGGCAGCGTCGGCATGGTGACTTGAAAAAGCAGCAGCGCCTCGGCGTCGTCTGCGGTCGGAGGATCCTGGTCCACCGGCTGTTTGCCATCTTGACCTCGAAGGCGAGGCGGCGAAGCGGCAGGCGCGCGTGAGTATCGAGCACGAGGCGTCGTCGCCCTCCTCCACGAGAGGGTTTGCGTGCCGACCTCCCGGTCTGCCCGTGAACTCGAGGCCCGGCAGCGCCAGCGGCAATGAGGACAAGCATCACCGATCGGCGGCGACCTCCTCGGCATGCCGCCGCGCGGCGCGATCTCGGCCTCCTCGAGGCGTCGGCTGGGCGTTGGCGGCCACCTTCTCGGCCTCTGCCTTCTCGAGGCGGTCGGCCTCTTCCTCCTCGCGCTTCTCCCACGCGTTCGTTCCGTCGCCTCTCGAAGGTCGTGGCGGGATCAATCCGCCGAGTGTTGAGGTCTCTCCACCGACCCATAGCCGGAGGGGCGGCGGCCCTCTCAAGGAGAGAGCTGGAGAAGATCGGAGAAAAAATCAGAAAAGACTCAAATAAGATCCAACAAAGAATAAAGGGAAGGAGACTCACGAAGAAACTAGCGGCCTTCTCACTTCCTTTAGAAGCGGTTGGCGCCGCCTCCTCCTCCAGCATGGCGGCGGCGCTCCTTGAACTTCTTTGGCTTGCCGCCAGGCGCCTCGGCCCGGCGTGGCCTCTTCGCGCCAGCTTAGCGGAGGGCGGCTCTCGTTTGTGGCCTGAGGCGACTTCAGCGTCGGCGTCGTCCTCGGGCCGATCGGAAAAGGTCATGACGGTCCTAAACGCCGTCTGCCCCCTCTCCGCCGCCTTGGCGTCGGCCTCAGCCCCGCCCCCAAGTGAATCGTCGATGTCAGCCTCGCGATCTGGGGCGTGGTCGCGGAGCTCTCTTGTGGCGCCGCTGCTGGCCGTGAGAATTCTGCCGAAGATGCGGCGATGATTAGAGTTGATCGAGACGGGGAGATCGAAATCTGAGCGGATGCAACTTACCATTGGAGGGGTTATGTGGCAATCGGCTCCTTGCCGAACTGCGATCCTCCATGAGCAGCGATGGGCGATGTAGTTCAGAATTCGCCACCTCCATAGCATGTCCTTGGTGCACAACCGGCTCGGATCGTGGCGGCGCTCATCGGCAGATGAGGTGAGGCCGGCCACAGGCGGAAGAACTTCGGCGCGGCCTGGCGGAAGATCGGAGCAGGCCCTCAGACTCTGACATGACTCGGAGCCGCGCCCGCAGTGCGGCTCCGGTGAAAGTGATTTGGACCGATGGGACCAAGCCCGGCCGGCGGTCGGTGACTTCGAAGTCGAAGGTGGCGGATTGACCCAGTCGCCATCGGTGGAGATGTTCTTCACGTGAAGTAGGACTTCTACATCTTCACCGACTTCACAACGGAATGGGAGGAAAAGGATTATGCCGGCGTCGTCGCCACACGATGTAAGGCGCCGAGCCAGCGTGCCGGCAGCTTTGAATCTTGAGTTTGGAAGAAGAACTCCCCCAGCTCGAGGTGGGAAAGCGCCCGATGTAGCCTTCATACGAGTGGCGGCGGGCTTACCACCATGTTGGGGGTGAGTGGTCTGACTGCAGCTTGTGGAATTTGAAAGCAGCGGAAGAATCCACTGCGACCCCGGCCAGCGCGCAGATCTGAGCGGAAGATGACCCTTCGCCCTCCTCTGCGGGGCGGATCTCTCAACCGGCCTTGGGGCGGGCATGCACAGGTCCATGTTGGGGAAGCAACGAGTCAGCGAAGAACTCGATGTCCTCCGCCTCCACGTCAAAACCATCCCTACGCCGGGGCGAGGTGAAGCGCGGCGGCGAAAGAACTCATCGCCCGCGAGAAGAATGCCTTGGCTCATGGCGGAGGAAGAATGTCGTGGCTCCGGCGAAGGAAGGAGAAAGCGGGAGGCGGGGGAGAGAGTCTTGGCGTGCGATGCCTCCCGCTCCTCCCGCCTTATACCCTCGGGCTGAAGAAGCGGCGTGGGGATCGCTTGCGCCCAAGGCCCCGCCGCCCACGATGCTTACGAGATTCTGCAGCGATAACGGCGTGAGATATAACCGTCATGACCAGGCGGATCGCTCGAGGCAGCGCGTAATGCGGGCCCACGGCGGCCCGCCCGTCCGCAGCGTGGTAAGCAGACTACTCGCCTCCGTGGCGCCCACCGATAGGACCGTCTCGATAATGCGGGAAGCGTGACCGTCGCCTCCGTTTGCCGCGACTTGCGAACAGCGGCCCCTCGCTGACGAGTCCGACTGCCGGCGAAGCAAAAACAACAGACGGCGAGTCTCGAGTCGGCACTAGGAAAATTGAAACTGTTGAAGCCCCTCGAGCGGCGCCCGCGGTGCCAGCTCGAGGACTCTTGTCGGATAATGGGCCGCGGGTAGGCTGACCGGGACATAAGATCTTTCAAGACATCGGGGCAAGCCGCCCTCGACCGCATCGGTGGCGACCTTGAAGGCGAGTCTCGGTGGCGACCTTTGGAGGCGCCCGAGTCCCAAGCGGCGACACTAAAGCAAGCCGACTCGGGCTTGCGACCTTTGGGGCCGACTATGGGGTCGGACCCGACCTTTCTCGAAGATCGATCACGAGTGCGTTCCAGCGTGGCCGTCCCCCCGAGGGTGGGCATGGCTACGGTGAGCCGTGTCGTTTGGAGGATCTCGGTGGCGTGACCTTGTTGCCATGCCTCCCGACCTCGGCTTCTGATCTTGAGCGAGCCTTTGTGCCCGCGATGGCTGTCTGCAGCCCGGTCGCCAGGGCCCTGTCGAGTGGGAGAGTAGAAGGCGGCGGGGCGCTGGAGTCGGCCTGTGGAAGTCGGCCTCCCGGTCGGCCGCCTCCTCGTCTGAGCCCCCGAGCCATAAACAGTTAGACGGGGGTGGCGATAGTGATCGCTGACAGGCGGCCTTGTTCCCTGACCCCATGACCAACTGCGTCACCAGTGCTACGATGTTACGCATGTCCATGGGACCCACCGGTCGGAGCCCCGAAGCCAGCGGGGAGGGACGGCGGCATGAGAGACCGACGGTGGGGGCCACCCAGTCAGACTCTTGTACCCGGGGCAGGCATATCAGCCCGGTGCGCCCATCTGAATTGGCCACTGGATAGACTTAGACACATAGCAAGTAGGGGGAGAGCCAGCCTTGCTCCCTCCGCCTCCGAGACAGCTCAAGGAGCACCTTTGTATTATCACGCCATAGTGATCATGCGGAGACCCGAGCAGCAATAGAATGTTATCTCCCGGAGAGCCGAAGCTGGGTAGATTCGCGGTGTGCATGTCTGCGCCTCATCCCGTTTCGAGGCACGGCTCGTTCGCCCCCACCATGATAAGCCACCCGTTGGCATATGTACGCATCAACCCCGGCAGCCTTCTCGAGGAGGCTTTCAGCGCCTCGGCAAGTTGCTCCGCTCTTGCCGGGGCCGGAGAGCTTCTGGTTGCGACCGGAGTTCCTCGCGTGCTTCTCAATGTCCCTCCGCCGCTTGGCGTTGGGTTGGAGGTTCTCATCGGAGGGATATCCGAGATCCTCCATCCCCAGCTGCGCCAGCTCCCTGTCGATGGATGCAGCAATATCCACGAAGACCCTCCGTACAGTGCTCCACATTCTCCCTAAAGGCATTCTGGGTGGCAGCAGCACTCGCCAGCAGCGCCTCGTCGGCCTTGATCTGCTTCTTCAAGGCCGCCTCCTGCTCCTTGCCGCCGTCCAGCGTCTTGGTCAAAGTAGCCAGCTTCAACTCAAGATCTGCATTGGAGTCCTTGGCGGCGCTAAGCTCCTTGCCCTTCTCGGTGAGACTACCCTGCAGCTCGCCAAGGGTGTAGGCGTCCTTCTCGCGCTCGCGCTTCAGCGCGGCAAGCTCTTCACCCCTCGCCTTGAGATCGGCCTCCAGCTGCGCCACCTTCGTCTCCAGCTCCTTCTTGGCGGCCTCGGCAGCTGCGTCAGCATCCTCTGCTTCCTTGAGAGCCCCGCCCGAGCGTTTGCTCACGCAGCAAGCTCCTCCTCGTGGCTGTCAAGGTTAACCTTCCCTCACGCCAACTTCGCCTTCCCAGCGCAAACAGCTCCTCGGCGACAAGCCGCTGTTGCTCTTCAGCCTCAGCCTTTAGCCGGATAATGAATCCACAGGTAGGCTGACCGGGACAAGATCTTTCAAGACATCGGGGCAAGCCGCGCCCTCGACCGCATCGGTGGCGACCGGGAAGGCGAGTCCCAGGTGGCGACCTTCGGAGGCGCCGAGTCGGGCGGCGACACTAAAACAAGCCGACTCTACGGGCTTGCGACCTTTGGAGGCCGACTATGGGAGTTGGACGCGACCTTTCTCGAAGATCGATCTGGTGCGGCCACGGCGTGGCCGTCCCCTCCGACCACGAGGTGGGCATGGCTGCGTGAGCCGTATCGTATGGAGGATCTCCGATGAGGCGTGGCACTGTTGCCATGCCTCCTGACCTCAGGCTTCTGAGTCTGCGAGGCACTGTGCCCACGATGGCGGCTTGTCTCGGCCCGAGATCGCCGGGCCCTCTGTCGGTGGGAGAGTAGAAAGGCGGCAGAGCGCTGGAGTCGGCCTGTGGAGTCAGCCTCCCGAGTCGGCCGCCTCCTCGTCTGGGCCCCACGAGCCATAAACCAGATTGGACGGGGAGTGGCGGCAGTGATCGCTGACGGACGGCAACTTGTTCCCACAACCCCATGACCAAGCCTCGCGTCACGAGTCTGTCAGATGTTACGCATGTCCGCGGGACCCACCGGTCAGCCGGGCCCAGGCCGGCGGGAGAGGCAGCATGCATGAGAGAGAGCAGTGGGGGGCCACACCGGTCAGATTACTCTTGTACCCGGGGTAGGCCTATCTCGCCCCGGTGCACCCATGCAAAGGGTCGGCCTGGATAGACTTAGACACATAGCAGCGGGAGAGAGCCAGCCTTGCTCCTCACGCCTCCCGAGACAGCTCAAGGATCACCTTTGTATTATCACGCCATAGTGATCATCGGAGACCCAGCGAGCAGCGATGAGGGTGTTATCTCCCGGAGAGCCCAGGCTGGGTAAGATTCGCCGGCGTGCATGTCTGCGCCTCATCCGTTTCGAGGCACGGCTGACGTTCTACTCGCCCCCACCATGATAAGCCACCGTTGGCATATGCGCATCAACCCCGACATTTGGCACCCACCGTGGGGGCGAGTGCCTTGTCGTCCGGAGATCTGATCCGGGCGGAACCCTCTTCCTCCACTGGCGGCGCAGCCAGCCCGACTTCGCCAGGATGGAGTCGCATCGACCGCACTGCGCCAGCACTGAAGCCCCGCTGCGCCTGCGGCGGCCTCGCCGAACTCATCGGCGAGTGCGCCTCTCCGCGAGCCTGCACCAAGTGCGGTCGCGGGTGGCCCGAAGCCTTCTCGCGGGCCTCCTCGACCAACTCCACGTCGCCCGGCGAGCCCGCCCGTGATTTGGAGTCCGTAGGCTCCTCCGACCTGATGCTGGTGCGACTCCGGCGCCGTGTCGCTCGATATCTTCCCCAGCGTGGTGATCTATAAGACGAGCCGCTTCACGTCTGAGGAGAGGCGGAAGCGCCCGTCATGGAGGTGCTGCGTCATCGGCCATGGCGAGCACTCCGGCGAAGACGCCAGACCCGCTGCAGTGGCCTCAGAAGACTGACGCGCCCATTCGGAGGGCGGACACGAGACTTTCTTGAAAAACGCCGCCTTGAGATCATCGAAGGTGCCAAGAAGTTAGCAAGCATGGCGCTTATCGAAGCATACCAGCCTAGGTGGATCGCGCTGGAAAGCTTCGCCCGCTCGGCCCGGGCGAGCCGTCTGGGTGCGGTCGAGGCGGCAGCGCAGCCATCGCCGACTTGCTCGGGCGAAACACCCGTGTCGCCACCCTGCGGAGAACATCCACGCCACCCAGCGGCGATCAAGAGCTGAAGAACGGCGAAAAGCGCCGTGTAATAGCGGAGGCGAGTCCAGCAGCTCCTCGATGCGGTTCTTTGCGCAAAAAACGTGGCGGCGGCCGCGCAACGCGCTGCGGCAACCGAACAACGACTTACCCCCTCGCCGAGATCAAGGCGCGACCTCTGAGCGCCGGTGGCGGAGTCCGCGGAAGGAAAGAGAAGGACCGGCCATGCCGATCACAAGCCGGACTCGCATCACCATTGGCCGCGACCAAAGCGGCCGCCCAGGCGATGGGAACGGCGAGATGATTATCTGCCTCCCCACCACGAAGAAGCGGCGAGTTTCTCCGCCGCTTTTGAGCATCCGACTCTCGGAGGTCGCCTTGGCCGCCGAGAGAGTCGTCGAAGAATAGCGCCGCCATCGGATCGACCGACTCCACAGATCCTGGCGTTAGAAGAAGAAGATGAGTTAGGTCCGCCTTGCCCGGGCCCGCGCCGAGCGAGCCCTTCCCCAAAGGGTTCACGCTCCCCGAGACACGCCCAAGTACCGGCTCGTGAAGCGGAAGACTGATTGATAGACTACTCCACGGCCGTCAACCAGCGAACGGCAACAAGCGAGTCGCCGTGAAGTATGTTCCCCTCATGCTCGAGGCACGGCCCGACATGGCTGAACAACTGAAGCCCCGAAGATCAATAGCTGGGTTGACTTCACGAAGCCTTCATTCAGTAACTTCACCCGGCCGCACAAGCGACCTCCCAAGCGCGCCAGCTCTCCTTGTGCGTGCAAGGCCTGAAGAATCAACACGCGACTACCTCGCAGCTGGGGTGAACTTCAAAACTCCTGCGGGCGTGCACGAGGTGCGAGCCATCAGTACTTCCTGACGGGTGCCGAGAGGGCACCCTCCTCAAGCACAAGCTCCTCTGCAGACAGGCCGAAACCCTCGGCGAGGCTGCTAGTCATAGCAGACAACTCATCACACCGTGACTCCTCTATGAAGGCGGAGATTCAAGTCAGCAGCGGTGGCAAGGTGACTCCCAAGCCCCGGAACCCGGCTAGAGGCGCCCGGCCGGCAAGAACAAAAGCGACAACAAGCGCCAAGGCCCCTCGGCCGACTTATAACATCGGCAGGTCGCAGTGATGAAGATCAACAGCCGGAGGGCAGCCTCGGCCAAGCGGCGTAAAGGCGGCAAGTCAGCGGTTGCGGCTTTCTCCTACAAAAACTTTGGATGGTCCTTGCAAGTTCCACAAGCTTGAAGCCATCGAACCACACCACAAGAAAATGCCTTTGGCTCGCTAGAATCGCCAAGGAGGCGACCTCACTCCTCCGCCGCTGTGAACCGCCGCCTCCACCGCCCGGCAAAGACCCGGTGGCTCGTCGATCGGCGCAGTCCAAGATGAATTCCCGGAAGAGCAAGCCTATGTAGTGTTCACGGTATGGCGGATGACGGCGCAGCGCCAAACAACAACAGAAGTCAACGCAGTAGCAACGGATGTCGAGTTCATGCATTGGTCGAAAGCCTATCATTGGAGTCGGGCGGATCATCGAAGTGATGCGAGTCCGGGTTCCTACGGTCTAAGCGCGACCTTGCCCATCGATAAGGCGGGCGCTCGTTTCTCATGGGTCTGATAGGCGAGGTAGCAGCATAAACATCCTGTACAAGGACACAATGGAGAAGCTTCGGAATCGGCGAAGGCAGCTGCGGAGCAACCGCCTGATGTTCCATGGAATTGTACCCGGCCTCTCTGTTCACCCGATCGGCAAGATTCGATAGGCGTCCTCTTGAGGAGACAAAGACCACTTCCGCCGAGACCCGATCTGGTTCGAGGTGGTGGACTTGGAAGCCGTACCACGCCCTGCTTGGCGGCCTGCCTGGCCAAGTTCATGGCGATTCCCCACTATGCCTACCTCAAGATGAAGATGCGAGTTCAAGGGATCTGACCATTGCGGCGACTACAAGAAGTAAATCCTTGCTGCGAGAAAGCGATCGGCTGGCGAGTCTTTGGTGATCGCAGCGAAGCGGCTCCTTGACCGGGTCGTGGCGATGGCGGAAGCAGCGAGAGATGTCGCCCGACCCCAAGGAGTCGGAGCGGAAGGATCATTCAAGCCAGCTAAAAAAACCAAGAAGATACCCTTGGACCCGAGCACCCGAAAATCTGCTGTCATAGGCACGGGCCTTGACAACAAATAAAGCGAGCTCGTCGATTTCCTCCGTGAAATCGGTACATCTTCGCATGGTCCCCAAGGACATGCGGGTGTCTCCAGCAAGTCGCCGAGCACAAGTTACGTCGGGCGGATGTAAAGCCCGTCGAGGCAGCCCTTGCGCCGCTGTCAAAAGAAGAGAAGAGTCGTTGGAGAAGAGATAACCCGGCTCCTGGCAGCCGGATTCATTATGGAAGTGTTTTTTCCAGAGTGGCTAGCAAACCCAGTGCTGGTATTGAAGAAAAACAAGCAGTGGCGGATGTGTATCGACTACACCAGCCTCAATAAAGCCTGCCCGAAGGACCCGTTTGCTCTGCCAAGGATTGATCAGGTGATAGACTCCACAGCCGGATGCGTGCTGTTAAGTTTCCTGAACACATACTCGGGATATCACGGATCAAGCTGAATCCGGCGGACGGCCCGAAAACCGCATTCATCACGCCATTTGGAGCCTTCGCTGCGACAATGGCGTTGACTTGAGGAATGCGGCGCCACCTTTCAGCGTTGCATGCGAAGTGCCTCCTCAAGCAACTCGGCGAAGCATACGTTTATGTGGATGATGTGGTGGTGAAGACGGAAGCGTGGGGCGCCATGGAAGACCTCAAAGAGACCTTTGAAAATTTGCGCCGATTCGAGATCAAGCTCAACCACGAGAAGTGCGTGTTGAGTCCCAGCCGGCCAGCTCCTCGGTTTTGGTCTCGAGCGGCATAGAGTGCAACCTGTGAAGATCAAGGCCATTGAGAGAATGGAGTACCCGACCATTTGTTGGATGTCGAAATTCACGGCTGCTTGGCGTCAATCGGCCGATTCATCGATCGGTGGTAAGCTCGCCTTTGTATCAGCGATGAAGAAGACCACCTTTTTGAGTGGAACCACAAAGCGGATGAGGCATTTCTCCAATCGAAGAAGATCTTGGCGACTCCCCCGTGTTGGCGGCTCCGCTTCCCAAGAGCCCATGCTCTTGTACATCGCCGCCACCAGGGTAGTCGATCTGATCATTGTAGTCGAGCAGGAGGAAGGCAAAGCGCTTCGGTCCGAGACGGTGTATTACCTAAGCGAGTCTTTGTCGACCTCAAGCGAGAACTACCCTCACTACGGAAGATGTGCTTTCTGGCGTGCATTTTGCCGCCAAGAAGTAAAGCCCTACTTTCAAGAGCATCCAATCACGGTGGTTTGCACGCTCCACTCACCGAGATCGCCGGGCCGAGGCGCCTCCGGCGGGTGGCCAAGTGGGCTATCGATCTAGCCCTTACACCATCTACTATCAACCTCGCCGCCATCAAATCATGACTGCCGACTTCCTCGTCGTGGGCGAGACCGATACTGCCGGCGTAACTCTACTCATTGGCGGCTGCACTGCGTGACTCAAGATGCGCCGGCCTCGGGCGGCGTCGTCCTCACCTCCCCCAAGGCGACAAGCTCAAGTCACGTGCTGCAAATCCGCCGCCGCCTCCAACAACGTCACGAATCTGGCGCTCATCCACGGGCTCCGGCTTGCCAAGGAACTCGGCATTCGCGGATCTTGTGCTCTGGCGACTCCGACTTGGTGGTTCGGCAATCATCCGGCAAGCTGGGGCGCCAAAGATGCAAACATGGCAAGCTACGCTTCTGGTGCAGCAACTCAGCGGATACTTTGAAGTGCGAATTCCTTCACGTACCAAGCGACAACGATCAAGCGAGCCTTTAGCGCGAATCGGCTCCACTCGCGAGCAATACCTTGGCGTCGCCCTTGAGCGCCTCCTCAAGCCGTCTATCAAGCCTTCACGAAATCCGACTCCATCTTCGTCTTTGGCTCCACGAAATAGTCGGATCCGACTCAAAAGCCCCGAGCAACCTCAAAAAGCCACGATCGGCCGGGGACTGCGCCCGGTCGGCAGGGGACTTGAACCTAGCCGGGGACTGCGCCCGGTCGGCCGGGGGCTGCGCCCGGTCGGCCGGGAGCTGCCCAGTGGCCGAGATTCCCTCAATCCAGCAAGCGGTGGCGGACTCCAACCCGCCGCCTCCCAGCCCAGCCACCCTTGTCCAAGTCATTGTGGTAGCAGTTGAAGAGATAGCGACACCTTCATGGGCACAACCCATCCTCAAGTTCCTAGTAAACAAAAGAATTACCCGTGAGGCGAGATCTGGCTCGGCAAGTGCAGCGCCGAGCAGCAACACACCATAATCAGCGAGAGCTAGTTAGGCGCGGCGTCACTTTGGTGTCCACCAGGCCTGCGTGAAGTCGAACAAGGCCAGCGATCCTCGAGACATTCACCGAGGCGAGTGCGGCCACCACAGCGGCTTCAAGGGCACTTTCGTGGCCAAAGCCTTTAAACCACGGTTTCTTTTGGCCGACTGCCTGGAAGAAGCTAAAGAACTAGTCAAAAATGCAAGGGGTGCGGATGTTCGCTCCAAGCCCCTTGACCCGGCTTCGATGAAGACAATCCCCATTGCACGGCCTTCGCGGTTTGGGGCTGGACATGGTGGGACCATTCAAAACGGCCGAGGCAGCCTAACTCATTTGCTTGTCGCGGTGGACAAGTTCACCAAGTGGGTAAAGCAAAGCCCATCAAGAAATTAAACAGGCCTCTGGCGGTGACCTTCATTGCCGACATCACGGTCGCGGTATGGCATACCGCACAGCATCATCACGAACAATGGCACCAACCGCCAAGGCGCCTTGGCTCGTTTACTGCGGCGAGAGGCATCCGAATGGACTTAGCGTCCGTTGCCCATCCGCGATCAAATGTCCAGGTGGAGCGAGCCAGCGGCCTCATCTGTCCGACATCAAGCCTCGATTGGTCGAACCACTCAAGCGCTCGGCGGCTGTTGGGTCGAAGAGCTGCACTGCCGTCCTCTGGAGTTCTTGACAACCCCAAACAAGTCAACGGCTTCACGCCTTTCTTCCTCATCTCTGGTGCGAAGCCGTCATCCCAACGGATATAGAGTTCGACTCTCCGCGAGTCTCCATGTACACGAAGAAAGCTGAAGAAGCCGACAAGGCGGCGTCGTCTGCTGGAAGAGGGCCAGCTGTTGGCACTTTCGGTCGGTCCGGCATATACCAGCGAGTGTGCACCGATACTACAATCGCAAGGTCAAGCGAGATCGTTCTAAGAGGCGACCTTGTGCTCCGGCTGATTCGAAGAACAGCCGGCCAGCCAAGTTGTCGGCGCCTGGGAAGGTCCCTTCATCATCGACAAGGTGCTGGGAGCAGCGCCTACTATTTGATCGGCGTTGAAGCCTCGATCACGCAAAGAGGATGACTCGGGAAAAGCAGGCGCCCGTGGAGCGCGAATCTTCTTGAAGATTTTCTGATTGATGCAGTATGTATCGCGCTACCCTCTTTTGTATTAAAGTACTAAGACCTTAGGCCCCGGGCGAGCTCGAGGACTGCCTTTTTGATTATCTGTATGATATGGATTACACTTCCAAATATCTGTTCCTTTTATCATCTTTATGCGGCACGGGTCCGACTAGTTATCCAGGGACTCGCTGTCTTCTTTATGAAATGCTCCTGCGATCGGACAAGTAATGTGTCGCGCTTCGAGCCATCTCTGCGGAAGCCGCGATTCATGAGAGCGTTGTCGATTAGGCAGGGGGCAAGCAAACGGCGCACATATGAAAAGACTAAGGACTTAAGAGCTACGCATAGCCCAAGCGGCTACCAGCCTCCCCATACCGAGCTGACTCACGAGCGATCGGCTCATAAATCTCAATTTTCATCAAGGATAGCCGACTCTCGAATAGTCAGCCTATCGGTTTCTAGCCAACCTGCTAAGATATTCTAAACGACTAAGTACTTGCCTCCTAAAGTAGCTAAGCACTTGACGGCGGCGATCCATGACGCTGCCCGGCCCGGCAAGCGACAGCTGAAGGAAGCGGCAAAGAAAAAAAGTCTAAAGAACAAAAAGCAAGGAAAGGCGGAAATTAGATAAATATTTACATAAGGCCCTTGGCGAATACACCCGTGGGTGGAATTGTTCGAACGACAAGTTTTTAAAGAACAACAAAGCAGAGATAAGCGAAGCACTCTAGGGGCGGCCTCGGGCCGGAGGTCGAGGTGCAGCGGTGTCGGATCTTGAGGCAGTCGGTTGGGCGATCTCAGCTTGAGTGCGCCTCCCGGCGATCGCTTTGTCCTTGTGCGGCTCGTTCTTTGGAGGCCTTGTCGGGCTGAGGTTGGCTGCTGCCTCGTCCTCTAGTGCCTCCTCCTCGCTTCCGTCCTCCGACTCGTCCTCTTCCTCGGCTGGAGCCGATCACCTCCTTGAGTCCTCCTCGTACTCGGGTGCATCGAACCACTCGGCGGTACCTCCTCGCCGCCGGTCCGCTCGGGCACAAAGACACTAGTGTCCATGTACTCGGCGATGGCGCCTGCCTCGACAAGGCGCCTTCTCGGCCTCCAGCTCGGCTGGGTCTCGGCCGGAGCAGCGGCGGGCGGTCAGTCAGCCACAGGTACCACCCCTTGATCGAACTCCAAGGCTCGGCGTGCTCGGCCCGAGCCGAGGCCCTCAAGCCTCAGCGGCCGTGGCGACCTCCGGCCGGTCGGCCGTCCCGGTGGCGGTCTGAAATCGGCACTTCCGGCCTGGCGGCAACCACTTAAGCGCCGACACGTTGAAGGCAGGCGCAGCGAGCGATGGCAGGATGAAGGCGAACCCGATGCTCGAAGCTGCTCGTCGATGGTTGGGCGTTGGCAGCAATCCGCCGCCCCGCCGCCCGCTCCTCGAGCCGCCTCGATGGCGGAGGACAGCTTGAGAGTGGCGGGAAAGAAGTCTGCCGGGGCGAAAAAAGAAACAGTCGGAAAAATCAAAAATCAGCCCGACCGCAGTCGGAAGACCAAAGAAGAAAAAAGACTCACCATCGGCGATGTCCTCGAGCTTGTGGTAGCGGTCGGCATCGCCTCCCGGTCGGTCGGCGGGCGCTCGACCTCGAACTTCGGCTATGAGGCATCTTCCGCGACTTGGCGTCTTCTGCGCCTTCCGGAGCAGCTCTTTACTTTCGGCCAGCTGCGTCGCCCGGCAGTCGCGCTCTTGGACGAGCTTGTTGCACTCCTCCTCCTTGGCGCGGCGTGCGGTGTTGGACTCGCCCAGCTGCTCTGGAGGGTGGTGTTGGCGCTGAAGATCGAAGGAAAAAGACAAAACGTCATCGATGGGAAGGTCACGGGGAGATCCGGCCCGCCCGCTCGTGATCGGCCCGAATCTCGGGGACTACAACCAGCAGTAGCGCCAATGCGCCCATGGAGAAAGAAGGAAGATAGGTCGCGGGAGATCCGGCCCGACGCTCAGCGATCGGTCCGAATTTAGGGACTATAGCCCGTGGGTGCGCTGCTGCGCCCGAAAAAGGAATAACTTCGCCTCGGCTTTCCGTCGGATCGGTCCGCTTCTTCAGCTCCTCAACGTTGGGGTTGAAGCGGTGGCATGGAGATTGTGGTATTCCTATAAATGGCGAAAGCAAAAGTTAGTCTTGGAGCTCACTAGAAGGAGTTCGGGCGCTTTGCTCGTGCCGGCCCCAAACTTCGAGGACTACACCCAGTGGAGTGTTGTTGGCCTTGCGGAAAAAGACAAAAACTAAAAAAGGAAGCGAAACAGACCGGACGGAGGTCCGCAGGGCAGAATCGCTCTGGTGCGAGTTGGGCGTCGCCCTCCTCGCGCCTTTCGCCCGGGCGTCCAGGAGGCCTGGTTGATGGGCGATGCCGCCTCCCACAGCCAGCCGGTGGGCGCGACCTGGAGGCCTCGGCGTCGAGATCGTCGAACTTCATGGCGCCCGATCTCCCGGCTCGCGGCGCTGAGCTCGTCCTCTCAAGCAGCGTCGGCATGGTGACTTGAAGAAGCAGCGCCGCCGGCGTCGTCTGCGATCGGAGGATCCTGCGGGTCCACCGGCTGTTTGCCATCTTGACCTCGAAGGCCAGGCGGCGGCGGGCGGCGGAGGCGGCGTGAGTATCCGAGCTGAGGCGTCGTCGCCCTCCTCCACGAAGGGTTTGCGGTGCCGACCTCCCGGTGCGCCCGTGAACTTCGAGGCCGCGGCGCGCCGGCGACAGCCAGGGGACAAGCATCACCGATCGGCGCGCGACCTCCTCGGCATGCCGCTTCGCCGCGGCCGCAGTCTCGGCCTCCTCCAGGCGTCGCTGGGCGTTGGCGGCCACCTTCTCGGCCTCTGCCTTCTCCAGGCGGTCGGCCTCTTCCTCCTCGCGCTTCTCCCACGCGTTCCGTTCCGTCGCCTCTCGAAGGTCGGCGGCGGGATCAATCCGCCGAGTGTTGGCAGATGTCTCCACCGACCCCATGACGGAGGGGACGGCGGCCCTCTCAAGGGAGAGGGGAGCTCTGGAGAAGATCGGAGAAAAAATCAGAAAAGACTCAAATAAGATCCAACAAAGAATAAAGGGGGAAGGGAGACTCACGAAGAAACTAGCGGCGGCCTTCTCACTTCCTTCCGGAAGCGGTTGGCCTTGCGCCGCCTCCTCCCGCTTGGTCGCGGGCGGCTCCTTGAACTTCTTTGGCTTGCCGGGGCGCCTCGGCCCGGCGTGGCGCCTCTTTCGCGCCAGGCTTGGCGGAGGGCGGCTCTCGGCTGGCGGCGGGGCGACTTCGCGTCGGCGTCGTCCTCGGGCGATCGGCGAAGGTCGCCCGACGGTCTAAACCGCCGTCTGCCCCCTCTCCGCCGCCTTCGGCGTCGGCCTCCAGCGCCACCGCCCCCAAGTCGGGGTCGTCGATGTCACTGGCCTCGCGATCTGGGACGTAGTCGCGAGGCTCTCTTGTGGCGCCGGCTGCGGGCGCCGTGAGGGGATTCTGCTCAGAAGATGCCAGCGATGATTAGAGTTCGAAGTCGGACGCGGAGGAGATCGAAATACAGACGGATGCAACTTACCATTGGAGGGGGGTTGTCGCGCGAGTACGGCTCCTTGCGAACTGCGATCCTCCATGAGCAGCGATGGGCGATGTGGTTCACCAAGTTCGCCACCTCCCGCATAGCATGTCCTTGGTGCACAGCCGGCTCGGATCGTGGCGGCGCTCATCGGCAGAGATGAGGTGAGGCCGGCCACAGGCGGAAGAACTTCGGCGCGGCCTGGCGGCGAAGATCGGAGGCAGAGCCCTCCGACTCTGACATGACTCGGAGCAGCGCCCGCAGTGCGGCTCCGGAGGTCGAAAGTGATTTGGACCGATGGGACCAAGCGGCCACCGGCGGTCGGTGACTTCGAAGTCGAAGGCGGCAGATTGACCCGATCGCCATCGGTGGAGATGTTCTTCACGTAGAAGTAGGACTTCTACCACATCTTCACCGACTTCACCAACGGAATGGGAGGAAAAGGATTGTCGGCCGTCGTCGCCACACCGCGATGTAAGCGCCGCCAGATCGAGCAGCGTGCCGGCGGCTTTGAATCTTGAGTTTGGAAGAAGAACTCCCCCACAGCTCGAGGTGGGAGAAACGCCCGATGTAGCCTTCGCACGAGTGGCGGCGGGCTTCCACCATGTTGGGGTGAGGTGGTGCGGCTGCAGCTTGTGGAATTTGAAAGCAGCGGAAGAATCCACTCGCGAAGCCCCAGCCAGCGCATGAGATCGAGCGGAAGATGACCCGCCGCCCTCCTCTGGCGCGGGCGGATCTCTCAACCGGCCTTGGGGACGGGCATGCACCAGTCCGCTGGGGAGGCGAGTCAGCGAAGGAACTCGATGTCCTCCGCCTCCACGTCCGAAACCATCCCACGCCGGGGCGCGAGGTGGGGCGCGGCGGAAGAAGAACTCATCGCCGGCGAGGAAGAATGCCTTGGCTCATGGCGGAGGAAGAATGTCGTAGCTCACGGCGAAGGAAGGAGAAAGCGGGAGGCGGGGGAGAGAGTCTTGGCGTGCGATGCCTCCCGCTCCTCCCGCCTACTTATAGCCCTCGGGCTGAAAGCGAGGGCGTGGGGATTAATTGCGCCCAAGGCCCCACGCCGCCCACGATTAACCCCACGAATTATGCAGCGATAACGGCGTGAGATATAACCGTCATGACCACAGCGGATCGCTTCGAGGGCAGCGCGTAATGGCGGGCCCACGGACGGCCCGCCCGTCCGCAGCGTGGGTAGGCAGACTATCGCCTCCACGTGGCGCCACACGATAGGACCGTCTCGATAATGCCAGGGAAGCGTGACCGATACGCCTCCCGTTTCCCGCCGCGACTTGCGAACAGCGGCCCCTCGCTGAACGAGTCCGACTTCGGCGAGGCGGCCCAAAGCAACAGCGGCCGAGTCTCAGAGTCGGCACTAGGAAAATTGAAACTGTTGAAGCCCCTCGAGGCGGCGCCCGCCGGGCTTCACCAGCTTCGGGGACTACTGTCGGAGTAATGGGCCACGGGTAGGCTGACCCGGGACATAAGATCTTTCAAGACATCGGGGCAAGCCGCGCCCCTCTGACCGCATCCCAGCTGGCGACCTTCGGGAAGGCCGAGTCTCAGCTGGCGACCTTTGGAGACGCCGAGTCCCAAACGGCGACACTAAAGCAAGCCGACTCTGGGCTTGCGACCTTTGGGGGGCCGACTATGGGAGTCGGACCGCGACCTTTCTCGAAGATCGATGCAGGGTACGTTCCCGACGTGGCCGTCCCCTCCGACCCACGAGGGGTGGGCATGGCTGCAGTGAGCCGTATCGCTGGAGGATCTCCGGTGAGGCGTGACACTGTTGCCATGCCTCCCGACCTCGGCTTCTGATCTTGCGAGGCCTTTGTGCCCACGATGGCGGCTTTGTGCGGCCCGGAGATCGCCGGGCCCTCTGTCGATGGGAGAGTAGAAGGCGGCGGGCGCTGGAGTCGGCCTGTGGAGTCGGCCTCCCGGTCGGCCGCCTCCTCGTCTGGGCCCCACGAGCCATAAACCAGATTGGACGGGGAGTGGCGATAGTGATCGCCTGACGGACGGCGGCACTGTTCCCACAACCCCATGACCAAGCCTGCGTCACCAGAGTGCTACGATGTTACGCATGTCCATGGGACCCACCGGTCGGCGGGCCCTGAAGCCGGCGGGAGGGACAGCGGCATGAGAGACAGACGGCTGGGGGCCACACCCAGTCAGATTACTCTTGTACCCCCGGGGGGTAGGCATATATAAGCCCCCCGGTGCGCCCATGCAAAGGGTCGGCCCTGGATAGACTTAGACACATAGCAAGTAGGGGAGAGAGCCAGCCTTGCTCCCTCCTGCCTCCCGAGACAGCTCAAGGAGCACCTTTGTATTATCACGCCATAGTGATCATGCGGAGACCCCGCAGAGCAGCAATAGGGGTGTTATCTCCCCGGAGAGCCCCGAAGCTGGGTAAGATTCGCCGGTGTGCATGTCTGCGCCTCATCCCGTTTCCAGGCACCGGCTACGTTCTACTCGCCCCCACCATGATAAGCCACCCGTTGGCATATGTCGCATCCAACCCCCGACAGCCTTCTCGAGGAGGAAGGCTTTCCGCGCCTCGGCAAGTTGCTCCCGCTCTTCTGCCAGGGACCGGAGAGCTTCCTGGTTGCGACCCCGGAGTTCCTCCGCGTGCTTCTCAATGTCCACTCCCGCCTTTACGACAAGCGCTTCTCGGGATTCCAGCTTGGCCTGCCGAGCGCGGTAGAGCGACACCAGCTTCCGCAGCAGCCGCTCCTCCTCAGACTCGTCGCTGCTGCTGCTTGGCGCGTCAACCAGCGTCAGCCCAGCGGAGGCGAGCACCTCTCCATCAAAGGTTTCTCCTTCGACCGGTGCCCTGGAGCTTGCCGCCCAGGGGAGCTTGATGAAGACGCCATCGCCGGCCTTCAAATAGGCGCCAGGCTGGGGCTCTTCGGAGCCTGGCGCTGCGGCAGCGGCGGAGGGATCGGCAGTCGGCATAGCGCCTTGCGCTCCTGCGGTCTCGGGACCGTCAGTGCGATCGCCAGATCCCTCGCCAGCTCCTGCGGCAGCAGCTTTGGCGGCCTCTTCGCCGGCGGGCTCATTAGCGCCAACTACTTCTTTGGTGGCAGTGGCGTCGTCGGTGTTGCCGCGCGCGTTCTCCTCGCCGGCGACCTCGGTCTCCATCGGCTCCGTGACAGGGGGATCTGATGGCCGGAAAAGGGAGAAGAGTCAAGCAAATATCCAGAAAGAAAATCAGAAGAAGAAGAACCCAAGGGAAGTTCTCAAGCAAGAGGATTACCTGTACTAGGTTCTACAGTCATGGTCTCCACCACCGGAGGGTCGCTGGTGCTCTCCCTTGCCGGAGACTTCTCCCTTGCCGGAGAACGCTCCCTTGCCGGAGAACGCTCCCTTGCCGGGGAATCCTCCCATGGCGGTGTGGTTGAAGCAGATGACATGTCAGGGGCGGCTTCCGGGCGCTCCTGGTGAGGCTGCTCTGCTCCTACACAAACCAATAGTCAGATATCAGCAAAGAAAAAGCACCCATGCGCGCCTAACAGCGGGAAGTAAACCATATGCTTACGGTGGGGGCTGCGCTGGGGGCTGCTTTGGGGAATGATTGCCGGGTCCGGCAAGGTGGTCTCGGGCGCACCCCCTGCTGTCGCGGTGGGTTCGTCCTCGATGACGATCACCGGGACCTTGGCTCTCTTCGCCGCTCTCTGGGCCAGAGTCCTGAAAAGGAACAAGGTTCGGAGTAAACCAAATCAGATACAAGACAAAACAGCAAGGATTGAAGAACTACAAGTACAGCAAAGAATCTTACTCTTCTTCTTCCTCGTCGGAGCTGAGCGCGGAGAGGTCGAAGTCCGGCCCACCTTCGGCGCGACGAGGCGGAGGAGTGGGTTCCCTTAACCGCTTGGCGGGGGTAGCGACAGGAGCAGAAGCGGCGGTTCGGGAGGACCCCGCTCCAGTTGCCGCAGCGGCGTGAGGCGCTCCCGCAGCAACAGTTCTTGTCATGGTGGAGCATGTCGCGCGGCGCGGCGGCTGTTGACTCGTCTGCCGCCCCGCTACGTCCCCGGCCTTGCGGAGACGCCTTCTTGGTGGAGCTGGGGGCTCTGCTTGCGGCGGGCTATCTGAAGATGAGGAGGAAGAGGAGTCGGACTCTGACGAGCCGCTCGCACCCTCGGCGGGCTTGCTCGACTCGGCTTCAGGCTCGGCAAGTTCTCCCTCACCGGCAAGCTCTCCCTCGCTGGCAAGCCACTCTCGCTCGGCAAGGCTTGCCGCCTCTGCCTCCTCCACGGTGAATCCAAACTCGCCCGCGGCAGCGGCTGCCGCCGCCTCTTCCGCCCTCGTGGCGATGCGCTGCATCTCCGCATCGGTGGTGTCGCGGGTGAGGCTTTTCTGCTCATCGGAGCGGACCGCCACTTCTACCAAGCCATTGAAGAACTCCTGCACGATGTCATTTGCAGGCTCTTGCCAAGTTGGGACAATTCCATGCGAATCGCACAGCGGCATCATTGCACGGATGCGGTCGAGCGAGGAGTTGTTGCACAGCGAAACGACACCCTTCGGCAACCTGAACCATTCGGGATGTTGAGGGTCGTGTTTGAATAGTTCCTTGAGCATCGCGTCCAGTTCCAGGACAGTGAAGTTGAAGTTGAGGCCCGGGCGTAGCCTCATGATGTCCGCCGCACCCCCGAATTCCCAAGCGGGTCTCGTCCTCTCTTGCAGGGGGCGATGCGGCAGCGAAGAAAATCTGCGCCAACGGCGCCTACAGTGAGCCCGGCAAGCCTGAGGTGCAGGATCCGGGTGACGGCAATCTCCAGCCTATCGTCTTCCGGCGCCAAGTTGCTCCAATCGTTGCCGCGCGCTACTGGGGCTTGGCGCTGGGCGGTAAACGGCTGCGGGTTCTCCTCGACAATCCAGCACCATTCTGCTCTCCATTCCTACCACTTGCCGCGGAGCTCTCCCTCCAGATAAGCTTCCTTCTTGCCGGCTCTCGAGATCCAGGCGATTCCGCCGGATAAAGGATCTCCTCTCTCAACTCGGGGCATGAAGAAGTGGCGGAAAAGGGCTACATTTGGATGGACTCCGACAAAGGTTTCGCATAGATGTGCGAAAACTGCCATGGTCAGAATGACATTGGGGGTGAAGTCAAGGAGATGGAACCCGTATGTGTTAATGAAGTCGCAGAAGAATACAGAGAAAGGCGGGCGAGCCGCAGATAAGAACAATGTGAAGAAGGGATATCCATTCGAGCCCGTTCAGCGGCGGAGAGTACCTTCGTCTTGCGGATGCACTCGCGTCTCCGTCGACCGAAGAGGTAGTAGTACTCCTCAGCTCGCTTCATGGCGAGCTGAGAAGGTTGTCCGCTCCTTAGCGCGCATGAGCCTGCGCCTTGGTCGACTTCCGCCCTTCCCCTTGCCGGCTTTCGGAGCCATGGTGGATGTGGTGGGGGAGATCGACGGCGTTGGTGGTGCTGATGGCGATGGGGGGCGGAGCGCTGCTCTCTTTCGGCTTTGGGAAGAAGGGGAGCGGCGGAAGTTTCTGAGATTGGAATAGCAAACTGGCGAGATGGGCGAACTGCCCCTGTTTGCCCTGCTTATAAAGAGGGAAGGGGCGGACGTTCCATCTTTCCGAATAAAGAAACCACCCACGATCTCTCCCACGACGCCGCATTCAATGTGTGCCGTTCGGGGAGGGCGCGGTGGATACGGAGTAAGATACGGCGTAACCCAGGCCGCGTGTGCCCGTGCCCTGTTTTGGGCCTGGCCCAACAGCGCTCGGCACCGTGTGTGGCCCAGGCCCGGGGGCTCCTGTCGGTGTACTAGAGTAGGGGTACCCTAGTATCCCGAACTTGTGCACGGGCAGTCGCAGCACCCCGCGGCAAGTCTTGCTGGGTGACCGCCAAAGTCCTCCGTGGTTCCTTTGGAGCCATTCAAGAACAAAGTGTTCAAGCCAAGGAGACAAGGCCCCGGCAAGAGGAGCTTGCCGGGAAGGCCAACCAAGGCATCTCAAGGAACTTGCCGCGACACGCCACGCGTCCCGGCAAGGCCCGGTGAGCGACAAGCTTCCGGACGTGACAAGACAACGACCGCGGCAACGCGACAAGACAACGACCGCGGCAAGGCGCTTGCCGCGGCAAGCTACCACTCTGTACCCGCGCTCCAGCACATCCACCAACGTGTCGCCCTGGGACCTTTCCAGGTGCGTGTGGCAAGAGGCTCTGCAGCCAGCGGTGCGAGGTGGCAAGCGACGCTGACAAGATTGCCATCGTGGCAAGCGGTGGCGCCCTTGACGGTCCTTTTGCCTTTGTTTGGGCGACCACGGATGGGCATTTAATGCCTTTGTCCCCTGCCGTCGTGGTTAGGTATGATACCTTTGTACAAATAGTTGTACCAACATAGCGCTTTTCCATTTCTACCCTTGACTACGTTGCCACCTGTCGGTGACCCCTTGAGCATATAAAAGGAGGCCCATGCGCAACGTAGAAGGGGGTTCGAAGGCAGAAAACACTCACGCTCGGTCTCGTTAGCAGCTAGAGTGTACTGTAGCACCCAGCGCTCCCGAGCAAGAACACAATACAAATCAGACATGCAGCAGTAGGAGTATTATCTCTCCGGAGAGCTCCGAAGCTGGGTAAATCGCTCGTGTGCTTCGCCTCGATCTGCTCTTCGTGCGATCTCCGCCCCCCGCCGAACCGAAAGGGGCTCGGTCCGCCGGTCCCATAGGTGTCCGTGGGTCAGCTTCCACGACATCTTTGGGCGGTCCGCCGGTCCCATAGGTGTCCGTGGGTCAGCTTCCACGACAACGGATCACAAGAGTTTGAAGTATATCTTCATGCAGAAGGAGTTGAATCTCAGGCAAAGGAGATGGTTGGAGCTCATCAAGGATTATGATATGAGGTTGCATTATCATCCAGGAAAGGCTAACGTAGTAGCTGATGCATTGAGTCGCAAGAGCCATGTAAACACACTCATGACCGGAGAGTTACCCTAAGAGTTAGTAGAGGATCTTCGTGAGCTATGTTTGGAGATAGTTCCGAGAGGCTATGTATCAGCATTGAAGATTCAGTCTACTTTGATGGATAAGATTAGGGAAGCTCAGAAGACGGACAAGGAGATTGCCGAGATAAAGGAGAGGATGGGAAAAGGAAAGGCTAAAGGATTTCGTGAGGATGAGCATGATACCTTATGGTTTGAGGACCGCGTATATGTGCCCAATGACCCCGAGATCAGGAAGTTGATTCTGCAAGAGGCCCATGATTCGCCATATTCGATTCACCCAGGAAATACGAAAATGTATATGGATTTGAAGGATAGTTTCTGGTGGACCGGAATGAAGAAGGATATTGCGGAGTATGTAGCAGTTTGTGATGTATGTCAGAGAGTGAAGGCAGAGCATCGAAGCCAGCGAGATTGCTACAGCCATTGCCGATACCGAATGGAAGTGGGATAAGCTAGGCATGGATTTTATCACGGATTTCCGGGACTCGTTCGAGCTATGACTCGATATGGGTTGTAGTCGATCGGTTGACGAAAGTAGCTCATTTCATCCCAGTGAAGACCACTTATACCAGTGCTAAGTTGGCAAAGATATACATGACCAGGATCGTATGTCTGCATGGAGTTCCGAGGACCATTGTATCAGATAGAGGAACCTAGTTTACCTCAAAGTTCTGGAATCAGTTGCATGAAACTTTGGGTACCAGGCTAGAGTTTAGTACGACCTTTCATCCACAAACGGATGGACAGACCAAGAGAGTCAATCAGATTCTGGAGGACATGTTGAGAGCTTGTGCGCTAGATTATGGATCTAGTTTTGGTAACAATTTGCCATATGCAGAGTTCTCTTATAAGAACAGCTATCAAGCCAGTTTGAAGATGGCCCCTTTCGAAGCTTTGTACGGAAGGAGCTGCAGGACACCGTTGTTGTGGGATGAAGTTGGAGACTGCCAATTGTTTGGACCAGATTTGATTAAAGAGTCTGAAGAGAAGGTTAAGCTGATTCACAATAGATTCAAGGTAGCCCAGTCCAGGCAGAAGAGCTATGCGGATTCGAAACGCAAGGAGGCAGTTTACGAAGTCGAAGAAAGAGTTTATCTGCGCGTGTCCCTACTTCAAGGAGTTAAGCGTTTTTGAGTTAAGGGAAAGCTAGCACTACGTTTTGTGGGACCATACAAAGTTTTGGGACGTATGAGAGAAGTTGCCTACAAGTTGGAGTTGCCCCAATAACTGTCAGGAGTTCACGATGTGTTCCATGTTTCTCAGTTAAAGATGTGCCACACAGAGATGGCGGATATTCGTCTGAGAGATACAGTGCCACTGGAAGCGATTCACTTGGATAGCGATTTGACCTACGAGGAGAAACCAGTGAAGATTCTCGAGTTTGCCAGCCGAGTAGCGCAACAAAATTATCAACTTCTGCAAAGTTCAGTGGAGCCACCATACCGGAGATGAAGCCACCTGGGAGCGAGAGCAAGAACTACGGAAGGACTACCCTCACCTATTTTCTAGCCAACCCGAATCTCGAGGGCGAGATTCATCTTAAGGGGGGTAGGTTTGTAACATCCCAAATTTTCAATTTGGAATGTTATGCATTAGATCATCATTGCATATCATATTTTATTGCATTTTGGCTTGATCCTAGAAATTCATCGCAACTCAAGGACCCACGGAGAGAGTTGGGGATTTCGCTATTTTCATATTTGAGATTTCTCAAATTTTGAAAAGAGGATCATTTGATTTTAATTATTTTCTCTTCGAATATTTCTTTTATAAAAATAAAAGAGAGGGGATAAAATGACTTTCCCAAAATAAAGAAATATTGGAGATTTAATATTAAAATCAAATAAGAATTTTATGAATTAGGAAAAATATGCGTTTTTCAAAATTGCATTAGAGGCCCAAATAAATGTTCACTTTGTCTACTATATTTTTAGAGGATGTGGCAAATTTATTTCAGGATTTTTGGAGTCTGTTTAGTATTTCTTTTATTTGTTTTTCTGCATGGAATTATTTTAAAAAAGGTACCACTATACTGGGCCATGTCCGACCCGGACACTGTACCCGGCCGGCCCTTTTAAAGGCCGAAGGCCCGAGCCGCTAGCCCTTTTAAAAACCCTAGCCCGCCTTGTAACCCAGCCGCCGCCCTTGCCGAACGCGCCGCCGTCGCCCGCCGCCTTGCCGCCGCCGCCACCATGTTGTCGTCGCCGCCACGACCACCGCCGTCGACCCGCCGCCACCGCCGTCGCGCCACCGCCCGTCGCCGCTGACCACCACCGCCAGACCCGCCGCCGCCCTCGCCGGATTCGTCGAGGTAGCCATCGCCGCCGCCGCGGCGGTTTTCTTTAGAAAACCGTCGTTTTTTTTAGAAACCGCGGTTGTTTTTTATTTAGATCGGTTAATTTTTTTGGTTTAGTTAATTAGCGAACGCCGTTCGTTCGTTTTAACGAACGGTTTTCACCCGTTAGCCGCAGATGGCGAACGTTCGTTCGTTAGCATGTTCGTCAATTTTTCTTTTTCCAGGGATTTTCTGTGATTATTTTCGATCACGATTTCTGCCCTGATTTTCGTTTTAGTTTATCTTTTCGCTCGTTTATCGAAATCAGGCGATTCAAGCGCCTAGAGTTTCGTCTCGAAGCCCTCTTTCTGTTTAACCAACTTAAACAAGTTTTTGCTACTGTAAAGTTTGACTTTAGTCCAGATTAGTAAATGGAGCTTGTTTCTCTCGCAGTTGGAGTTTTGTTGCTTCGTTTGATTTGATTCCTTTTGCAAACTAGAGTTCTTAAGTTGAATTTTCTGGTTAGATCTCTTATTTGAGTTTTACCCGTGCTTCTTGTTGAGTGCTTATTGTATGCTTGTTTGTTTGCGATAGAGTACCCGGAGTGCGAAGCGTGTATACGAGTCTCTAGGTTTCACGGATCATCAGCAAGGCAAGTAAACTTTGATCATACCTCTTTACTACCCAGTTTTATTGCATTAGATCAATCCTCTAACAATTGCACGGTTAGGATCTGATTAATATGTGGGTTTTGGGAAGTAGATGAGGTAGTACCTATTGTCCTGTTTATTATCAAACCTTTGGGAGTTACTTCTACGTTGCTTATATTGCTATGCTATGCTTGTAGACATGGATTGGGTTAGTGTATCCATGACAGATGTGAGTATTGTTATTTAATGGTTAACTTAAGGTGGCTACTTTAATACACATCTGGGTGGATTGAGGCACCTGGGGAACCCAGTGTTGCCAGTTTTTTTGGAAATCCCGAGGTTATCGTGTGATTATCCTATGGACTGCCACCCAGGCTCAAAGGGATCATAAGATTATTCATGCTAGAAACTTCCGTGTGCATCCACAAGCTATTATGGGCTCTAGCATAGTTGAGTAAGTTGCAAGACCTCTTTCAGTGGTGGGCTAGTAGGTGTAACTGTCCACCCAGAGTAAAGAGTTATTGTTTCAAAAAGACCGTGTCTCGTTTCTCCGACCATGGATGTACTCGAGTCTTGTGGGGAAAAGTGTGCAAACCTCTGCAGAGTGTATAAACTAATCATGGTTAGCCGTGTCCCCGGTTATGGACGTTTTGAGTATCTAGTTCTTGGATTATCATGTTGATCTCATCACTCTTAATTTAATTTGATTGGGTTTAATGATGTTTCTTAATTGGGATTGAGTTGGAGGAACCTTCTCAATGTTTAACAACCACCATGATAGTTAAATAAAATTTATTCCTTTGTTGTAGGAAAAAATTGGCTTTATGCAAAAACTGTAACCATAGAGCTTTCCACCAGCCATATATGCATGTAGTGATAGCACTTTTCTGTTCATTACTCTCTTGTGTTACATTGCCAGCATATTCCATGTGCTGACCCATTTCGGGCTGCAACGTTCATGTTGCAGACTTTTCAGACGACGAGTAAGGTGCCTTGTGTCGTGATCTTTCACTCAGTGATGCCGTTGGAGTTGATGGACTCACTTTATCTTCCAAGCCTTCCGCTATTATCGTTTTAGATGGCCTTAAGCCATATTTATTGTAATAAGTTCTCTTTTGAGACATTCAATGTAATAAGTGTGTGATTGCTACTCTGTTATAAATTCTTCAAGTACTGTGCGTGTCAGCATTACCGATCCAGGGATGACATGATGCACAGAGATCAGACTATTTGAGGTCTAGTCACTACAGGAGTGGAAAGACCCTAAGCTTGGGGATGCCCAAGGCACCCCAAGGTAATATTCAAGGAAAACTCAAGCGCCTAAGCTTGGGGATGCCCTGGAAGGCATCCCCTCTTTCGTCTTCGAAACTATCGGTATACCTTACTCGGAGCTATATTTTTATTCGTCACATGATATGTGTTTTGCTTGGAGCGTATTTTCAATTTTACTTGCCATTTGAATAAAATCATTGGATCTGAAATCTTGAATGAAAAAGAATCCTCCCATGGCTAGTTAATTATTGGACTACTCTTGTTCTTCACTTATATCTTTTGGAAAGAGGATAGTAGCATTGTCCCTTCTCTGTTTTTCTCTCATCATTTTTTGGGCCTTTCCTTTTTATAGCCTTTCTCTTTTTTTATGGCCTTTGTCTTTTTTTCTTTTTTTGGCCTTTTTTTTTCAAGTTCGAAGTATCATCCCGAGTTGTGGGGGAATCATAGTCTCCATCATCCTTTCCTCACTTGGGACAATGCTCTAATAATGAAGATCATCACACGTTTATTTACTTACAACTCAAGAATTACAACTCAATACTTAGAACAAAATATGACTCTATGTGGATGCCTCTAGCGGTGTACCGGGATATGCAATGTATCAAGAGTGACATGTATGAAAGAATTATGAATGGTGGCTTTGCCACGAATACGATGTCAACTACATGATCATGCAAAAGCAATATGACAATGATGATGCGTGTCATAGATAACGGAACGGTGGAAAGTTGAATGGCAATATATCTCTAAATGGCTATGGAAATGCCATAATAGGTAGGTATTGTGGCTGTTTTGAGGAAGGTATATGGTGGGTGTATGGTACCGGCGAAAGTTGCGCGGCACAAGAGAGGCTAGCAATGGTGGAAGGGCGAGAGTGCGTATAATCCATGGACTCAACATTAGTCATAAAGAACTCATATACTTATTGCAAAAATCTACAAGTCATTGAAACGAAGTACTATGCGCATGCTCCTAGGGGGATAGATTGGTAGGAAAATACCATCGCTCGTCCCCAACCGCCACTCATAAGGAAGATAATCAATAAATAAATCATGCTCCAACTTCATCACAAAGCGGTTCACCATACGTGCATGCTACGGGAATCACAAACATCAACACAAGTATTCCTCAAATTCATAATTACTCCACTAGCATGACTCTAATATCACCATCCTCATATCTCAAAACAATTTTCAAGCATCAAATTGACCATATCATCCAATTCACTTTCTATGATAGTTTTTATTATACCCAACTTGGATCCCCATCATTCCAGGACCAATTTTATAACCATAGCAAATACCATGTTGTTCTAAAAGACTCTCAAAATAATATAAGTGAAGCATGAGAGTTCATCTATTTCTACAAAATAAAACCATCGCCATGCTCTAAAAGATATAAGTGAAGCACTAGAGCAAATGACAAACTACTCCGAAAGATATAAGTGAAGATCAATGAGTAGTCGAATAATTATGTAACTATGTGAAGACTCTCTCTCATTTAAGAATTTCAGATCTTGGCATTTTATTCAAACAGCAAGTAAAACAAAATAAAATAAATTGATGCTGCAAGCAAAACACATATCATGTGGTGAATAAAAATATAGCTCCAAGTAAAGTTATCGATGGATGAAGACGAAAGAGGGGATGCCTTCCGGGGCATCCCTAAGCTTAGGCTCTTGGTTGTCCTTGAATATTACCTTGGGGTGCCTTGGCTATCCCCAAGCTTAGGCTCTTGCCACTCCTTATTCCATAGTCCATCGAATCTTTACCCAAAACTTGAAAACTTCACAACACAAAACTCAACAGAAAACTCGTAAGCTCCGTTAGTATAAGAAAATAAATCACCACTTAAGTACTGTTGTGAACTCATTATAAATTCATATTGGTGTAATATCTAATGTATTCCAACTTCTATATGGTTCATACCCTCCGATACTACTCATAGATTCATCAAAATAAGCAAACAACACATAGAAAACAGAATCTGTCAAAAACAGAACAGTCTGTAGTAATATGTATCAAACTTATACTTATGGAACTCCACAAATCCTACAAAATTAGGAAGTACTGAGAAATTTGTGTACAAATTCATATAAAAAAGAATCATATCAAAATCCCGTTCGTGTGAATTACCAAAACTAATTTACTAGGTCCAGAAGTTTCTGATTTTCAGCAGGATCAACACAACTATCACCGTAAGCTATCCTAGAGGTCTTACTTGGCACTTTATTGAAACAAAAGCTATAAAACATGATTACTACAGTAGAATAATCATGTGAACATACAAAAACAGTAAGGGTAAATATTGGGTTGTCTCCCAACAAGCGCTTTTCTTTAATGCCTTTTAGCTAGGCATGATGATTTCAATGATGCTCACATAAAAGATAAGAATTGAAACATAATGGGAGCATCATGAAGCATATGACTAGCACATTTAAGTTTAACCCACTTCCTATGCATAGGGATTTTGTGAACAAACAACTCATGGAAACAATAATCAACTAGCATAGGAAGGCAAAACAAGCAAAACTTCAAGATTTTAAGCACATAGAGAGGAAACTTGATATTATTGCAATTCCTACAAGCATATATTCCTCCCTCATAATAATTTTTAGTAGCATCATGAATGAATTCAATAATATAACCAGCACCTAAAGCATTCTTTTCATGATCTACTTGCATAGAAAATTTACTACTCTCCACATAAGCAAAATTCTTCTCATTCGGAATAGTGAGAGTATCATAAGAGACTCGAATACTATAAATTGTTTCCATATTAAAAGAGTAATGTTCAGAAAAAGGGTAATCATAATCATGACAAGTTTTATAAATATAATCATCACTACTTTTTATAGCATAAGTTTCATCACAATAATCATCATAAGTAGCAACTTTGTTCTCATCATAATCAATTGAAACCTCTTCCAAAATAGTGGATTCATCACTAAATAAAGTCATGACCTCTCCAAATCCACTTTCATAAATATTATAAGACTCAACACCCTCCAAAATAGTGGGATCATTACTTCCTAAAGTTGACACTCTTCCAAACCCACTTTCATCAATATAACCCTCATAAATAGGAGGCATGCTATCATCATAATAGATTTGCTCATCGAAACTTGGGAGGCTAAAAATATCATCTTCATTAAATGTAGCATCTCCAAGCTTGGGACAGACATTAATTGCAACAAATATATTCTCAAACATGTCATTCTCATCAAACATAGCATCCCCAAGCTTGGGCCTTTTCATATCATAAGCATAATCACTCTCATCATTAATAGTATGGATAGCACCAATAGTATAGCAATTATCATCATCACAATGAGTAATAGGAGAAACATCATTTGGGAGGGATACCTTTCTACCTTTGCTTCTTTGTTTTTTCTTTTTCTTCTTCACATCATGTGTGGGTTTAACCCTCTTTTTTGAGCTCCTTATTAATGAGATTGGTTGAATAGAAAGCTCCTCCTCGTTACCTGATTCATCATAAGAAACAATAGGAGGATATTGGGGAGTCTCTTCCCTTTCATTAGTATTCTCTTCATCTTCTATTTGCTTTCTTTTCTTTATGTAATTGGCAATATAAGGATTTTCAATGCAATTCACCGTACAATACTTATAAATTTCCTCTAGATCAATATCAAGGAATTTCTTAAGGTTATATTCTGGAATATGCTTAGTTGCACGTTTCATTTCTTCATAACCCAAAAGCAAACTAAGTTCATTATGATGTGCAAGGGAAATCAAGTCATCACAGTTTTTGGACACGATTCGATCATGAAACAATGTGCATCGGAGATTTAAATGACCATGTTCATTGCAAAGTTCACAAGTATGGTAAAGAAATTTTAAATTTTCAGCACTCACATCTAGCCTTTCTTGCAACCATTTAGTTTCTAAATACTTATGCCTCTTGCAAAATCTATCTTCCCTATTTGGTGTGTACTTGCAAACTCTATGCACTCCACAAAAGTTGACATGCTTATAAGAGACGTTTTCATCATGACTAGTGCAATCATCATTAGTACTATGGATATTCAAAGAGTTCATACTAACAATATTGCAATCATGCTCATCATTCAAAGATTTAGTGCCAAACATTTTATAGACTTCTTCTTCTAGCACTTGAGCACACTTTTCCTTTCCATCATTCTTATGAAAGATACTAAAAAGATGAAGCGTATGAGGCAAACTCAATTCCATTTTTTTTGTAGTTTTCTTTTGTAGACTAAACTAGCGATAAAACAAGAAATAAAAAGATTCAATTGCAAGATCTAAAGATATACCTTCAAGCACTCACCTCCCCGGCAACGGCGCTAGAAAAGAGCTTGATGTCTACTACACAACCTTCTTCTTGTAGACGTCGTTGGGCCTCCAAGTGCAGAGGTTTGTAGGACAGCATCAAATTTCCCTCTAGTGGATGACCTAAGGTTTATCAATCAGTGGGAGGCGTAGGTTGAAGATGGTCTCTCTGAAGCAACCCTGCAACCTGAAAGCACATTTGCTCTCTGGGTGGTTTTGGTAATTAATGACAACATACTTTGTGGTTGGACTAATGCTTTTATCAAGTATGTTTCAGGAAATTCAATCACATTGGCATGGCAAAAGGACTGAAGAGGTGGACCCCTCAAAATGCTAAGGCAAGCATTGGCAAAAGCTCAAGACTCCATTTTTGGTTTAGTGATCCAAGATCACATTGAGTCCATAGGAAAGCCAATACTATTAAAAGGGGATGAGGTTATGATGATGATCTGGTTGCTCAAGTGCTTAGTGATACATCTCCTAAACTATCAGCAACTTTCACTGCCATATACACTCATAAGTAATCTCGGTCCCACCGATTTTCCAAACTCAGTCACACCGAGATGAACCACCTCAGCCATAAAGCCAAACCCTAGAAAACTCGGATTTTCCGATTCTGAATTCGGTCTCACCGAAAAAGAGTTGCCAAGCTTCTGTAACCTTCTGTCATCAAATCGGTGTCACCGAGATGATGAAGTCGGTCCCATCGAAATTGGCAAGCTCTTGTCTTTGCACGAATCGGACTCACCGAGATTGTATTTTCGGTCCCACCGAAAATCCCAACATTCACATTATTTGAACTATCGGTCTCACCGAGTTGTCAACTTTGGTCCCACCGAGATTGGTCAAATGTGTGTAACGGTTGGATTTTGTGTGGAGGCTATAAATACCCTCCACCCCTCTTCATTCGTGGAGAGAGCCATCGAAAGAACTACCACTCCTACCTTACATTTCTGAGAAGAGAACTACCTACCCTTGTGTTGAGATCAAGTTGCTCCACTCCCACCATATGAAGCTTGATCTCTAGCCTTCCCAAGTTGCTTTCCACTCAATCCTTTCTTCCACCACAGCCAAATCAGTGAGGAGAGTTGAGTGTTGGGGAGATTATCATTTGAAGCACAAGAGCAAGGAGTTCATCATCATCAACAACATCTATTACCTTTTGGAGGGTGGTGCCTCCTAGATTGGTTAGGTGTCGCTTGGGAGCCTCCGTCGAGATGTGGAGTTGAACCAAGAAGTTTGTAAGGGCAAGGAGATCGCCTACTTCGTGAAGATCTACCCCGAGTAAGGCTAGCCCTCCGTGGGCGTAGGCCATGATGGAATAGACAAGGTTGCTTCTTCGTGGACCCTTCGTGGGTGGAGCCCTCCGTGGACTCTCGCAGCCGTTACCCTCCGTGGGTTGAAGTCTCCATCAACGTGGAAGTGCGATAGCACCACCTATCGGAACCACGAGAAAAATCACCGCGTCTCCAAATTGCGTTTGATCTTCTCCACTTCTCTTTACTACTTGTGCAATTTACTTTCCGCTGCCCATACTCTAGAATTGCATGTGTAGTGTGCTACTTGACTTGTGTGTGTTATGCAAAATCTGCCAAAATCTGTCCTTGATAAAAGACTGAATTTTTATCTTGTCGAGTAGTCTAATCACACCCCTCTAGACACTCTCACCTTCTTCGATCCTACAATTGGTATCGAGCTTTGGTCTCCATTGCTTTGGTTTACACACCATTGGGGAAGATGGGCGTGTCTACGTTTGGGAGTGTTAGCCATAGAGTGCCTATTCTTAATGGAGTGTCCTATAACTCGTGGAGGATTGAAATGCTTATTATCTTTAAGACGTACAATTTGCGCAAATATGTTGAGACCCCCTATGTGCCTCCATTTGACCCCTTGCACCCTACCATGGATGAAGAGCTTGATTTGCTTCATAACCTTAGGACTGTAAATCTTATCATTAGAGGGTTACCCGATAACTTGCTTGAGCTCGTTACAAACTTTGAGTGCGCCTATGCTATGTGGAAGTTCTTGGAAGAACTTTATCCGAACTACTCTTTGAGAGGTCTTGATGAAATTCTATACAAGACTATTGAATTTGATATGATGCGCCCCAATGATCCCAACTTTGATAAATGCTTCTTTGAGCTTCGTGATCTTATGAAAAAGAAGGGTGATCCTGGTCTTATCAATGTTCTAATTAGAAATGCTCTTGTATTGCATTCAGATGATTATTGTCACATTGACAAAACTAATGCAAGTAGTTATCAAATTGACCTAGGTGTTGATGATGAACAATCTATGGGTCAATATGATGATGAGCATGAGCATGATGATGATTACTCCGATTCGGACACCGAGCTAGACAAGATCATGAAGAGTCTCAATCTTATGGCAAATCTGAGAGACTACATATCCGGCAGAAAAGAGTGGATTCTTGATAGTGGATGCACCGACCACATCACCGGAGACAAAGACATGTTTCGAGAGCTTGCAAAGAACGATGGTCCACGCAAGTATGTGACTTTTGGAGACAACTCCAAGGGTAAGGTACTTGGCCTTGGTAAGGTGGCCATATCTCATGATAGCTCTATTCAAAATGTCATGCTTGTAGAATCACTTGGATACAATTTACCTTCCGTGTCTAGATTAGCTGACTTTGGATTCAATGTGCTATTCACCGAAGTAGATTGCCAAGTTTTTCGTCGTGACAATCATAACATGGCATTTACCGGTATCCGTAGAGGTGATCTATATATTGTTGATTTCACTAAGAAAGCCCAACCTAGAGCTTGCTTCATTGCTAGATCCGCTAAAGGTTGGTTATGGCATAGAAGGCTTGGACATGTTGGTATGCATAATCTAGACAAGCTAATCAAAGGTGATCATATTCTTGGCGTTAAAGATGTTCTCTTTGACAAAGATAGACTTTGTAGTGCTTGTCAGGCAGGAAAACAAGTAGGTGGAAGTCATCCCGTGAAGAACATCATGACCACAAGGAGACCGCTCGAGCTTCTTCATATGGATCTCTTCGGTCCCAATGCTTACAAAAGCCTTGGTGGTAACTCCTTTGGTCTAGTTATAGTTGATAATTATTCCAGATTTACGTGGGTATTTTTCCTTGATGACAAATCACAGGTTCAGAGGATCTTCAAAACCTTTGCGAAAAGGCCCAAATTAATTTGAGGTGAAGATCAAGAAAGTTCGGAGGACAATGGAGCGGAGTTCAAAACGCCAATGTAGACTCTTTTCTCGATGAGGAAGGATTCTACATGAGTTCTCGACTACGTACACTCCTCAACAAAATGGAGTTGTTGAGAGGAAGAACCGAACGCTCATAGAGATGGCGAGAACGATGCTTGATGAATACAAGACACGAAGCATTTTGGGGGAAGCGGTCGAGACAGCTTGTCATGCTATCAACAGGCTTTATCTTCATAAGCTCCTCGGCAAGACATCATACGAGCTACTCACGGTAACAAACCCCAAGTGGGATACTTTCGTGTCTTTGGTTGAAATGCTATATCCTTGATAAGCATCGTCGGTCTAAATTTGCTCCTAAAACTCATGAAGGCTTTTTTCTTGGTTATGGATCAAACTCCCACACCTACCGTGTCTACAACAATTTCACCCGAAAGGTTGAAGAGACGGTAGACATGAAGTTTGATGAATCTAATGGCTCGCAAGTAGAGCAAATGCCTATTGATGTAGGAGACAAGGACCCATCGGAAGCCATCCAAGATTTATCTATTGGAAAGATCCGTCCCATGGAAGTGAAGGAGAGTACCTCATCTACATATGTGGAGCCCCCTACCTCACGGCAAGATGAACCTCAAGGCAACATGGAGGCCTCTACAAGTGGAACTCACCAAGATGAGGAAGTGCAACAAGAAGATCCACCACAACCTCCTTCTCCACCGCCTCAAGACAACACCAACAACAATGAAGAAGAAGAAGAGGAAGATGAAGATGATGAGGAAGCTCAGCCACAACCTCAACAAAAGCTATCTCGAGTTCGAGCAAGAGTCAAGAAAAATCATCCCGTGGAACAAATGATGAACGACATCAACTCCGGGAGAATTACTCGCTCTAAAACTCGCTTAGCTAACTTTTGTGAGCATTACTCATTTATCTCTAGTATTGAACCTATGAAGGTAGAAGAAGCACTTGAAGACCCGGATTGGGTGAGCGCTATGCACGAAGAGCTACACAACCGAGAGGAACAACGTATGGACTTTGGTAGAGAAGCCCAAGGATGATCAAAACGTCATTGGAACCAAATGGGTGTTTGAACAAGCAAGATGAAGATGGACAAGTCATCCGCAACAAGGCTCGTCTCGTAGCTCAAGGTTACACACAAGTCGAAGGTATGGACTATGGTGAGACCTATGCCCCCGTTGCTAGACTTGAGTCCATTCGCATTCTTCTTGCTTATGCCAACCACCATGATATTACTCTCTATCAAATGGATATCAAAAGTGCTTTCCTAAATGGTGAAATTGAGGAGGAAGTATTTGTGAAACAACCTCCCGGATTTGTGAATCCCAAAAAGCCTAATCATGTTTACAAGTTGCACAAAGCTCTTTATGGTCTTAAACAAGCTCCTAGAGCTTGGTACAAGTGCTTGACTAGCTTTCTTCTTGAAAAAGGCTTTGAGATTGGAAAAATAGACTCAACGCTGTTCACGAAAAGGGTTGATGGTGAACTATTTGTGTGCCAAATATATGTTGATGATATTATCTTTGGTTCAACTAACCCTCATTTTAGCGAGAAGTTTGGAAAGCTCATGTCGGAGAAGTACGAGATGTCCATGATGAGTGAACTCAAATTCTTCCTTGGATTACAAATCAAGCAATCTAAGGAGGGTACCTTTGTCTCACAAACAAAGTACACCAAGGACCTCTTCAAGAAGTTCAACATGCAAGAAAGCAAAGGTATGAGAACCCCCATGCCTACAAGTGGACATAATGACTTGACAAAAGATGGAGAACCCGTTGATCAAAAGGTTTACCGATCTATGATTGGTTCTCTACTATATCTTTGTGCTTCTCGTCCTGACATAATGTTGAGTGTATGCATGTGTGCTCGATATCAAGCTGCCCCTAAAGAATGTCATCTTAAAGCTGTTAAAAGGATTGTGAGATATTTGATACACACACCAAACTTTGGCATTTGGTATCCTAAGAGGGCCTCTTTCGACCTTGTTGTCTATTCCGACTCGGACTATGCGGTGTGAGGGTTGATAGAAAGTCAACTTCGGTGCGTGTCAATTCCTTGGTTGATCCCTTGTATCTTGGTCCTCCAAGAAACAAAATTGATATCATTATCCACCGCCGAGCGGAATATATTGCTGCTGGTTCGTGTTGTGCTCAATTGCTATGGATGACACAAGCGCTTAAGGATTATGGGATACATGTGAGACATGTTCCTTGCTTTGTGACAATGAGAGTGCGATTAAAATTGGACACAATCCAGTGCAACACTCTCAAACCAAACATATTGAAGTTCGTCACCATTTCATTCATGATCACATTGCCAAGGGTGACATCAATCTTAAGCATGTTCAGTCTTGACAAACAACTCATGAGATATCTTTACAAAACCTCTTGATGAGAAGGTGTTTTGTCGCTAAGGAGTGAGTTGAACATCATTGATGCTTCAAACTTGGAGTGGAACTCCATTGATGCATGCAAGGCATGAGCCTACTTGACTAATCCTTGATATTTCTCTTATGATGATGATCATATGTCTTGGACACATTTGCCTCCTTGTATTGCATCTAACTCCTTGCAGGTACTTGGATGATCTACATTCCACAAGATTACCACACACTCAAATCATGAGTAATCTGGTCATTGACCAAGTATCTACCTCTTTGGGATGTTGAGTTCAAGGAACAAAATTCCACATATCCTTTTTGACATCTTATACATCTAGTCTTTCACTCTTGTCATCTTGGATATCCTTGAGTATTTCCTTGCTTGCCTAACCCATGTAGGAAGATGAACTACACAAGTGGAAATGGCGCTCCAACTTCACATTCAATGAGCACCTACACCAAGTTCACCTACATGAGTACAGCAACAACAAGCCCAAGGTATGTTCTTCACATCTTTAAGGAGCTTTGCTCAAAGTCATGAGTACAAGCAGCTTCATAAGATGTGATCACATCAAATGCTTAATCGAAAAATGGCAACCCCATTTTGTGCTTAAACGATGAGTATGACCTATGATCAAATGTTCTCATTTGACTCCTAAGTCAATATACTCAAACATAGGTGACCTTGTCGCCGACCATTATCTAGATGAAGTACATATGTTTTTGAGTTTTTCTATTTTCTCTTATTTTCTCTCATTGAGTTTTCATTTTAAAAAAAACCTTCATCTAGGAATCTTTTTCATTTCTATTCTTCTGTCATTGTGAATATCCTTTTGGCTCTGATCAATTCCTCGAAAATCATTCACAAATTCATTGCAAATCCTTTGAAACATTCCTCGCAAAGTGAGCTGAATTAATTCTGTATTTCCTTGGAATTAAACTCGGCGTCACCGATTTAATTATTTCGGTCTAACCGAAAAGGATCTGCCCTAAGTCCCTGATTATCGGACTCACCGATCCATATTAATTCGGTGTCACCGATTTATTTCCTCCAGGATATCATCTTCTGCAGCTCCACTCAATGATTCTCTATGCATGTTTTCTTTTTGCCCCATTGTGATTCTTAAGGATCCCACTTCCTTCTTTCCATCTTTCCTGACCTTCCTAGTTTGCTGTCCTTTTCGGCACTTGATGTCAAAGGGGGAGAAGACTTAAGGGGAGAAGAGAAGATTTAGGGGGAGAAGAAGAGCAATCTTACCTTAAGGGGGAGAGAATCACATCAAAGCTTTGCCGTGTTTCACATTGGACATTACAATTGGCATTATTCTCATTTGGCATCATTCTTTTGATTTTGCTCTTTCCATCAAATCCCTTGATCTGAGAAAACTCAAAGGGAGAGGAATCTTCACAATTGATATCTTATGGAAAGCAAAATCTCTCAGAGTTCATTGAAAATCTTTTAGTTTCAGGAGACATGTTTGCTGATTCAAGCTTGTGCTCAATATGAGACACTCTTTATACATGTCATCCCTGGCTTGGTACTCTTGATGTTCTTGCAGTTGGTTGAAGAAATACTCTTGTGTTATCTAACCTTGTTTTCCCAAGTTTGTCTCTTCAGGTACAATGCCAAGGAACCTCAAGGTAAGTATATGCACCTTGCAGAATGTGCATGATGGTGACTTGCTTGTGAATACTTGTTTGCAAGAAATCACCATGCACATATGCATTATCACTCACTTCTTTTCATCTGCTCTGATGCATATAGCCAAGCTGCATGTAGCACATCTTGCTTTTCTCTCTTGTGTGCTTGTGGTAGTCCAAAACAATAATTTATGAAAATCTTGCACACTTGTAGGGGGAGCCTGTGTACTACATGTTTGTCAAAACTTTCGTGATAATTCTGTCTTTCTTTCAATAAGCTTTGATGTCTTATTTAGTGTGTTGCCATCAATTACCAAAAAGGGGGAGGTTGAAAGCACATTTGCTCTCTGGGTGGTTTTGGTAATTAATGACAACATACTTTGTGGTTGGACTAATGCTTTTATCAAGTATGTTTCAGGAAATTCAATCACATTGGCATGGCAAAAGGACTGAAGAGGTGGACCCCTCAAAATGCTAAGGCAAGCATTGGCAAAAGCTCAAGACTCCATTTTTGGTTTAGTGATCCAAGATCACATTGAGTCCATAGGAAAGCCAATACTATTAAAAGGGGATGAGGTTATGATGATGATCTGGTTGCTCAAGTGCTTAGTGATACATCTCCTAAACTATCAGCAACTTTCACTACCATATACACTCATAAGTAATCTCGGTCCCACCGATTTTCCAAACTCAGTCACACCGAGATGAACCACCTCAGCCATAAAGCCAAACCCTAGAAAACTTGGATTTTCCGATTCTGAACTCGCTCTCACCGAAAAAGAGTTGCCAAGCTTCTGTAACCTTCTGTCATCAAATCGGTGTCACCGAGATGATGAAGTCCGTCCCACCGAAATTGGCAAGCTCTTGTCTTTGCACGAATCGGACTCACCGAGATTGTATTTTCGGTCCCACCGAAAATCCCAACGTTCACATTATTTGAACTATCGGTCTCACCGAGTTGTGAACTTCGGTCCCACCGAGATTGGTCAAATGTGTGTAACGGTTGGATTTTGTGTGGAGGCTATAAATACCCCTCCACCCCTCTTCATTCATGGAGAGAGCCATCGAAAGAACTACCACTCCTACCTTACATTTCGAGAAGAGAACTACCTACCCTTGTGTTGAGATCAAGTTGCTCCACTCCCACCATATGAAGCTTGATCTCTAGCCTTCCCAAGTTGCTTTCCACTCAATCCTTTCTTCCACCACAGCCAAATCAGTGAGGAGAGTTGAGTGTTGGGGAGATTATCATTTGAAGCACAAGAGCAAGGAGTTCATCATCATCAACAATATCTATTACCTTTTGGAGGGTGGTGCCTCCTAGATTGGTTAGGTGTCGCTTGGGAGCCTCCGTCGAGATGTGGAGTTGAACCAAGAAGTTTGTAAGGGCAAGGAGATCGCCTACTTCGTGAAGATCAACCCCGAGTAAGGCTAGCCCTCCGTGGGCGTAGGCCATGATGGAATAGACAAGGTTGCTTCTTCGTGGACCCTTCGTGGGTGGAGCCCTCCGTGGACTCTTGCAGCCGTTACCCTCCGTGGGTTGAAGTCTCCATCAACGTGGAAGTACGATAGCACCACCTATCGGAACCACGAGAAAAATCACCGCGTCTCCAAATTGCGTTTGATCTTCTCCACTTCTCTTTACTACTTGTGCAATTTACTTTCCGCTGCCCATACTCTAGAATTGCATGTGTAGTGTGCTACTTGACTTGTGTGTGTTATGCAAAATCTGCCAAAATCTGTCCTTGATAAAAGACTGAATTTTTATCTTGTCGAGTAGTCTAATCACCCCCCCCCCCTCTAGACACTCTCACCTTCTTCGATCCTACACAACCAAATAATAAAGAGTCTCTTGTGTCCCCAACTCACCCAATACAATGGCAAATTGTATAGGTGCACTAGTTCGACGAAGAGATGGTGATACAAGTGCAATATGGATGGTAGATATAGGTATTTGTAATCTGAAAATAAAAAAACAGCAAGGTAGCAAGCGATAAAAGTGAGCTTAAACGGTATTACAATGCTTAGGAAACAAGGCCTAGGGTTCATACTTTCACTAGCTAGTGCAAGTTTTCTCAACAATAATAACATAACTGGATCATATAACTATCCCTCAACATGCAACAAAGAGTCACTCCAAAGTCACTAATAGCGGAGAACAAACGAAGAGATTATTGTAGGGTACGAAACCACATCAAATTATCCTTTCTGATCGATCTATTCAAGAGTCCATAGTAAAATAACACGAAGATATTCTTTCTGTTCGATCTATCATAGAGTTCGTACTAAAATAACACCTTAAGACACAAATCAACCAAAACCCTAATGTCACTGATACGTTTCCAATGTATCTATAATTTTTGATTGTTCCATGCTATTATATTACCCCTTTTGGATGTTTATCGGCTTTATTTTACACATTTATATCATTTTTGGGACTAACCTACTAACCGGAGGCCCAACCCGTATTGCTGTTTTTTTTGCCTATTTCAGTATTTCGACGAATAGGAATATCAAACGGAGTCCAAATGGAATGAAACCTTCAGGAGCGTGATTTTTGGAACGAACGTGATCCGGAGAACTTGGAGTGCAAGTCAAGAAGCTTGCGAGGCGGCCAGGAGACAGGAGGACGCACCCACCCCCTCTGGGCACGCCCCTATCTCCTGGGTCCCACAGGCGGCCACCGACGTACTTCCTCCTCCTATATATACCTACGTACCCCGAAAACATCTAGGGAGCCAACGAAACACAATTTCCACCACCGTAACCTTCTGTATCTGCGAGATCCCATCTTGGAGCCTTCGCCGGCGCTCCGCCTGAGGGGGGATCGACCATGGAGGGCTTCTACATCGACACCATAGCCCCTCCAATGAGTTGTGAGTAGTTTACCACAGACCTTCGGGTCCATAGTTATTAGCTAGATGGCTTCTTCTCTCTTTTTGGATCTCAATACAATGTTCTCCCCCTCTCTTATGGAGATCTATTCGATGTAAAGTCTTTTTGCAGTGTGTTTGTCGAGATCTGATGAATTGTGGGTTTATGATCAAGTTTATCTATGAGAAATATTTGATTCTCCTCTGAATTCTTTTATGTATGATTGAGTTATCTTTGCAAGTCTCTTCGAATTATCAGTTTGGTTTGGCCTACTAGATTGATCTTTCTTGCCATGGTAGAAGTGCTTAGCTTTGGGTTCAATCTTGCGGTGTCCTTTCCCAGTGATAGCAGGGGCAGCAAGGCACATATTGTATTGTTGCCATCGAGGATAAAAAGATGGGGTTTATATCATATTGCTTGAGTTTATCCCTCTACATCATGTCATCTTTCTTAATCGTTACTCTGTTCTTTATGAACTTAATACTCTAGATGCAGGCAGGAGTCGGTCGATGTGTGGAGTAATAGTAGTAGATGCAGGCAGGAGTCGGTCTACTTGTCACGGACGTGATGCCTATGTACATGATCATGCCTATATAATCTCATAATTATTCGCTTTTCTATCAATTGCTTGACAGTAATTTGTTCACCCATCGTAATACTTATGCTATCTTGAGAGAAGCCACTAGTGAAACCTATGGCCCCCGGGTCTATCTTTTATCATATTTGCTTTCAATCTACTTTTATTTGCATCTTTACTTTTTGCATCTATATTATAAAATACCAAAAATATATTTATCTTATCATACTATCTCTATCGATCTCATTTTATGAAGTGGCGTGAAGGATTGACAACCCCTTTATTACGTTGGTTGCGAGTTCTTTGTTTGTTTGTGTAGGTGTGCTACGTCTTGAGCTTGTGTTGGTTTTCCTCGAAGAGGAGAGGGTGATGCAGCAAGTGTAGTGTAAGTATTTCCCTTAGTTTTGAGAACCAAGGTATCAATCCAGTAGGAGGCTCCTCAAAAGTCCCACGCACCTACACAAACAAACCGAGAACTCGCAACCAACGCAATAAAGGGGTTGTCAATCCTTCACGACCACTTGCGTAAGTGAGATCTAATAAAGATAGTATGATAAGATAAATATATTTTGGTATTTTATAATATAGATGCAAAAGTAAAGATGCAAATAAAAGAAGATTGAAAGCAAATATGATAAGAGATAGACCCGGGCCATAGGTTTCACTAGTGGCTTCTCTCAAGATAGCATAAGTATTACGGTGGGTGAACAAATTATCGTCGAGCAATTGATAGAAAAGCGATAGTTACGAGATTATCTAGGCATGATCATGTATATAGGCATCACGCCCATAACAAGTAGACCGACTCTCACCTGCATCTACTACTATTACTCCAAGACATCGACCGACTCCTGCCCGCATCTAGAGTATTAAGTTCATAAGAACAGAGTAACGCATTAAGCAAGATGACATGATGTAGAGGGATAAACTCATGCAATACGATATAAACCCCATCTTGTTATCCTCGATGGCAACAATACAATACGTGCCTTGCAACCCTTTCTATCACTGGGTAAGGACACTGCAAGATTGAACCCACAGCTAAGCACTTCTCCCATGGTGTAAGTGAATCTAGTGCCCCTTAGTGATTTTGGTGTATTGAAGACTTATAGGTTAAGTAACTGATGCGTTTGTGAGTGTACACAGGTCTATAAGTCTATGAGGAGTTTGATATTTACAGAGAAAGTCGACCCCTAAAAATGAAGTTCTTCGACTGAAGACTTTGAAAGTGAAGAAATTGGTGTGACCTTGAAGACTTGGTATTCAATTGAGGAACATGAAGCCTGAAGACTTTTGTTTTCGTAGTTTCATTTTCTATTTCTTGAGTCATAGGAAACACTTTGTCTCGTTAAAGGGGTCGAGGAAATACTAAGGAAAAATTTCCATGTGATGCTCAACTCAAAATCCTACACCTACCAATCCCTTCGAGTGAAGCCATTGGAAATCTCATACAGATTCATCAATTTCTTGATGGATGAGACGCAGTTCTTACGGTCACTAAGGACTTTGCTCGATCGAGGAGTTAGGAATTCGCCAAAGGTCGAATTGCCTACACATGAGGAACATGATAGCCCGAGGAATTTGAGAGTCAAATTTCCGACCGTTCTTGTCTTCTTGGCACGCTGTCCAAAATATCTTATCCACCTAACGGTCATATCATTGAAGGGCATTTATGTCTTATCATGTCGGGCTGCTCCTAGGCTATAAATAGCCGCCCCTACAACCACTAGTTGGTTGGCTGCTCGAGAGAACTTGACACTTGTCATTTGAGAGCAACCCATCCTCCGAGGACTTTGAGCGAAAATCATCGAGTGAGGAAAATCCCAAAACCAAACCCCACAAACCCAAAGTGATTGAGCATCATCAAGAAATTGATCCTGCGTGGATCCGACACTTGTTACCTTTGAAGATCGTGCTTCTTCCAGACGGTTAGGCGTCAAGGTCTAGAGCATCCAAGAGGAATTGTGGATCGCCGAGTGACCAAGTCTGTGAAGGTTTGGAAGTCACCAAGACTTACCACGAGTGATTGGACGAGGCTGCGTGGTCTTAGTTCAAGGAGAATACGGTGAGGACTGGGTGTCCTGAGTTGCGGCTCGAGAGGCGGGTGTCCGGATCTGCGTGTCCTCGAGTTTAAATACTCACCGCTCCAACCAGACGTATAACCGAGACAGCAGTTGGAACTGGTTTACCAAATCATTGTCTTCACCAACTAATTGGTTCTATTTCCTCAACTCTTTCATTTCCTCATTCTCGTCTTTGTATGTTGTTCATATCTGTGCTTGAAGACTTTGATCAAGACTTTCACAAATTCCTCGCTTCAATTTCTTCATCCGTCCGCTTCATCTTGTTATCCTGTGTTTACGCTTTTCAGACTCTGTGCTAGTCTTCATTTCATCATGATGACTATGTTTGTATCCTGTTACGTTTACTTCTGAGTACTTATTCCGCTGCAGGTAGTTCTTCGCTAAGGAATTTCCTCACCAGCAAATTCCTCAATGAAGAATTCATAAAAATCGCCTATTCACCCCCCCTCTAGTCGATATAACGCACTTTCACATGGCAAGAAAGATCAATCTAGTAGGCCAAACCAAACTGATAATTTGAAGAGACTTGCAAAGATAACTCAATCATACATAAAAGAATTCATAGAAGATTCAAATATTATTCATAGATAAACTTGATCATAAACCCACAATTCATCGGATCTCGACAAACACACCGCAAAAAGAGTTTACATCGAATAGATCTCCGCAAAAGAGGGGGAGAACATTGTATTGAGATCCAAAAATAGAGAAGAAGCCATCTAGCTAATAACTATGGACCCAGAGGTCTGTGGTAAACTACTCACAACTCATCGGAGGGGCAAGGATGTTGATGTAGAGGCCCTCCATGGTCGATTCCCCCCGCAGTGAGTGCCATGAAGGATCCAAGATGAGATCTCGCGGATCTGAATGTTACGGCGGTGGAAATTGTGTTTCGTGGTGCTCCTGGATGTTTCGGGGTACGTAGGTATATATAGGAGGAAGAAGTACGTCGATGGCCGCCCGAGGGGCCCACGAGACAGGGGGCGTGCCCTACAGGGGGGGGGGGGGCGCGGCCTCCTATCTCGTGGCTTCGTCGGAAGCTTCTTGACTTGCACTCCAAGTCCTCTGGATCACGTTCGTTCAAAAAATCATGCTCCCGAAGGTTTCATTCCGTTTGGACTCCGCTTGATATTCCTTTTCTTCAAAATACTCAAATAGGCAAAAAAAAAACAACAATATGGGCTGGGCCTCCGGTTAGTAGGTTAGTCCCAAAAATGATATAAATGTGTAAAATAAAGCCCATAAACATCCAAAAGGGGTAATATAATAGCATGGAACAATAAAAAATTATAGATATGTTGGAGACGTATCAAGCATCCCCGAGATTAATTCCTGCTCGTCCTCGAGTAGGTAAATGATAAAAAGAGAATTTTTGATGTGGAATGCTACCTAGCATAATTCATAATGTAATTTTCTTTATTGTGGCATGAATGTTCAGATCCAAATGATTCAAAATAAAAGTTCATATTGATAAAAGAAATAGTAACACTTCAAGCATACTAATCAAAGTAACATGTCTTCTCAAAATAACATGGCAAAAGAAAGTTCATCCCTACAAAATCATATAGTTAGGCTATGCTTCATTTTCGTCACTGTAGGACCTTGATGTATGTCTAGAAGGGGGTTGATTAGAATACTTGACCAATAAAAACTTAACCTTTTCCCAATTTTAGAGTTTGGCAGATTTTAGCTATTTTAGGACAAGTCAAGCAATCATCACACAATTCAAGCAAGCATGCAAAGAGTATATAGGCAGCGGAAATTTAAAGCACGCAACTTGCAAGAAAGTAAAGGGAAGGGTTTGGAGGATTCAAACGCAATTGGAGACACGGATGTTTTTGGCGTGGTTCCGATAGGTGGTGCTATCGTACATCCACGTTGATGGAGACTTCAACCCACGAAGGGTAACGGCTGCGCGAGTCCACGGAGGGCTCCACCCACGAAGGGTCCACGAAGAAGCAACCTTGTCTATCCCACCATGGCCGTTGCCCACGAAGTACTTGCCTCACTAGCTGTAGATCTTCACGAAGTAGGCGATCTCCTTGCCCTTACAAACTCCTTGGTTCAACTCCACAATCTTGTCGGAGGCTCCCAAGTGACACCTAGCCAATCTAGGAGACACCACTCTCCAAGAAGTAACAAATGGTGCGTTGATGATGAACTCCTTGCTCTTGTGCTTCAAATGATAGTCTCCCCAACACTCAACTCTCTCTCATAGGTTTTGGATCTGGTGGAAAGATGATTTGAGTGGAAAGCATCTTGGGGAAGGCTAGAGATCAAGATTCATATGATAGGAATGGAATATCTTGGCCTCAACACATGATTAGGTGGTTCTTTCTCAAAAATGGTAAGTTGGAAGTGTAGGTTCGTTCTGATGGCTCTCTCCACGAATGAAGAGGAGGTGGAGGGGTATATATATAGCCTCCACACGAAATCTAACCGTTACACACAATATACTAAACTCGGTGGGACCGAATCGTTTAACTCGGTCGGACCGATTTAGTAAACCTAGTGACCGTTAGTGATTTTCGGTGGGACTGACATGCATTCGGTTAGGATTAGGGCATAACGTAATCTCGGTAAGACCGATTACACAAACTCGGTGAGACCGATTTGGTAATAAGCTTTCCAGAGAGTTGGTCAGGTAAACTCGGTGGGACCGATTTGCTCTTTTCGGTGAGACCGAAATGTTACAAAAAGGAAACAGAGAGTTTACATTGCAATCTCGGTGGGACCGATCGCTCACTTCGGTTAGACTGAAATGTTACAAAGGGAAACAGAGAGATTGCAACCCCATCTCGGTGAGACCGAGATCCCTATCGGTAAGACCGATTTGCTTAGGGTTTGTGGCAGTGGCTATGACTTTTGGAATCGGTGGCGCCGGATAGGAAGAATCGGTGTGACCGATTTTGGCTTTGGTTTTAGGTCATTTGTGGATGTGGGAAAGTAGTTGAGGGTTTTGGAGCATATCACTAGGCACATGAAGCAAGAGGCTCATTAAGCAACACCTCATCCCTCCTTGATAGTATTGGCTTTTCCTATAGACTCAATGTGATCTTGGATCACTAAAATATAAAATGAAGAGTCTTGAGCTTTTGAGCTTGAGCCAATCCTTTGTCCTTAGTATTTTGAGGGATCCACTTTCATCATCCATGCCATGCCATTCATTGAGCTTTCCTGAAATAATAGTCTTGGAATAGCATTAGCTTAGTGAGCTATATGTTGTTATGAATTACCAAAACCACCTAGGGATAGTTGCACTTTCAATCTCCCCCTTTTTGGTAATTGATGACAACATATAGATCAAAGCTTCGACAAAAGATAATAAGATTGAATAACATCATCGCTTTGAGAAGTATGTGATAAGCAAGAGCTCCCCCTAAATTTGTGTATGGATTAATATTTGCTTTGTACTACAAATGCACAATGAATTAGGCTCATGGGTTACTCTTCCATGTCACATACATCTTGGTGGAGCGCTCAAAATAATAAACAGTGAATACATGCACTCATCACCAAGCATAGTGAATGATCACATAAGATAGATAGGATAATATCAAGCATGCATAAGTGTAGCTTATGATCAAACACATGATCATCAATGTCTCACAAGCATAGTATCTCAACCAAAAGCAAACAAAGTTTGAAAAACCACCAAATAAAGCAAGAGAGAACAAAAGCAACACACACTCTCTCGAAGCCTATGATCTATACATTTTTCTCCCCCTTTGTCAACAAGTTACCAAAAAGTTCATAGAAAATGCATAGTGCTAGATCGACTCTCAGGCTTGATCTTCTGGTGGTGGTGTCCTGATAGCTCCTTGGACGAAGGCTTCAGTTGAAGTAGAGGGTGCTGGAGTGGATGTTGGAGCTGGTTCCACTTTGGGCTGTAGGGGCGATGGCTGGTCTTGAAGTTGTTGCTCTAGTGTCTGTCACTGGCACTGCAACTGACCTCTGGGCTCTGGGCACTCTGGCAAACACATTGGTGGTAGTCTTGCCCTTCCTCTCCTGCATATCATCCTGCAGCTGCTCTACAACTGACTGAATCTCAGTTACTTTAACATCTAGATCATAGAATTTTTGTTCCATGATTCTTTCAAGGCTCTCCTGATTCTGAGTGAGGGTGGCCAGTCCTTTCTCAATCCTCAGTGTAGATGCTATCAAGTAACCAAGCTGCTCCTGTTTGGTTTTCAAGAAATATTCAGATGCCTCCTCTTGAGTTGGCATCTTGGCAGCCTTCTCCTTCTTTGCCTTCTCCTTCTTCTCCTGAGCTTGAACTGATTGTGGATCTTCTTCATTCATGACAACCTCATTGAGGGAGTCCTAGACTAGGGGGTGTCCGGAAGGCCGGACTATCATCGTCCACCGGACTCCAAGACTACGAAGATACAAGATTGAAGACTCCGTCCCGTGTCCGGATGGGACTTTCCTTGGCGTGGAAGGCAAGCTTGGCGATACGGATATGTAGATCTCCTACCATTGTAACCGACTCCGTGTAACCCTAGCCCTCTCCGATGTCTATATAAACCGGGAGGCTTTAGTCCGTAGGACACAACAACCATTACAACAATCATACCATAGGCTAGCTTCTAGGGTTTAGCCTCCTTGATCTCGTGGTAGATCCACTCTTGTACTACCCATATCATCAATATCAATCAAGCGGGGAGTAGGGTTTTACCTCCATCGAGAGGGCCCAACCTGGTAAAACATCGTGTCCCTTGTCTCCTGTTACCATCCGCCTAGATGCACAGTTCGGGACCCCTACCGAGATCCGCTGGTTTTGACACCGACATTGGTGCTTTCATTGAGAGTTCCTCCGTGTCGTCACCGATAGGCTCGATGGCTTCTTCAATCAACAACAACGCCGTCCGTGGTGATACTTTTCTCCGGATAGATCTTCGATTCGGCGGCTTCCGCTGCTGGGCTAATTCACTTGGCCATCTGGAGCAGATCGAAAGCTACGCCCCTGGCCGTCAGGTCAGATTTGGAAGCCTAAACTTCACGGCGGACATCCGCGGAGACTTGATCTTCGATGGAACCGATCCGCAGCCGAGCGTGCCGCACTGTCGCGATGGGCACGATCTAGCTCTGCCGCCGGACAGTGCCTTGGAGGCCGCACATGAATCCGCTCCGACCCATAGTTCAGAGCCGATCACGCAGATCGAGGACGGGTGGCTGGACACCTCCTCGGGAGCCGCGCCTTCCACGACGATAGAGCCGAACACTGACCTTGTCCCCTGTAAAGCTCGTGACTCTGAGGTGCTGGACTCCCTACCGGATTCCGAACCTCCTGCGCCCCTGCCAATCGAATCCGATTGGGCGCCGATCATGGAGTTCACCGCTGCGGACATCTTTCAGCACTCGCCCTTTGGCGACATCCTAAATTCGCTAAAGCATCTCTCGCTATCCGGAGAGCCCTGGCCGGACTATGGCCAGGATGGTTGGGATGCGGATGACGAAGAAATTCAAACCCCACCCACAACCCACTTTGTAGCCACTGTCGACGATCTAACCGACATGCTAGACTATGACTCCGAAGACATCGACGGTATGGACGACGATGCCGGAGACGAACAAGAACCAGTGCCTACGGGGCACTGGAAGACCACCTCGTCATATGACATATACATGGTGGATACCCCAAAAGATGGGGACGGGGAAGAAGCAGCGGAGGCAGATTCCTTAAAGAAACAGCCCAAGCGCCAACATCAGCGGCGCCGCTCTAAATCCCGCCACACTAAGAATGGAGATTCCGGCACAGGGGATAATAACACCCCAGAGAGTGCCGAAGACAATCCCCTCCTACAAGATTCAGCGCAGGAGGATGCAGAAGCAAGCCCTCACGAGAGAGCGGCAGACGAAGAGGTCGAGGATGATAATTACATACCTCCCTCCGGAGACGAGGCAAGCCTCAACGACGACGAATTCGTCGTGCCTGAGGATCCCGTCAAACAGGAGCATTTCAAACGCAGGCTAATGGCCACAACAAATAGCCTAAAGAAAAAGCAGCAGCAGCTTCAAGCTGATCAAGACCTGCTGGTCGACAGATGGACCGAGGTCCTCGCGGCTGAAGAATATGAACTTGAACGCCCCTCCAAGATCTACCCAAAACGCAAGTTGCTCCCCCGATTAGAAGAGGAAGCATGCATACCTTCATCACCGGCGCTCAATACAGCCGACCGACCACCCCGTGGTCGCGACAGAGAGGCATCCAGGCCTTACATCAAGACCGTACCCCGGCATCACTCAAAAAGTACGAAGCCACCGGGGAACGCGCCGGATTTGCGGGATATATTGGAGGATAAGGCAAGACAATCCAGATCTATTTATGGATCACGTGGGCGCCCCACGACCCACGATGAATACCGTCGAGCCGGATACAATAACTCCGGTCGGGCCGAACACAGCAGACAACGCTCCCTGGAGCTACGTCGTGATATTGCTCAATACAGAGGCGCCGCACACCCGCTATGCTTCACTGACGAAGTAATGGATCATCAAATCCCTGAAGGGTTTAAACCCGTAAACATTGAATCCTACGATGGCACGACAGACCCCGCGGTTTGGATCGAAGATTATCTCCTTCACATCCATATGGCCCGCGGTGACGATCTCCACGCCATCAAATATCTCCCGCTCAAGCTTAAAGGACCAGCACGGCATTGGCTTAACAGCCTGCCCGCAGAGTCGATTGGGTGTTGGGAGGACCTGGAAGCCGCATTCCTCGACAACTTCTAGGGCACATACGTGCGACCACCAGACGCTGATGACCTAAGCCACATAATCCAGCAGCCAGACGAATCGGCCAGACAATTCTGGACACGGTTCTTAACAAAGAAAAATCAAATCATTGACTGTCCGGATGCAGAGGCCCTCGCAGCCTTCAAACATAACAATCGCGACGAGTGGCTAGCCCGGCACCTAGGACAGGAAAAGCCGAAATCCATGGCAGCCCTCACATCATTAATGACCCGCTTCTGTGCGGGAGAGGATAGCTGGCTAGCTCAAGCAACAACCTCAAAGAAAATGCTGGTAGTCCGGACACTAAGGACCACAATGGCAGGTCGCGTCGAAGCAAAAATAAACACCGCGTTAACGGCGACGACAAGGAGGATACGGCAGTTAACGCCGGATTCCGAGGCTCTAAACCCGGTCAGCGAAGAAGCCATTCAAAAGAACCACTCCGGGTCCGTCCAATTTGGACCGAATACTCGACGCCATGCGGATACATGGCACCCGAAAAAGCCAGCTAACCACACCAACAGAGATTGTTGGGTATTTAAGCAGGCAGGCAAGTTAATTGCCGAAAACAAAGACAAGGGGCTGCACAGCGACGACGAGGAAGAGACCCGACCACTGAACAGTAGAGGACAGAAGGGTTTCCCCCCACAAGTGCGGACGGTGAACATGATATACGCAACCCATATACCCAAGAGGGAGCGGAAGCGTGCACTAAGGGACGTATATGCGATGGAGCCAGTCGCCCCTAAGTTCAATCCATGGTCCTCTTGCCCGATCACTTTCGATCGAAGAGACCATCCGACCAGTATCCGCCATGGCGGATTCGCCGCATTGGTTTTAGACCCAATCGTCGATGGATTTCACCTCACGAGAGTCCTGATGGACGGCGGCAGTAGCCTGAACCTGCTTTATCAGGATACAGTGCGCAAGATGGGCATAGACCCCTCAAGGATTAAACCTACAAAGACGACCTTCAAAGGCGTCATACCAAGTGCTGAGGCCAATTGTACAGGCTCAGTCACACTGGAAGTGGTCTTCGGATCCCTGGAAAATTTCTGGAGCAAGGAGTTAATCTTCGACATAGTCCCGTTCCGCAGCGGCTATCATGCTCTGCTCGGACGAACCGCGTTCGCAAAGTTCAACGCGGTGCCACATTACGCATACCTCAAGCTCAAGATGCCAGGCCCTCGTGGAGTCATCACGGTCAACGGAAATACGGAACGCTCCCTCCGAACGGAGGAACATATAGCGGCTCTCGCGGCAGAAGTACAGAGCAGCCTTTTAAGGCAATTTTCGAGTCCGGTCGTTAAACGGCCGGACACGGCCAAACGCGCCCGGAGCAACATCAACCAAGACCACCTGGCACGTTCCGAGCACGCGTAGTAATGCGGCCCCAACCCCAGCCCTCGCATTATTCCAAGACCAACCCTCCGCGTACATCATTACGCTCTGGAAATACCATGGCCCTAGGGGGAGGGGCACGACCACAACAGACCCAGAGTGCGGCTCGACCACACCAGGGGCTCACAAGTGTGTCACTCTTTTTTATTATTATTTTCCTTCTTTATATACACAGGACTCCGTTTACCAGAGGCCCTGTCCAGCGGTGAACCCGCCGAACTCACGATGCAACAGCCAGGGAGGGAAGAAGGCTGCGACGAACACTCATGTGGTCTTGATTACAAGCATTAAATTCGATTATATAAACCAGTCCGCAGCCCACCCCTGGAGGGGGACATGTTTCATTAGTCCAATCCCTTGCTTACCGCACTATTTGTATCATTCCGCACTCATAGCAGAATTCCTTGAATAAATAATGCAACACTTTTTGCTTGTAATCGCATTACTTTAAATATATGTTCACTAATGACATCCTGCACCCGTATATGTTGGTACGGCCGAACACACCAGGGGCTTTTGTTCCCCGCATTATGGTGTGATAAGTCCGAACACTTTCACAAGTGCGGCACCCCGAACTTATAGCATTAAATGAATCGGCTCCGAATCATGTCTTGGGTCAATAGTTGGGTTTGCCCGACTCCCACGTTTTGTACCTTACGTTCCGTTCTGTCGGCTAAGGTGGCACTGGGAGAACCACTGCGATTGCGCCCCGGTTGAGCTGGGCGAGCGCCTCAGTGCAGAAAGCTAAAACTAACTGTCATGATAAGGCGAGAGACTGGTCGCTGTTCGAGAGGTCTTTTCGAGTCCTTAATGACTTATGCCGCGTCAAGCAAAGAACCGGATAATGTCCGGCCAAGGCGTGGATAGCGCCCCCAACTCGGTCTTCCGAATACTAGGGGCTTCGCCAAAATTTAAAATTATAGAATTCTATGGCTAAGTGAGAGTGTTCAAGCATTAGAAGTCCGGTTGCCTTGTTCGTTGTGTTGAGCGCCTCCCTAGATGGACCCAAGAATGGGAACAAGAGTGCTCAAGTTTATCCTAAACACCCCAGCACTCGTGGCTTGGGGGCTGAAGCCCACGACTTGCCATCTCTCAGATTTTATAAACGGCCGCACAGAAGGTAATATTTTAAATCAAACAAGCGTTGCTTAGCGCATATGAACAAAGTTTTCAGCGCACAGGATAATACATAGCGAGTCTACTCAATAATTACATCTCTGGGGCACTCATCCGCAATCTTGCGGGCACCCTTCAGGACAGTCTTATAGTACATCTCGGGCATACGATACTCCTTGCCCGCTGGCGGCGCGTCAGTGATAAGCTTCTCCGCATCCAGCCTGCCCCAGTGCACCTTTGCGCGGGCAAGGGCCCGACGAGCACCTTCAATACAGGCGGAGCGCTTGATGACCTCCAACAAGGGGCACGCATCCACCAGCCGCTGCACGAGGCCGAAATAGCTCCCAGGCATGGCCTCTCCAGGCCACAGCCGGACTATGAGGCCCTTCATGGCCTACTCGGCTACCTTGTGGAGCTCGACCAGCTGCTTCAGCTGGTCGCTAGGGGGCACCAGAAGGCCAGCCTCAGCGTAATGAGACCAGAAGACCTTCTCCGTTGAGTTCCCCTCCTCGCCACGGTAGAATGCGGCGGCATCGGATACACTGCAAGGCAGATCTGCAAACGCCCCTGGAGAGCTCCGAATTCGGGTAAGTGTCAGGTAGTTTACATTAACATGCTTGCTTTGCATGAAAAATGCCTTACCCATCGCTATTTTCTTCACATCCTCAACCTCCTGAAGGGCCTTACGGGCCTCGGCCTTGGCGGCTTTGGCACTTTCGAGAGCCAAGGCAAGCTCGGACTCTCGAGTCTTTGAGTCGCGCTCCAAACTCTCATGCTTTACCATGAGAGCCTGGAGCTCTTGCCGCACTTCCGCCACCCGCCCTCCTGCTTCTCTCGCTCTGCCCGTTCATGCCAAGACTGCGTTGACGCGGACACAGCCTCCTTCAGGGTTGCCACCTCATTTGTGGCCCCTGCAGTACCCACGTTATCCTTGTTATTTTTATTGCAACCTAAATCCTTTTCTGTAAGGTAACTATTCAAAGTGGTGTTACTCACCTTCTTTGTCCTCGAGCTGCTTCTTGGCACGGCCGAGCTCTTGCTCGGACCACTCGAGATCCTGCTTCAATGCACCGACCTCTGCAGTCAGTGCGGCAGAGGTCAGCAGTGCAGCCTGCAAACCCATATTGACATAATTTTTAGCAACCCTGCATATATCTTCTTTAGATCCTCAGTCCGGCTTTTCTTTCCGAACACCGAACCGAGCATCAGGGGCTACTGTCTATGCGGTATTACATTACATAATTTTAACTTCTTACCTCAAAGCCTGTTAGAAGGCTGCTGCAGGCTTTGGTCAGCCCGCTCTTGGCGAGCCGAACCTTCTGAATCACCGCACTCATGATAATGCAGTGTTCTTCCTCGATGGAAGCGCCTTTGAGCGCCTCCAACAAGTTGTCCGGCGCCTCCGGTTGGACGGGGGCCGCCGGTGTCATGGTCTTGCCCTTCTTGCGAAGGGGCCGCCTGCCGGACTCCGGGACCACTGCGGGTTCCAGTGTGGAGTCCGGCGCAAAGTCTGGGAGGCTGCCTTGCGGCGCCTCCGGAGCCTCCTCTTGATGGGTCCTCTCCTGGGATCCCACCTCGGCGTCTTCAGCGGCGCGAGGGGAGGAGGCAGTCGGAATGGAATCCACATCCGACAGAGCCAACGACCCGCTCGAGGAAGCGGGGAGATCATCATCGGCCGGACTGCAGGTAGTATGCGGCATTAGAAGAACACTATGTGACATGAAAAGAAATTATAAATCATTCAGGAATCCGGATACTTACGATCTCGCCGGAGGCCTGGCCCTCGAGGGCCACTCTTCTTCGCCAACGTTGGTGTTGGCGGAGCTGTCTGGGGGAATAGTTCTTCCCCTCTTGGACCCTTCGGCCTCCCCTGTTGGGAGGCCTTCTTCTTCCTCTCTCCCTCCTCTAGGAGAGAGTCCTCTGTTTCCTCCTCATCTTCGGGGGAGGAATCCGCCTCGGAGTTGTCGAACACCTGAAGACGGGAACTCTTTCGAGTACCCGTGGCCACCTTCTTGGCCTTCTTCTCCGGCACCACGTATGGTGCCGGAACCAGCAGCCCCGCTAGACGGGCGTCCACTGGGTTTTCTGGCATGGGAGCCGGGCAGATGAGCTGCTCGGCCTTCTTCATCTAGTCCTGTCAAAGGAAAAGGGAGATTGAAACCCGCTTAGGGTCGAACTATTAACAACAAGTGTCCCGTAAAGGGGTAGAATCACTTACCTCGTCGGCTGGACGCTGCGAGTGAAATCCGCGATCTTCCGTCGCGGATGCGGGGGCTTCGGTGCCCTTAAACAGCACCCTCCAGGCGCCTTCATACGTCGTGTCGAAGAGCCCGCTCAACGCCTGGTGTTGTGCCGGATCAAACTCCCACAGGTTAAATGCCCGTTCTTGGCATGGGAGAATCCGGCGGACGAGCATGACTTGGACCACATTAACAAGCCTGAGCTTCTTGTTCACCAGCTTCTGGATACAGGCTTGGAGTCCCGTCAGCTCCTTCGAACTACCCCATAGCAAGCCCTTCTCTTTCCAGGAGGTGAGCTGCCCAGGGATACCAGATCTAAACTCGGGGGCCGCCGCCCACGAGGGCAGCTGGCTCGGTGATGTAGAACCACCCCGACTGCCACCCCTTGACGGACTCCACGAAGGCCCCCTCGAACCAGAGGACGTTGGGCATCTTGCCCAACATGGCGCCTCCGCACTCCGCCTGCGTGCCCTTCACTACCTTCGGCTTGACATTAAAGGTCTTGAGCCAAAAGCCGAAGTGGGGCTGGATGCAGAGGAAGGCCTCGCACACGACGATAAACACCGAGATGTTGAGGATGAAGTTCAGCGACAGATCATGGAAATCTAGGCCGTAGTAGAACATGAGCCCCCGGACAAAAGGGTGAAGTGGAAAGCCCAGTCCGCGGAGGAAGTGGGGAAGGAAAACGACCCTCTCATGGGGCCTGGGGGTGGGGATGAGCTGCCCCTTGTCGGGCAGCCGGTGCGCAATATCGCCGGAAAGGTATCCGGTGCTGCGCAGTTTGGCGATGTGCTCCTCCTTAACGGTGGAGGCCAACCATTTACCTCCCGCTCTGGACATGGTCGAAGAAGGTTGAGACGAGACGCACGGACTATGGCGCTGGAGCTCGAGAGTGCGCAAAGACGGATAAGCAAAGGAGGAAGAAGGCGTAGGTGAAAGGGTGGATCCTTATCCCCTTATATATAGGCGGACGAAGACTATACATCCCCACCGGCCTAGTAAAACTCGCTTATCTCCCAAGCGCCACCATCATTGGCGCGGTTGGGTTACCCACGTCCGTATTGATGAGAATCCCAGAATAAGGGGAACACGATCTCTGCTTCGACAAGACGTTCCAAGGAAACCGCTTCGCTAAACGTCTTTGAGGTGGTATAATAAAAAACAATTCAAGTAAAGGCTTGGTAGAGGCGTGACGTCACGCTACAAGATACGTCAGCAGATTGAACCTGTGTACATGATATTCTCTCTACGGTGGAACGTGGAATTTATTTTGCAGAGCCGGACACTATCCTGGTGTTCACAATCTTCTATGGATTATTCGGAGGGGGAACCCGCCTTGCAATGCCGAACATTATGCGCGCCGGACTCATCGTCATTGAAGCCAGGTTCAGGGGCTACTGAGGGAGTCCTGGACTAGGGGGTGTCCGAAAGGCCGGACTATCATCGTCCGCCGGACTCCAAGACTACGAAGATACAAGATTGAAGACTTCGTCCCGTGTCCGGATGGGACTTTCCTTGGCGTGGAAGGCAAGCTTGGCAATACGGATATGTGGATCTCCTACCATTGTAACCAACTCTGTGTAACCCTAGCCCTCTCCGGTGTCTATATAAACAGGGAGGCTTTAGTCCGTAGGACACAACAACCATTACAACAATCATACCATAGGCTAGCTTCTAGGGTTTAGCCTCCTTGATCTCGTGGTAGATCCACTCTTGTACTACCCATATCATCAATATCAATCAAGCAGGAGTAGGGTTTTACCTCCATCGAGAGGGCCCGAACCTGGGTAAAAACATCGTGTCCCTTGTCTCCTGTTACCATCCTCCTAGACGCACAGTTCGGGACCCCCTACCCGAGATCCGCCGGTTTTGACACCGACACTCATCGTCCTCCAAGTCTGGATAAACTGGAAAATGTTCCTTATCCAACCGATATTTCCCTGTGCCCATCTTTGAGTTAATCAACTCCTGAATCTGAGGTGCATATCCAAAGCTCCTCTTCTAATCTGCTACAGTCCTCTTGATTGTTTCAACTATTAGGCTCATGACTTTGAACTTCTGTGGCGCATCAAACACATGCAGCATTTTGATGGAATGCCCTCTGATCATGTTGTGGTCACCAAACTTGGGCAACAAAGTGTGCCTCAGAATCCAATTGATGGTTGGCAACCCTGACAGCAGAAAGTGAACTGATCCAAACTTGTGAGTCTCTACTGCCTTGTCTGGAATTTCCTTGTACATGTGAGCCATTGAATTGTGACCCAACTTCTTCTTTGCATAAATGTCCAGGTCATCCTCATCTTCCTTGGGGGCATTTATGAGACTTGCCCATTCTTCAACAGTGGATTGGTACCTTGTACCTTCAGACATCCAAACAATTCTACCATCTGGGTAAAAATGTGTTGTGGAGTAGAACTGCATGATAAGCTCATCATTCCAGTTGGTGAATTTCTGTCCAACAAAATCAGCAACTCCACAAGCAATAAAGCTGTCTTGCACTCCAGGATAGTGCTCTTCATTGTACTTGATGTAGGTCCAGTCGACCCACCTCATGTCACAAACTATGAGCTTCTTGTCCAACAGAATTGTTTCATAAAAGTCCTGCTGTTCCTTTGTGTGGAACCTGTAGTCAATAGTAGTTCTTCTTCTTGAAGCATATGGATCTTCCATCCTCCACAGTCTCAGCCCTGAATACTTCCTGATTCTCATGTCCTCAGCCATAGGATGGGCATCATTGTGGTCTGGTATCTTGGGCTTGAGCTTTCTAAGGACATGTCCTTCTTCATCTTCATCTTCAGCAACACTGGGAACTGGGGCCTTGTTCTTCTCAACAGCTGGAATACTCCTAGTATTCCTCTTTGGAACTTGCTTGGCCTTGGAGGCAGCTTTGGGTGCTTCCTTGGGCTTGGATGTTGCAGCCCCTGATCTGATTGCATCACCCATAAGCTTAGGTGCCTTAGGTGCTGGTGCAACATCCTCTTCCTCTTCTTTAGAATCTCTTCTCATAGAGGGCTTTCCAAGAACTTTGGCAGTTGTGGTTCTTGCTCTCTTCTTTTTCTTGTCCTGATCACCATCATCTTCTGATTCAATTGCGAACTTCATAGTTGCACCAGTGGGGACTTTCTGAGGTTTGGAAGAAGTGACTTTCTTCTCAGGTGCTTCTTTGGGTTGAGCCTGAGCTGGCACTTGAGTGGACTTTCTGGCCTTTGGCATTGGTGTCCTCTTGGCAGGAACTTTCTTCTTCAGACCTGGTTTTGTGCTCTGTGCAGAGCCATATTCTTTCTTGAGCACCATTTTCTTGGAAGTGGCCTCATATTCCTCAGCTTTGTAATCTTCATCCTCTGAATCTGAAGTTCTTTTCCTCCTTTGCCTAGTTGCAGCCTTAGGCAAATTGCTAGGAGTACTTCTGCTCCCTTCATCTGAAGTTGAGGGACTAGTGCCCTCACTCATGTCCATATGCTCAACTGACCTGTTCTGGCTGTCACTTTGATCTGACACACTGCAAAAGCTGATTGCTGACCCTGTGAAGAGTTATAGATGAGATAGAAAAGATGAGCATCACAAAATGCAGAGATTTTTGCAAAAGAATGATTCAAAAGTTCAGTTTTAGTTTTCCACATAAAGCATTTCGGATCAACCAATTTTCAAACTCGGTGATACCGAAGCAGTTTTGGAACCTAAACTGATGATCTCGGTTGGACCGAGTCACAGTTCGGTGGCACCGAGACTGCTAGGGTTTCACTGAATCCTCAAATCGATCACACCGATTAGTAATTGTCGGTCAGACCAAGAGTCACTAGTGCAATGGCATAAGCCAAATCGGTGAGACCGAGTTTTTCAACTCGGTGGGTCCGAGATGGTTTCGGCGGAAACCTAACCCTAAAAATTTGAATCTCATCTAATCTATGGACTACTTTGGTTGGATAGAAGAGTTTCAATCGTGGCAAGATTCAATAGAAATACAATGTGCTTGGAATCAGACATGGATAGCACAAAGATCAAGTCCATACCCTAACTTGGCGGTGGACTTGCTATGGCGGCAACGGCGGGGACGAAATCCGTTGGCGGCGGCGGAGACCAGCGACAGGAGGCTGCTGGCGACGAGGAGACGATCCGGAGACCTCCGATGGCAGAGCGAGCTATTGCGCGGGCGAAGGCTTTCGGAGAAATTTCCAATTTTTTTCCCGTGGCTATATATAGCCCGACCCTGTCGGTGTGACCGAGTGGAACAACTCGGTGGCACCGAGATGCATAACTGTGTTCAGTTATAGCAAATCGGTGAGACCGAGAAGTTCAAATCGGTTGCACCAAGATTGAAAACTCAGATCAACTTGATGATCTCGGTAGGACCAAAATGGAGGAATCGATCTGACCGAGAATCACAAAGAGGTTTTGGAAGTTTAAGTCTATGACGAATCAGGGACTCCGAGTGCTCCTCACACAGAGTGGTTCGAATTTGACTTGATCAAATTTTGTGATGTAGCATGAATAGAGTTTGAGATGAGAAAAGCATAGATAGCTAAAGAAGGTTCTTAGGCATTCTTGTCCATCCACTTGGCAAAAAGCGAAGAACCAAACAATCAAAGCAACAAGTGGATGTCCTTGAATGAGTAAAATATGCACCAACATGCTCACACAATAAGATGGCAAATGAAATATGTGGCAAAGCATGCACAACCAATTCTAGCATCTATCAAACAATTGGCGATGACTAGGTCATCTATATATGAGTATATTGACTTAGGAGTCAAATGAGAACATTTGATCATAGGTCATACTCATCGTTTAAGCTCAAGTGGGGTTACCACTTTTACATAATGCATTGATGTGTTCACACCATTAGAGTTGCTTTGACTCAATTCTTAGAGTTAAGCTCTCCCTAGATGTGAGATCCCCCCTTAGAGGGATGAACTAACCTTGGGTTTTGTCGATGATGACTTCATGTAGGTGTTGAAGATGTGGATGCTCAATGTTGATGTAGATCATTTGGAGCAATCCTTTGGAGTGAGTTGCACTTTCAACTTACGTACATGGGTTAGTCCCACAAGGAACAAACAAGAATATCCATAGACATAGAGTGATGCACACACATAATGATGTCCATGAAATCATTAGGTTACCTTGTCCCTTGCCTTACCAACATGAGGGTTTGTGACTCCTTGAACTAGTGCAAGATGTTGAAGTTGATTGCACTTGTTCTTGCCATAATGATATGAGTGAAGAATGTTGGCGGAGTCACCCTCAAGAACTCTCTAGTTCTTCTTCTTCGGGATCCACATCATCTTGATGGGAATCCTTGGAGTTGTAGTCGTACTTGATGAAGTAGAACTTGACATAGTCTTGGGAACCCACTTGAACGAGGCCTTAGGTGCTTCTCCAAATGCATCAATCTCTTCTTGAAGCTTGTCCTTGCCTTTGTTCTTGTGGTCTTGTGGTGGAAGATCATCTTGTGCTTGTGCTTCTTTGAAGGAAGAAGGCTCATACTTCTCTTGTTGAGGAACAAACTTCGTCTTGGGGTATTGATCTTCTTCCCACTCAACTCCATTGGCATTGAACTTTCGTTCAAAACCAACACCTTGATTCTTCCGGTGCCTTCCTTGCTTGCGTACAATTTCCTCGAATTGCTTACTCCCGGCAAGGCTCTTGTAAACACCCTTCTCTATAATACCCTTCAATAAGCTATTTTCTTGCTCAAGTGTAACGTGGCTAAGAGAATCATTAGTGGAGTCAAGAGAACTACTAGAAGCAACAATATTGGATTTGACATTATTATTGTTACTACTAGAGGAAGTATCTTTCTTGTACTTGTTACTAGACTTGACTTGAGGCATGTACGTAGATAAGAGTAAACGCTTGGCAATGTAAGAAGAACTTTTCTTGCGGAGATCATCATTGATTGCTTTTAAGAACTCATGCTCTTGCTCAAGATTGAGATTTTCAAAGCGTAACTTCTCATGAGCCCTTAAAAGTTCTCGATGATCTTCGTAGATAGTTTCATGAGCTAACTTAAGAGAGTTTAGTTCTTTAGTTAGAAGCTCAATCTTCTCCTTATCATTGTCATTCGTTTTATCTTGATTAGCATGATTAATTGACGTTTCATCATAGTATTCATCAGTAGAGTTGTCAACAAGTAAATCATCATCCACAAGCAAGTCATCTTCATCACTATTGAAATCAACATACTCGGATGTGTTACCTTTGGACCTTTGGCCATGAAGCATCTTCCAACACCTTTATTTGGTGAGTCAAATATGTCGTAGGAGTTGGTTAACACAAGTGCTAGACCGCAACACCTTCATCTTGAGTATATTCGAGTCGGAGTGATAGCTTCTCTCGGAGTGATTGCGGAGTCGGAGCGGATACCCATTCACCAACATGAGCTTGATGTCTTCGTTTTGTGTAGCTCCTTGATGACTTGTTCTTCGTTTTCGAATCCTTGCTTCTCCATGAGGGTCTTCGTTCATAACGATCATCTCTACTCCTCCTCTCTCTTGGTGGTGATTCTTCTCTTTTGCTCCTTCTTCTTGGAGAATCTTCTCTTCTTTTGTAGGGTGCCGTACACTCATTGGAGTAGTGTCCGGGTCTCCCACAATTGTAGCAATTGCGCTCTCGACTAGAAGATCTTTTGTCATTGTAAGACCTTGACTTGGAGCTTCTTTCTTTGCTTCTACTCTTGTAGAATTTTTTGAAGTTCTTCACCATTAAGCTCAATTCTTCATTAAAGGTTGGTTTCTCACTTGATGATGTGGGGGCTTCACTTGAGGCTTTGTAAGACCCACTTGACTTATTGTGAGGTTCCTCCTTATCCTTGAGTGACATCTAATGAGCAACAATTCTTCCAATGACTTCCATTGGCTTGAGATCTTTGTAGTTTGGCATCATTTGACTCAATGTGCATACGGTATCATACTTTCCATCCAATGCTCTTAGAATCTTCTTAATGATGAATTTGTCGGTCATCTCTTCACTCCCTAAGCCGGTAATCTCATTTGTGATAAGAGCAAGCCTAGAGTAAATTTTAGCGACACCTTCACCATCCTTCATTTTGAACTTGTCAAGCTGACTCTGGAGTACATCCAACATGGATTCCTTGATGGACTTAGTACGTTCATGCATATCAATCAAAGTATCCCAAATTTCCTTTGCATTCTCAAGACGGCTGATTTTGTTGAATTCTTCGGGGCACAATCCGTTGAAGATGATATCACCAGCTTGAGCGTTGTATTGCAGCATCTTCAATTCTTCCGCATTAGCTTCACGGTTCGGTTCTCTCCCATCGAAAAATTCACCTTGCAAGCCAATACAAATAATTGCCCAAACGGCGCGGTTATGTCCGATTATATGCATTTTCATCTTATGCTTCCAACTAGCAAAATTAGTGCCATCAAAGTAAGGACCTCTACGGTGATAATTTCCCTCGCTAGACGCCATACTCTCCTAGGTTGTGAAACCAAGGCTATGACCACCAAAAGCTAAGGAAAGCAAAGCAAATGGAGACCAAAGCTCTGATACCACTTGTAGGACCTTAAAGTATGTCTAGAGGGGGGTGATTAGACTACTTGACCAATAAAAACTTAACCTTTTCCCAATTTTAGAGTTTGGCAGATTTTAGCTATTTTAGGACAAGTCAAGCAATCATCACACAATTCAAGCAAGCATGCAAAGAGTATATAGGCATCAGAAATTAAAGCATGCAACTTGCAAGAAAGTAAAGGGAAGGGTTTGGAGCATTCAAACGCAATTGGAGACACGGATGTTTTTGGCGTGGTTCCGATAGGTGGTGCTATCGTACATCCACGTTGATGGAGACTTCAACCCACGAAGGGTAACGACTGCGTGAGTCCACAGAGGGCACCACCCACGAAGGGTCCACGAAGAAGTAACCTTGTCTATCCCACCATGGCTGTCGCCCATGAAGGACTTGCCTCACTAGCGGTAGATCTTCACGAAGTAGGCAATCTCCTTGCCCTTACAAACTCCTTGGTCTAACTCCACAATCTTGTTGGAGGCTCCCAAGTGACACCTAGCCAATCTAGGAGACACCACTCTCCAAGAAGTAACAAATGGTGCGTTGATGATGAACTCCTTGCTCTTGTGCTTGAAATGATAGTCTCCCCAACACTCAACACTCTCTTATAGGTTTTGGATCTGGTGGAAAGAAGATTTGAGTGGAAAGCAACTTGGGGAAGGCTAGAGATCAAGATTCATAAGGTAGGAATGGAATATCTTGGCCTCAACACATGAGTAGGTGGTTCTCTCTCAGAAATGGTAAGTTGGAAGTGTAGGTTCGTTCTGATTGCTCTCTCCACGAATGAAGAGGAGGTGGAGGGGTATATATATAGCCTCCACACAAAATCTAACCGTTACACACAATTTACTAAACTCGGTGGGACCGAATCGTTAAACTCGGTCGGACAGATTAAGTAAACCTAGTGACCGTTAGTGATTTTCGGTGGGACTGACATGCATCTCGGTGAGACCGATTCGGTTAGGGTTAGGGCATAATGTAATCTCGGTAAGACCGATTACACAAACTCGGTGAGACCGATATGGTAATAAGATTTCCAGAGAGTTGGTCAGGTAAACTCGGTGGGACCGATTTGCTCTTTTCGGTGAGACCGAAATGTTACAAAAAGGAAATAGAGAGTTTACATTGCACTCTCGGTGGGACCGATCGCTCACTTCGGTTAGACCGAAACATTACGAAGGGAAACAGAGAGATTGCAACCCCATCTCGGTGAGACCGAGATCCCTATCGGTAAGACCGATTTGCTTAGGGTTTGTGACAGTGGCTATGACTTTTGGAATCGGTAGCGCCGGATAGGAAGAATCGGTGTGACCGATTTTGGCTTTGGGTTTAGGTCATTTGTGGATGTGGGAAAGTAGTTGAGGGTTTTGGAGCATATCACTAAGCACATGAAGAAAGAGGCTCATTAAGCAACACCTCATCCCTCCTTGATAGTACTGGCTTTTCCTATAGACTCAATGTGATCTTGGATCACTAAAATATAAAATGAAGAGTCTTGAGCTTTTGAGCTGGAGCCAATCCTTTGTCCTTAGTATTTTGAGGGACCCACTTTCATCATCCATGCCATGCCATTCATTGAGCTTTCCTGAAATAATAGTCTTGGAATAGCATTAGCTCAATGAGCTATATGTTGTTATGAATTACCAAAACCACCTAGGGATAGTTGCACTTTCAGTCACACAAAGATGTTCCCAACTTCTATGCCCCCGATGACAAGCCAAGCAATTGTTTCATACTTAAATAATCTCAAACTTTTTCAACCTTCACGCAATACATGAGCGTGAGCCATGGATATAGCACTATGGGTGGAATACAATATGATGATGGGGATTGTGTGGAGAAGACAAAAAAAAGAGAAAGTCTCACATTGACGAGGATAATCAACGGGCTATGGAGATGCCCATCAATTGATGTCAACATGAGGAGTAGGGATTGCCATGCAACAGATGCACTTGAGCTATAAATGAATGCTCAACAAAAAGAAACTAGTGGGTGTGCATCCAACTTGCTTGCTCACGAAGACCTAGGGCATTTGAGGAAGCCCATTGTAGGAATATACAAGCCAAGTTCTATAATGAAAAATTCCCACTAGTATGGAAAAGACAACTTATGAGACTCACTACATGAAGAACAAGGTGCTACTTTGAAGCACAATATATGAGACTCACTACATGAAGAACAAGGTGCTACTTTGAAGCACAAGTGTGGAAAAAGAGATAGTAACATTGCCCTTTTTATTTATCTTCTTTTTCTTTTTTTTCTTTTTTTTTCTTTTGGGCCTTTTTTTTTCTTTTTGGCCTTTCTTCTTTTCTTTTTCTTTTTTCTTTCTTTTTGGGCAATGCTCTAATAATGATGATCATCACACTTCTATTGATTACAACATAAGGATTACAACTCGAAACTAGAACAAGATATGACTCTATATGAATGCCTCCGGCGGTGTACCGAGATGGTGCAATGAATCAAGAGTGACATGTATGAAAAATAATGCTTGGTGGCTTTACCACAAATACGATGTCAACTACATGATCATGCAATGGCAATATGACAAAAGTAATGTATGTCATGATGATTGTCGGTGTCAAAACCGGCGGATCTCGGGTAGGGAGTCCCGAACTGTGCATCTAGGTGGATGGTAACAGGAGACAAGGGACACGATGTTTTTACCCAGGTTCGGGCCCTCTCGATGGAGGTAAAACCCTACTCCTGCTTGATTAATATTGATGATATGGGTAGTACAAGAGTGGATCTACCACGATATCAAGGAGGCTAAACCCTAGAAGCTAGCCTATGGTATGATTGTTGTAATGGTTGTTCGTCCTATGGACTAAAACCCTCCGGTTTATATAGACACCGGAGAGGGCTAGGGTTACACAGAGTCGGTTACAATGGTAAGAGATCTACATATCTGTATTGCCAAGCTTGCCTTCCACGCCAAGGAAAGTCCCATCCGGACACGGGACGAAGTCTTCAATCTTGTATCTTCATAATCTTGGAGTCCGCCGATGACGATAGTCCGCTATCCGGACACCCCTAGTCCAGACTCCTCAAGAGCCCTGAACCAGGCTTCAATGACGACGAGTCCGGCGCGCATATTGTCTTCGCATTACAAGGCGGGTTCCTCCTCCGAATAATTCATAGAAGATTGTGAACACCAGACGGTGTCCGCTCAGAAATAAATTCCACATACCACCGTAGAGAGAATAATATGTACACAAGTTCAATCTGCTGACGTATTTTGTGGTGTGACATTACACCACTACCAAGCCTTTACTTGAATCGTTTTTATTATACCACCTCAGCGCGTTTAGCGAAGCAGTTTCCTTGGCACGTCTTGTCGAAGCAGAGATCGTGTTCCCCTTATTCCGGGATTCCCATCAATACGGACGTGGGTAACCCCACCGCGCCATTGATTGTGGCGCTTGGGAGATAGGCGAGTTTTACCAGGCCGGTGGGGACGCATAGTCTTCGTCCGCCCATATATAAGGGGATAAGGATCCACCTTTTTTACCTACGCCTTCTTCCTCCTTTGCCTATCCATCTCCGCGCACTCGAGCTCCAGCGCCCAAGTCCGCACATGTCGCCTCAATCTTCTCCAGCCATGTCCGGAGCGGGAGGCAAGTGGATGGCCTCCTCCGTTACGGAGGGGCACATCGAGAAGCTGCGCGGCGCGGATACTGTCCCAGCGACATCACAAGACCGGCTGCCCGATGAGGGGCAGCTCATCCCCACCTCCAGGCCCCATGAGAGGGTCGTATTTCTTCCCCACTTCCTCCACGGACTGGGCTTCCCACTTCACCCCTTCGTCCGGGGGCTCATGTACTACTACGGCCTGGACTTCCACGATCTGGCGCCAAACTTCATCCTCAACATCTTGGCGTTCATCGTCGTGTGCGAGTCCTTCCTCTGCATCCAGCCCCACTTCGGCGTGTGGCTAAAGACCTTCAATGTCAAGCCGAAGGTGGTGAAGGGCGTCCAAGCGGAGTGCGGAGGTGCCATGGTGGGCAAAATGCCCAACGTCATCTGGCTCGAGGGTGCCTTCGTGGAGTCCATCAAAGGGTGGCAATCGGGGTGGTTCTACATCACCGAGCCGCGTGACCCTAAATGGGCAGCGGCCCCCGAATTCAGATCTGGTACCCCCATGCAGCTCACCTCCGGAAAGAGAAGGGCTTGCTATGGGGTAGTTCGGAGGAGCCGACCGACTCGATCTGTCTCCAGACACTCGTGAACAAGAAGCTCAAGCTTGTCAACGTGATCCAGGTCATGCTCGTCCGCCGGATTCTCCCCTGCCAGCAACGGGCTTTCAATTTGTGGGAGTTTGATCCGGCACAGCACTGGACCTTGAGCGGGCTCTTCGACACGACGTACGAAGCTGCCTCTTCCCCAGCAAGGGGAGAGAAGAAGAGGAAGGCCTCCCCAACGGGGGCGGCCGAAGGGTCCAAGAAAGGACGGACCCTTTCTCCGGACTGCTCCACCAACGCCGACAACGGCGACGAGGAGTGGCCCTCAAGGGCCAAGCCCCTGGCAAGATCGTAAGTGTCTGAATTCCTGGATGAATTATAATTTCTCTTTTTGCCACATGGTGTCCTTCTAATGCCGCATACAACCTGTAGTCCGGCCAAGGACGATCTTCCCGCTTCATCGAGCGGGTCCTTGGCTCCATCGGATATGGATTCCCTTCCGACCGCCTCCACCCCTCGCGACACAGATGACGCCGAGGTGGGATCCCAGGAGGGGACCCGCCAGGAGGGGGAGGCCCCGGAGGTGCCACAGGGCAACCTCCCGGACTTTGCACCGGACTCCGCACCGTAACCCGCAGTGGTTCCGGAGTCCGGCAGGCGGCCCCTTCGTAAGAAGGGCAAGACTGTGACACCGGCGACCGCCGTCCAACCGGAGGCGCCGGATAACTTGTTGGAGTCCCTCAACGGCGCTTCGATCGAAGAAGAACACCGCACTGTCATGAATGCGGTGATTCAGAAGGTTCAGCTCGCCAAGAGCGGGCTGACCGAAGCCTGCAGCAGCCTTCTAACAGGCTTTGAGGTAAGAATTTTAAGACATGTAATATAATACCGCATAGACAAGAGCCTCGATGCTCGGTTCGGTGTTCGGAAAGAAAACCGGATGAGGATCTTACAAAGATATACGCAGGAGTTCTAAAAATATGTCAATATGGGATTGCAGGCTACGCTGTTGACCTCTGCCGACCGATCATGGAGGTCGATGCTGAAGCAGAACCTCGAGCGGTCCGAGAGCGAGCTCGGCCGTGCAAGAAGCAGCTCGAGGACAAGGAAGGTGAGCGACACCGTATTGAATTTTTACCTTCGTAAAAGGATTTTGGTTGCAAGAGAAATAACAAGGATAACGTGGGTACTCCAGGGCCACGAACAAGGTGGCGACCTGAAGGAGGCCGTGTCCGCGCCGAACGCATGTCTGACATGAACGAGCTAAGAGAGAGCGCAGGAGGCGTGGGTGGCGGAGGTGCAACAAGAGCTCCGTGCTCGTGGAAAAGCATGAGAGTTTGGAGCGCGACTCAAGACTCGAGTCCGAGCTTGCATCGGCTCTTGAGACTGCCAAAGCCGCTAAGGCGAAGCCCATAAGGCCCTCCAGAGATTGAGGCGGTGAAGAAAATAGCGGCGGGTAAGGCATTTTTCATGCAAAGCAAGCATGTGAATGTGAATTACCTGTTACTTACCCGAATTCGGAGCTCTCCAGGAGCGTTTGCAGATCTGCCTCGTAGCGTGTCCGATGCTGCCGCATTCTACCGGGCCGAGGAGGGGAGCTCGACGGAGAAGGTATTCTGGTCTTAGTATGCTGAGGCCGGACATCCGGTGCCCCTTAGCGACCAGCTGAAGCAGCTGGTCGAGCTCCACAAGGTAGCCGAACAGGCCATGAAGGGCCTCATAGTTCTGTGTGGCCCAAGGAGGCCATGCCTGGGAGCTACTTCGGCCTGGTGCGGCGGCTGGTGGATGCGTGTCCCTGGGTGGAAGTCGTCAAGTAGTCCGCCTGCATTGAAGGTGCCCGTCGGGCCCTTGCCCGTGCAAAAGTGCACTGGGGCAGGATGGACGCTGAGAAGCTTCTGACAGACGCGCCGCCGGCGGGCAAGGAGTATCGCACGCCCAAAATGTATTATAAGAGTGTCCTGAAGGGAGCCCGCATGATTGCGGATGAGTGCTCCAAGGATGTAATATTTGAGTAAAATCGCATTATGTTATCCTGTGCGCTGAAAACTGTGTTCATATGCGCTAAGTAATGCTTATTAATTTAAAATATTACCTTCTGTGCGGCCATTTATCAAATCTGAGAGATGGCAAGTCGTCGACTTCAGCCCCCATGCCACTAGTGCTGGGGTGTTCGGGATAAACTTGAGCGCTCTTGTTCCCATGTGTGGGTCGATCTAGGGAGGCGCTCAACACAATGAATGGGGCAACCGGACTTATAATGCTTGAACACTCTCACTTAGCCATAGAATTCTATAATTTTAAATTTCGGCGAAGCCCCTAGTGTTCGGAAGACCGAGTTCGGGGCGCTATCCATGCCTGGGCTGGACAAAGCCGGTTCCTCGCTCTAAGCGGCATAAGTCTTTAGGGACTCGAAAAAAACTCTCGAACAACGACCAGCTCTCGCCTTATCATGATGGTCAGTTTTAGCTTTCTCCACTGAGGCGCTCGCCCAGCTCAACCGGGGCGCAATCGCAGTGGTTCTCCCAGTGCTACCTTAGCCGATAAAATGGAACATAAGGTACCAAAACATGAGAGCCGGGCAAACCCAACTATTGACCCAAGACATGATTCGGAGACGATGCATATAATGCTATAAGTTCGGGGTGCCGCACTTGTGAAAGTGTTCGGACTTATCACACCATAATGCGGGGAACTTAAGCCCTTGGTGTATTCGGCCGTACCAAAGTGTACGGATGCAACATGTCATAAACGAACATATATAAGAAAGAAATGCGATTATAAGCAAAAAGCAATGCATTGTTTATTCAGAAATACTGCCATGAATGCAGAGAGATACAAAAAGTGCGGTATGCAAGGGATTGGACTATTTTAACATGTCCCCCTCCAGGGGTAGGCTGCGGAATGGTGTATTAAATAGATTTAATGCTCGTAATGGAGACCACCCGAGTGTTCGTCGTAGCCTTTCTCCTTCCCTGGCTATTGCATCATGAGTTCGGCAAGTCTACTGCCGGACAAGGCCTCTGGTGAACGGAGTCCTGTGGGTAAGAAAAAAGAAAAAGGAAAAGACCGACATACTTGGGAGCCCCTGGTGTGGTTAAGCCGCACTCTAGGCCTGTCGTGGTCGTGCCCCTCCCCCTCTGCCCATGGTATCTCCAGAGCGTAATGATGTATGCGAAGGGCTGGTCTTGCAATTATGCAAGGGCTGGAGTTGGCGCCGCATTGCTACGCGTGCTCGGAATGTGCCAGGTGGTCTTGTTGTATGTCACTCTGGGCGCGTTTGGTCGTGTCCGGTCGCTTAATGGCCGGACTCGAAAATTGCCTTAAGAGGCTGCTCTGTACTTCTACCAGGAGAGCCGCTGTGTGCTCCTCCGTTCGGAGGGAGCGTTCAGTGTTTCCGTTGACCGTGATGACTCCTCGAGGGCCTGGCATCTTGAGCTTGAGGTATGCGTAATGCGGTACTGCGTTGAACTTTGCAAACGCGGTCCGTCCGAGCAAAGCGTGATAGCCACTGCGGAACGGGACTATGTCGAAGATTAACTCCTCGCTTCGAAAGTTATCCGGGGATCCGAAGACCACTTCGGTGCAGGATGAGCCTGCATAATTGGCCTCTACACTGTTATGACGCCTTTGAAGGTCGTCTTTGTAGGTTTAATCCTTGAGGGGTCTATGCCCATCTTGCGCACTGTATCCTGATAAAGCAGGTTCAGGCTGCTGCTGCCGTCCATCAGGACTCTGGTGAGGTGAAATCCATCGACGATCGGGTCTAAAACCAACGCGGCGAATCCTCCATGGCGGATACTGGTGAAGTGATCCCTTCGATCAAAAGTGATCGGGCAATAGGACCATGGATTGAACTTCGGGGCAACTGGCTCCATCGCATATACATCCCTAAGTGCAGCTTCCGCTCCCTCTTGGGTATGTGGGTTGCGTATATCATGTTTACCGTCCGTACTTGTGGGGAGAAACCCTTCTGTCCTCTACTGTTCGGCGGCCGGGTCTCTTCCTCGTCATCTCTATGCAGCCCCTTGTCATTTTTTTCGGCAATTAACTTGCCTGCCTGCTTAAATACCCAACAATCCCTGTTGGTGTGATTAGCTGGCTTTTCGGGGGTTCCATGTATCTGGCAAGAGCGGTCGAGTATTCGGTCCAAATTGACGGACCCGAGTAGTTCTTTTGAATGGCTTTTTCCACGACCGGGTTTGGAGCCTCTGAATCCGGCGCTGACCGTCAGATCTTGAGTGTTATCGCCGTTAACGCGGCGTTTGTTTTTGTTGCGATGCGACCTGCCATTGCGGTCCTTGTTATCCGGACTGCCAGAATTTTTGCTGAGGTTGTTACTGTGGACTAGCCAGCTGTCCTCTCCCGCACAGAAGCGGGTCATGAGTGATGTGAGGGCTGCCATGGATTTCCGCTTTTCCTGTCCTAGGTGCCGGGCCAGCCACTCGTCGCGGATGTTGTGTTTGAAGGCTGCGAGGGCCTCTGCATCCGGACAGTCGACGATTTGATTTTTCTTTGTTAAGAACCGTGTCCAGAATTGTCTGGCCGATTTGTCTGGCTGCTGAATTATGTGGCTTAGGTCATCGGCGTCTGGTGGTCGCACATATGTTCCCTGGAAGTTGTCAAGGAATGCGGCTTCCAGGTCCTCCCAACACCCAATTAACTCTGCTGGCAAGCTCTTAAGCCAATGCCGAGCTGGTCCTTTAAGCTTGAGTGGGAGATATTTGATGGCGTGGAGATCATCACCGCGGGCCATATGGATATGAAGGAGATAGTCTTCGATCCAAACCGCGGGGTCTGTTGTGCCATCGTAGGGTTCAATGTTTACGGGTTTAAACCCTTCAGGGATTTGATGATCCATTACTTCATCTGTGTAGCATAGTGGGTGTGTGGCGCCTCTATATTGGGCAATATCACGACGTAGCTCAAGCGAGCTTTGTCTACTGTGTTCGGCCCGGCCGGAGTTGCTGTATCCGGCGCGACGGTAATCGTCGTGCATCATGGGGCGCCCATTTGATCCGTAGATCGATCTTGATTGTCTTGCCTTGTCCTCCAATATGTCTCGCAAGTCCGGCGCATTCCCCGGTGGCTTCATACTTTTCGAGCGGTGCCGGGGTACAGTCCTGATGGAGGGCCTAGAAGCCTCTCTGTCGCGACCACGAGGTGGTCGGTTTGCCGTATTGTGCGCTGGTGATGACGGTTTATACTCCTCCTCCTCTAATCGGGGGAGCAACTTACGTTTTGGGTAGCTTTTGGACAGGCGTTCGAGTTCATACTCTTCGTCCGCAAGGACTTCAGTCCATCTGTCGGCTAGCAGGTCTTGATCAACTCAGAGTTGTTGCTGATTTTTTTAGGCTGTTTGCCATGGCCATAAGCCTGCGTTTAAAACGCTCTTGTTCGATGGGATCCTCTGGCATGACGAATTCGTCGTCGTTGAGGCTTGCTTCGTCTCCGGAGGGAGGCATGTAATTATCATCCTCTACCTCTTCGTCTGCCGCTCTCTTGTGAGGGCTGGCTTCTCCGTCCTCCTGTGCTGAATCTTGCTGGATGGGGTTATCTTCGGCACTCTCTGGGGTGTTATTATCCCCGGTGCCGGAATCTCCATTCTTGCTATGGTGTGATTTAGAGCGGCTCCGCTGACGTTGGCGCTTGGGCTGTTTCTTAGAGGAATCTGCGTCCGCTGCTTCTTCGCCGTTCCCATCCTTTGGGATGTCCACCATGTATATGGCGTATGATGAGGTGGTCTTCCAGTGCCCCGTAGGCGCTGGTTCTTGGTCGTCTCCGGCATCGTCGTCCATACCATCGATGTCTTCTGAGTCGTAGTCTAGCATGTCGGTTAGATCGTCGACAGTGGCTACAAAGTGGGTGGTGGGTGGGCTTTGAATTTCTTCGTCGTCCGCATCCCAACCGTCCTGACCGTAGTCCGGCCAGGGCTCTCCTGATAACGAGAGATGCTTTAGCGAATTCACGATGTCACCAAAGGGTGAGTGCTGAAAGATGTCCGCGGCGGTGAACTCCATGATTGGCGCCCAATCGGATTCAATTGGTAGGGGCGCAGGGGGTTCGGAGTCTGGCGAGGAGTCCGGCACCTCGGAGTCACGAGCTTTACAAGGGACAAGGTCAGTATTCGGCTCCATCGCCGTAGAAGTTGCAGCCCCCGAGGCGGTGTCTAGCCACGCGTCCTCGATCTGCGCGGTCGGCTCCGAACTAAGGTTCGGAGCGGACTCATGTGCAGCCTCTAGGGCACTGTCCGGCAGTAGAGCTAAATCATGCCCATCGTGAAAGTGCCGCGCGCTCGGCTGTGGCTCGAATCCGTCGAAGATCAAGTCTCCGCAGATGTCAGCCGTGAAGTTTAGGCTTCCAAATCTGACCTGACGGCCAGGGGCGTAGCTTTCGATCTGCTCCAGATGGCCAAGCGAATTGGCCCGTAGTGCAAAGTGCTGAATAGGAAGATCTGTCCGGGGAGAAAAGTCTCACCCTGGACTGCGTCGTTGTTGTTGATGATCGAAGGAGCCATCAAGCCTATCGGTGACGACACAGAGGAACACTCAATGAAAGCACCAACGTCGGTGTCAAAACCGGCGGATCTCGGGTTGGGGGTCCCGAACTGTGCGTCTAGGCGGATGGTAACATGAGACAAGGGGCACGATGTTTTTACCCAGGTTTAGGCCCTCTCGATGGAGGTAAAACCCTACTCCTACTTGATTAATATTGATGATATGGGTAGTACAAGAGTGGATCTACCACGAGATCAAGGAGGCTAAACCCTAGAAGCTAGCCTATGGTATGATTGTTGTAATGGTTGTTCGTCCTATGGACTAAAACCCTCCGGTTTATATAGACACCGGAGAGGGCTAGGGTTACATAGAGTCGGTTATAATGGTAGGAGATCTACATATCCGTATTGCCAAGCTTGCCTTCCACGCCAAGGAAAGTCCCATCCGGACAGGGGACGAAGTCTTCAATCTTGTATCTTCATAGTCTTGGAGTCCAGCCGATGACAATAATCCGGCTATCCGGACACCCCCTAGTCCAGGACTCCCTCAATGATGATGAATGGAACGGTGGAAAGTTGCATGGCAATATATCTCGGAATGGCTATGGAAATGCCGTAATAGGTAGGTATGGTGGCTGTTTTGAGGAAGATATAAGGAGGTTTATGTGTGATAGAGTGTATCATATCAAGGGGTTTGGATGCACCGGCGAAGTTTGCACCAACTCTCAAGGTGAGAAAGGGCAATGCATGGTACCGAAGAAGCTAGCAATGGCGGAAAGGTAAAAGTGCGTACAATCCATGGACTCAACATTAGTCAAAAGAACCCATATACTTATTGCAAAAATTTAGAAGTCATCAAAAACCAAGTACTACGCGCATGCTCCTAGGGGGATAGATTGGTAGGAAAAAACCATCACTCGTCCCCGACCGCCACTCATAAGGATGCACAAGCCAAGTACACTTCATATTTCAAATTTGTTACACAAGTTTAACCATACGTGCATGCTAGGGACTTGCTAAATTCGACACAAGCATTCTTTGAATCTATAATCACCCAACTAGCATGACTTTAATATCACTACCTCCATATCTCAAAACAATTATCAAGTATCAAATTGATCATAGCATCCAATTCACTTCCTATGATAGTTTTTATTATACCCAACTTGGATGCCTACCATTCTAGGACCAACTTTACGATAATAGCAAATACCATGCTGTTCTAAAAGACTCTCAAAATAATATAAGTGAAGCATGAGAGACTAGCAACTTCTTCAAAATTAGGACACCACTGTGCTCTAAAAGATATAAGTGAAGCACTGGAGCAAAAACTATCAAGCTCAAAAGATATAAGTGAAGCACATAGAGTATTCTAGCAATTTCTAATCAAATAGGCTTCTTCCAATAGGTGTGTACAGCAAGGATGATTGTGGTAAACTAAAAAGCAAAGACTAATATAATACACGACGCTCCAAGCAAAACACATATCATGTAGCGAATAAAAATATAGCTCCAAGTAAAGTTACCAATGAACGAAGACGAAAGAGGGGATGCCTTCCCGGGGCATCCCCAAGCTTAGGCTTTTGCCACCCTTTATTCCATAGTCCATAAAAGCTTTACCCAAAACTTGAAAACTTCACAACACAAAACTCAACAGCAAATCTTATAAGCTCCGTTAGTGAAAGAAAACAAAACCACCACATATGGTACTGCAATGAACTCATTCTTTATTTAATTTGGTGTTAAGCCTACTGTATTCCAACTTCTTTATGGTTTATAGACTAACTTACTAGCCATAGATGCATTGAAATAAGCAAACAACACATGAAAAACAGAATCTGTCAAAAACAGAAAAGTCTGTAGCAATCTGTAACTAACGCAAACTTATGGAACTCTAAAAATCCTACCAAAATAGGAAGTCCTGGAAAATTTGTTTATTGAACATCATAAAAAAGAATCAACGCAAAAGCACGTTCTTGTGATTTAACAAAATTATATTCGTGCGCGCAAAGTTTCTGTTTTTCAGCAGAATCAAATCAACTATCATCGTAGGTTATCCTATAGGTTCTACTTGGCACAAACACTAATTAAAAGGTAAAAACACATCTAACCAGAAGGTAGATGCAAGATTTATTAAATAAAAGCAAGGAAAAAATATTGGGTTGCCTCCCAACAAGCGCTTTTCTTTAAAGCCTTGTTTAGCTAGGCATTGAGATTTCAATGATGCTCACATGAAAGACAAGAATTGAAGCACAAAGAGAGCATCATAAAACACGTGACAAACACATCTAAGTATAACATACTTCCTATGCACAGGCATATTATAAGCAAACAAATTTGCAAGGCAAGCAAAAACTAGTATACGCAAGGAAGAAGAAAGAGACGATAGCAATCTCAACATGATGAGAGGTAATTTAATAAGATAAAAATTTCTACGACCATATTTTCCTCTCTCATAATAATTACATGTAGGATCATAGGCAAATTCAACAAAATAGCTATCACAAAACATATTCTCAACACGATCCACATGCATGCAAAGTTGACGCTCTTCCAAGATAGTGGGATTAACATTAACTAAAGTCATGACCTTTCCGAACCCACTTTTATCAGAAATATCATAAGAGTGGACATACTCCAAATATGTGGGATCTAAAGTTGACACTCTTCCAAACCCACTTTCAATATTATTGCAAACACTATTATTAATCTCATATTCATCATGGGGCTTAAGTAAATTTTCAAGGTTATAAGAAGAATCACCCCAATCATGATCATTGAAACAAGTAGTGGACATAGCAAAACTAGCATCCCCAAGCTTAGGGTTTTGCATATTATTAGCAAAATTGACAACAAGAGAATTTATAGGAAAATCATTGCAATCATGATTTTTATTCAAGGAGTTATCGTGAATCTCTTCATAAATTTCTTCATCGTAATTTTCCGATTCACAAATTTTAAGCAAAGCTTCATAAAGATAATCTAGCGCACAAAACTCACTAGCAATTGGTTCATCATAATTGGATCTCTTAAAAAGATTAGCAAGCGGATGAGGATCCATATAGAATGTTACATATGAGCAGTTTCTATTTATGTTTAATCAAAGAAAAAATAGATAGAAGATGATCGACATAGTTGACATGATATTCGAACAACGAAAGTTTTTTTAACACAGTACAGACGCGGACACTCATACATTCACACATACACTCACTTCTATAAACGCACGGACACACACCCTACCCCTATGAGCACCCGCGGAAGACTGAGCCGGCGCGTCATCTTGAGCTTGACGGGAACATCTCTTTCAACTGAATGCACATCGTTAGAAGGCCTAAAAGAAATTCAGGAAAATGCAAGCACCAATGCTAAGTCTAGGACTTGAACTCTGGTGGGTTGGGGATACCATTGTCCTCATAACCATCCGACCATGGGTTTGTTCACTCGAACAGGAGAAGTTGGTAAGCAAAACTGACATTCTATTTGATAGGTATGGTAAACACGGCATACCCAGATCGAATACTAATATACTAAGGAACCGGAAGTAATCCTTAACAGATGGGGGAAATAACAAATGATGTGGCGGATGAAGATGCATTCATAAATAGCACACCGCTGACGGTTGACATGGCGTCAAGGAAGGGGGAGTCGTCATCGGGGAAGTACTCTTTGTTGTATATCGCAATGCCAGACGCACGAGAGCTCTCCCCAAAAATCCTGATCTCCTCTCTCTCATACTTGATCACAATAGGCGGGTTCTGGAGTCCTGTTGTTCCACATCATGATGCATTAAGATTCGTGTAAAATTTTCTTTTCAGTTTTTTCTGTTTCTGTCTTATATGTCATGTCACTTGATTGAGACTTGGTTAAATCTCAGTCGACTGAGATCTAGCCACAATATAAATAAATCACTAAATCTTTTCCAACATCCATGTGCGTTGTGTTGACATGACCAAGCTCTATGCTGAAGATTGTGACATTGAGCAAAAGGGTTAGATTTAGTTAAGAGTTTTGGAGACGGGCCATATATCTTTGGCCGAACTTCCACGAGAGTTAGATTTGTCGGTTCGGCCGACACGGAGTCGCAGCTGACTAGCTGACTTGGAAGGTTTCAGCTTTGCAAGGTAGACTGGGATAGAGCTTTGCCAAAAGAGAAAGACTAGGTAGAAGACCCAGCTAAAGAATAATCAAAGAAAGGCCAGCTGGACTGATCTAATCCAACCAAACAAGCAAACAAAAGGGCAAGCGAAAAAAGAGGAGGAGATTGGGAAATAGAGGGCGAATAAAACGGCAAGGGTGAAGTGGGGGGAGGAAAACGAGAGGCAAATGGCAAATAATGTAAATGCGAGGGAGATGAGTTTGTGATGGGTACTTGGTATGTCTTGACTTGAGCGAAGACCTCCCGGCAACGGCGCCGTAAATCCTTCTTGCTACGCCTTGAGCTTATGCTGGTTTTCCTCAAGAGGAGAGGGTGATGCAGCAAGTGTAGCGTAAGTATTTCCCCAGTTTTGAGAACCAAGGTATCAATCCAAAGAGGAGGCTCCTCAAAAGTCCCACGCACCTACACAAACAAACTAAGAACTCGCAACCAACGCAATAAAGGGGTTGTCAATCCCTTCACGGCCACTTCATGTAAAGTGAGATCTAATAAAGATAGTATGATAAGATAAATATATTTTTGGTATTTTATAATATAGATGCAAAAAGTAAAGATGCAAATAAAAGAAGATTGAAAGCAAATATGATAAGAGATAGACCCGGGGGCCATAGGTTTCACTAGTGGCTTCTCTCAGGATAGCATAAGTATTATGGTGGGTGAACAAATTATTGTCGAGCAATTGATAGAAAAGCGCATAGGTATGAGATTATCTAGGCATGATCATGTATATAGGCATCACGTCCATAACAAGTAGACCGACTCCTGCTGCATCTACTACTATTACTCCACACATCGACCGACTCTCGCCGCATCTAGAGTATTAAGTTCAAAAGAACAGAGTAACGATTAAGCAAGATGACATGATGTAGAGGGATAAACTCATGCAATATGATATAAACCCCATCTTGTTATCCTCGATGGCAACAATACAATACGTGCCTTGCAACCCTTTACACATTTGGTAAGGACACCGCAAGATTGAACCCAAAGCTAAGCACTTCTCCCATGGCAAGAAAGATCAATCTAGTAGGCCAAACCAAACTTATAATTCGAGGAGACTTGCAAAGATAACTCAATCATACATAAAAGAATTCAGAGAAGATTCAAATATTATTCATAGATAAACTTGATCATAAACCCACAATTCATCGGATCTCGACAAACACACCGCAAAAAGAGTTTACATCGAATAGATCTCCACAAGAGAGGGGGAGAACATTGTATTGAGATCCAAAAAGAGAGAAGAAGCCATATAGCTAATAACTATGGACCCATAGGTCTGTGGTAAACTACTCACAACTCATCGGAGGGGCAAGGATGTTGATGTAGAGGCCCTCCATGGTCGATTTCCCCTCCGGCAGAGTGTCGGCGAAGGCTCCAAGATGAGATCTCGCGGATACAGAAGGTTACAGCGGTGGAAATTGTGTTTCGTGGTGCTCCTGGATGTTTTCGGGGTGTCCTGGACTAGGGGGTGTCCGGACAGCCGGACTATCATCGTCGGCCGGACTCCAAGACTATGAAGATACAAGATTGAAGACTCCGTCCCGTGTCCGGATGGGACTTTCCATGGCGTGGAAGGCAAGCTTGGTGATATGGATATGTAGATCTCCTACCATTGTAACCGACTCTATGTAACCCTAGCCCTCTCCGGTGTCTATATAAACCGGAGGGTTTTAGTCCGTAGGACGAACAACCATTACAACAATCATACCATAGGCTAGCTTCTAGGGTTTAGCCTCCTTGATCTCGTGGTAGATCCACTCTTGTACTACCCATATCATCAATATCAATCAAGCAGGAGTAGGGTTTTAGCTCCATCGAGAGGGCCCGAACCTGGGTAAAAACATCGTGTCCCTTGTCTCCTGTTACCATCCGCTTAGACGCACAGTTCGGGACCCCCTACCCGAGATCCGCTGGTTTTGACACCGACATTGGTGCTTTCAGTGAGAGTTCCTCTGTGCCGTCACCAATAGGAAGGATGCCTCCTCCCGTCTTCAAGGACGGTATTTTCGCCAAAGGAGCCTTGGCCGCCGGCCAAACTATCCGGCTAGGTGGTTTTCTTATGACCGCCTGTCCGGCCACCGCTTCAACAATGGCCTCTCAGGTCGTCAAAAGCAATCTTCACGTCAGCTCGTAGTTCGCCGAGCGGCTGGATCCAATAGAGCTCTCGTCCGTAAACGAGCTATTGGATCGCATCACCGCCCTGGGAGTCGCTACAGACTACAATCAGATTGGGCTTAAAACCGATCTAAGAGAGATTAACTCTCCCCAGGTCACCCACCACGTTGCGGTGGTAGAGGAACAACGTGGCGGCTCTTCTCTTGTATTGAAAACTAGTCATGTCTGGGTTCCCAAACCCTCCATGCCGGATTCTCGCGGAGGGACGGACTTCGATCGAGCACTGAACCTAAAGTCAGGCATCGGACCGGACTCGTTGGACAACATCCAGCAATCTAAGCTTCCAAATTGGGAAACTTCTCGGCCTTTGAGCCTCGAGATGGGTAGAGTTCCGGACTTAATTCCGCCCACCCGCCCAGACATATGCGATCTATCTCTAATCCGGCAAGAGCCCGCTGAAACAGTACATCACTACTGGGCTAGATTCCTCCTGGTTATGGACAGGATAAAGGACTACCGAGAGGAAAACACAACCTCAATTTTTTGCAATAATTGCACGGACGAGGGAATCTTGAACGCCGTCAGCCGTCGTGAAATTACACGCTTCACCGACCTGGCGTCCATAGTACGAAAGTACTGTGCGTGGAGAGTTTCCTGAAAACCGAAAATAAGTTTTGGGACAATCCGGCCCCGAATACAACCCTAGTCCGCAACAAAAGGGTGCATTACACTCAGGCACCAGGTACAAAAACCAAAAGGCAAAAACCCCATAAAGGGCACGGAACCGTACTGGAGGGATGGCTTAGCGGACCCTGTAAAATTCACAGTACAGAGGGCGCCATCCCAACACATAGCCTTCGAGCATGTTGGATATTATGGCAGGTGGCCAAAAGTGGCAAGGAGCTTCTAGCCCCGGAAAACCACTCCAACAATACCGATACGGTATCAACAATCTTCGAGACTTTCGCATCAAATAATATGCGGAAACAAACAATCCGCAACCTCGCCGAAGTCTACCAAGTAGCAACAACAAATCCATGGAGCGACACAACCATCACCTTCAACACCAGCGACGAACCTAAATTTCGAACAGCCCGAGCACCAGCCGCATTGGTCCTTAGTCCAATAGTGGACGGCTTTCGACTCACCAAGGTACTCATGGATGGCGGCAGCGGATTAAACCTCATCTACGAGGAAACTCTTCAAAAAATGGAAATAGACTGGAGCTGCATTGAGCGAAGCAGCACAACCTTCAGAGGAATAATCGCTAGCCGGGAAGCACACTGCACCGAAAAAATCACACTCGATGTGATGTTCGGCTCGCCGGACAATTACAGATCCGAAGAAGTCACGTTCCAAGTAGCCCCGTTCAACAGCGGATATCACGCTATGTTAGGACGAGAGACATTCACAATTTTTCAAGCCGTACCCCATTACGGGTACATGAAGCTCAGAATGCCTGGGCCCGGCGGAATAATCACTCTCGTTAGTGATCCGGACATAGCACTCCACGCCGAAAACAAGACAGCCGCATTAGCCCTGGAGGCACTATCCGAAGCCCTAGCGGCAGAAGAACTCACCGCACTACGCTCTACGGTAAATAGGGACGATGTGATACTCGATAAGAGATCCAAGTCCACCTCCTTTAAACCAGTGGATGAAATAGTAAAATTCCAGGTCCATCCAACGGACCCGACAAAGACGGCTTCCATCGGGGCACAGTTGAACCCTGATGTAGACGCCGCACTACGAGAATTCCTTTGGGAAAATTGGGACATTTTCGCCTGGCACCCTTCGGATATGCCCGGAATCCCACGCAGATTGGCAGAACACAGCCTAAACATCCTAAAAGGATTCAAGCCAGTCAAACAGGCTCTTCGACGATTTTCCGAACCCAAAAGACAGGCAATGGGAGAAGAGCTAGCCAAATTATTGGAAGCCGGATTCATCAGAGACATCAAACATCCGGATTGGCTAGCAAACCTGGTAATGGTACCAAAGAAGGACAAATCCTGGCGCCTATGCGTCGACTTAAAGACCTCAACAAGGCCTGCCCAAAGGATCCCTTCCCCCACCCCCGCATCGACCAGATAATCGACGCTACCACAGGACACGATTCATTGTGCTTCCTTGACGCATACTCCGGCTACCATCAAATCAAGATGGCGGAAGCGGACCAAGCCGCAACGGCATTCATCACTCCATATGGACCATTCTGCTTCAACACGATGCCCTTCGGACTTAAAAACGCCGGCGCAACATATCAGCGCATGATTCAAACATGTCTAGCCACCCAGATCGGCAAAACAGTAGAGGCATACGTAGACGACATAGTCGTCAAAACCAAACACGTAGAAACTCTAGTAGACGACTTGAGGCTCACATTCGACAACCTCAGAGCATATGACATCAAGCTGAATCCGGAAAAATGCGCCGCGCATCCAGCCGAAAAGCTCCTGGGCTTCATTGTATCCGGTAGAGGAATTGAAGCAAATCCAGCCAAGATCCGAGCTTTGTCACAGCTAGATATTCCAAAAGACCTCAAAAACAAATACAAAAATTGACTGGATGCGTGGCGGCTCTAAGCCGCTTTATCTCCCGACTAGGAGAAAAGGCACTGCCCCTTTATCGCCTCCTTAGGCGCACCGAACACTTCGAGTGGACGAATGCTGCCATCGCCGGACTCGAAGAAATAAAAGCCATGTTGGCAACAAATCCGGTCCTGGCTGCGCCCAACCTGGGCGAACCAATGTTATTATACATCGCGGCAACACATCAAGTTGTAAGCGCAGACTCGCCGTCGAACGAGAGACGTAAGGGCATAAATTCCTCTTCAAAACTAGTGTACTACGATCCATTGTGTTAACCCCCGCAAGTCCCATTACCCGCACTATCAAAAGATAGCGTGCGTGTTCATGGCATCCCGGAAGCTCCGACACTACTTTCAAGAGTGTTCGATAACAGTGGCCTCCGAAGTACCCCTCAACGACATTATAAACAACCGCGACGCGACGGGCAGGATTGCAAAATGGGCCATTGAGCTCTTACCATTCGATATAACTTACAAACCTCGGCGAGCTATATAATCGCAAGTTTTGGCTGACTTTGTCGCTGAATGGACCGAAGCCGAACTCCCTAAAGTGTACGGCGCATACTCCAATTAGATTATGCACTTCCACGACTCTAAAATGTTGGCCGGATTGGGGGCTGGCATCGTATTGACGTCCCCAACCGGGGACACAGTCCAATACGTACTTCAAATAATGTACACGGACTCCAACAACGCAGCCGAATACGAGGCCCTTTTACATGGCCTCTGGATGGCAGTCTCCATGGGCATTCAACGCCTAGAGGTGCGCGGGGATTCAAACCTTGCAATATCCCAAGTAAATGGAGACTTTGATGCCAAGGATCCGAAAATGGCAGCCTATCGTGACGCTGTCCTAAAAATGTCAGCTCGGTTTGAAGGACTTGAATTCCACCACGTAGCCCGGGATAATAACCAAGTAGCCGACATATTGGCATGCATCGGCGCAAAACGTGACGCTGTCCCTCCAAATATCTTCCTGGAACGGCTCTTTAAGCCATCCGTACTATGGGAAGAGGAGTCCGGAAATAACAAACCAGAAGCAGCCGCACCAACCGAGACAAGACAATCTGACATAATCGGCGACTCAGCCGATGAAATAACACCTTCAGCCCACGAAATAATGGCAGTAATCGCCCCGTGGACAGAGCCATTCCTAGCTGTCGGTGTCAAAACCGGCGGATCTCGGGTAGGGGGTCCCGAACTGTGCGTCTAGGCAGATGGTAACAGGAGACAAGGGACACGATGTTTTTACCCAGGTTCGGGCCCTCTCGATGGAGGTAAAATGTAACGCCCTCGATGCGGCTATATCTCCCACGTGTCGAAGCACGACTTAGAGGCATAACCGCATTGAAAGCAATGTCGCAAGTGAGGTAATCTTCGCACAATCCATGTAATACATAAGGGAAAAGAGATACATAGTTGGCTTACAGTCGCCACTTCACACAATACATAAATAAACATCCATCATTCAGTTTACACTCAAGGTCCGACTACGGAACCAAAATAAAAGAAGAATACCCCAAATGCAACACAGATCCCCGATCGCCCCAACTGGGCTCCGCTCTCGATCGTCTGAAAATGAAACATAGTAACGACCAAGGGCCTCATCAAATTCCCACTTCAGCTCGGGCCATGCCCTCTGACCGGCATCACCGGTACCTGCATCTGTTTTGGTAGAATCTGTGAGCCACGGGGACTCAGCAATCTCACACCCACGAGATCAAGACTATTTAAGCTTAAGGGAAGGCTGGTGTAATGAGGTGGAGCTGCAGCAAGCGGCTAGCATATATGGTTTCTACGCACACAAAAGAGAGCGAGAAGAGAAGCAAGGCACAGTCGTGAAGCTAGTAGCGATCAAGAAGTGATCCTGAAACTACTTACGTCAAACATAACTCCAACATCGTGTTCACTTCCCGGACTCCGAGAAGAGACCATCACGTTACATACACGGTTGATGTATTTTAATTAAGATCAACTTCGGTTTTCTACAACCGACATTAACAAATTCCCATCTGCCACATAACCGCGGCATGGCTCTCGAAAGTTTATACCTGCAGGGTGTCCCAACTTAGCCCATGACAAGCTCTCGCGATCAACGAAGGAATAGACCTTCACCCAAGACACTTCTATCAGACTCGGTATCCCGGTACATCAAGACATTTCGACAATGGTAAAACAAGACCAGCAAAGAAGCCCGATGTGCCGACAAATCCCGATAGGAGCTGCACATATCTCGTTCTCAGGGCACACCGGATGAGCAAGACGACGGGTTGGCATAGACCCTGGTTGCCCAGGGGGCGCCGGACATCGCTCAGGTTGGACCAACACTCGAAGGAGCACTGGCCCAGGGGGGGTAAAATAAAGATGACCCTCGGGCTCCGGAAACCCAAGGGAGAAAGGGCTAGGTGAGGCAAATGGTAAAACCAAGGTTGGGCCTTGCTGGACAAGTTTTATTCAAAGCGAACTGTCAGGGGGGTCCCATAAATCACTGAAAGTGCAACTAATCCCCGGGTGGTTTTGGTAATTAATAACAACATATATATCATTGAACTAATCATTTCTTGAGAATATTTCAGAAAGTTCAGTGATACGGGTATGGCAATGACTGATGATGTGGACCCCTCAAAATGCTAAGGAAAACATTGGCAAAAGCTCAAGACTCCATTTTTGGTTTAGTGATCCAAGATCACATTGAGTCCATAGGAAAGCCAATACTATTAAAAGGGGATGAGGTTATGATGATGATCTGGTTGCTCTAAGTGCTTAGTGATTTATCTCTCAAACAATCAGCAATCTTTCACTCCAACATAAACTCATAAGTAATCTCGGTCCCACCGATTCCAAACTCACCACACCGAGATGAACCACCTCAGCCATATACCCAAACCCTAAGAATCTCGGATTTTCCGATTCCAAACTCGGTCATTCGAAATTGGTGTTGCCAAGCTTCAGAACCTTCAGACTCAAATCGGTGTCACCGAGATGAGAAAGTCGGTCCCACCGAGATTGGCAAACCCTAGACTTTGGAAGAATCGGACTAACCGAGATTGTATTTTGGTCCCACTGAAAATCCCAACGCTCACAAGATTTGAACTTTCGGTCTCACCGAGTTGTCAACTTCGGTCTGACCGAGATTGGTCAAATGTGTGTAACGGTTGGATTTTGTGTGGAGGCTATAAATACCCCTCCACCTCCTCTTCATTCGTGGAGAGAGCCATCAGAAAGAACTACCACTCCTACCTTACATTTCTGAGAAGAAAACTACCTACCCTTGTGTTGAGATCAAGTTGCTCCACTCCCACCATATGAAACTTGATTTCTAGCCTTCCCAAGTTGCTTTCCACTCAATCCTTCCTCCACCACAGCCAAATCAGTGAGGAGAGTTGAGTGTTGGGGAGATTATCATTTGAAGCACAAGAGCAAGGAGTTCATCATCACCAACACCATCTATTACCTTTTGGAGGGTGGTGCCTCCTAGATTGGTTAGGTGTCGCTTGGGAGCCTCCGTCATGATGTGGAGTTGAACCAAGGAGTTTGTAAGGGCAAGGAGATCGCCTACTTCGTGAAGATCTACCCCGAGTAAGGCTAGTCCTCCGTGGACGTAAGCCATGATGGCATAGACAAGGTTGCTTCTTCGTGGACCCTTCGTGGGTGGAGCCCTCCGTGGACTCGCGCAGCCGTTACCCTCCGTGGGTTGAAGTCTCCATCAACGTGGATTGACGATAGCACCACCTATCGGAACCACGAGAAAAATCTCCGTGTCACCAACTTGCGTTTGCTCTTCTCCACCTCTCATTTACTATACGCAATTTACTTTCCGCTGCCATAACTCTAGAATTGCATGTGTAGGGTGATACTTGACTTTGTTGCCATTGTGAACTTGCTAAGAAACTACTCTAATCTAAAGGCCAAGTTTTTAAGTTGTCAAGTAGTCTAATCACCCCCTCTAGACATACTTCCGATCCTACAAGTGGTATCGAGCTTTGGTCTCCATTGGATTGGTTTCCATTGCATTGACTCCATAAGCTTGGTTTCACAACCTAGGAGAGTATGGCGTCTAGTGAGGGTAATTTCAGAGAGGTCCTTACTTTGATGGTTCAAACTTTGCTAGTTGGAAGCATAAAATGAAAATGCATATTCTTGGACATAACCCTGCGCATGGGGCATTATTTGTGTTGGCTTGCAAGGTGAGTTCTTCAAGAAGGAAAAGTTCGGATCGCGAAGCTACTGCAGATGAGTTGCGGATGTTACAGAACAATGCTCAAGCTTGTGACATTCTCTTCAATGCTTTGTGTCCCGAGGAGTTCAACAAGATCAGTCGTCTTGAGAATGCAAAAGAGATTTGGGATACTTTGGTCGAAATGCACGAAGGTACCGAGTCCGTGAAGGAATCAAAGCTAGATGTTCTTCAAGGTCAGCTTGACAAGTTCAAGATGAAGGAAGGTGAAGGAGTCGCTGAAATGTACTCTAGGCTTGCTCTCATCACCAATGAGATGGCAGGCTTAGGAAGCGAAGAAATGACCGACCGATTCATCATCAAGAAGATTCTCAGAGCTTTGGATGGAAAGTATGACACCGTGTGCACTTTGATCCAAATGATGCCAAACTACAAAGATCTCAAGCCTACCAAGTCATTGGAAGGATTGTTGCTCATGAGATGACACTTAAAGATAAGGAAGAGCTTCACAACAAGTCAAGTGGTGCTTACAAAGCTGCAGTTGAAGCTCCCACATCCTCAAGTGACAAGCTAGTTTCCAATGAAGAGATAAGCCTAATGGTGAAGAACTTCAACAAATTCTACAAGAGTAGAAGCAAGGAAAGAAGCTCAAAGTCTAGATCATATGATGAAAAGAGATCTTCTAGTCGTGATCGAAACTGCTACAATTGTGGAAGACCCGACACTACTCAAATGAGTGTTCGACTCCCCACAAGAGAAGAGAAGAATCTCCAAGAAGAAGAAGCTCAAGAGAAGAGTCGCCTCGAAAAGAGAGAAGGAGTAGAGATGATCGTTATGAACGAAGATCCTCTCGGAGAAGCAAGGATTCGGAAAGGAAAGACAGGTCATCAAGGAGCTACACAAGAAGAAAACATCAAGCTCATGTTGGTGAATGGGTTTCGGCCCGACTCGACAATCACTCCAAAGAAGCTATCACTCCAACTCCGAATACAGATCAAGATGAAGGTGTTGCGGTCTTGCTCTCGTGTCCTCCAACTCCAACTCCTATGACATATTTGATTCACCAAATGAGGGAATTGGAAGATGCTTCATGGCAAAAGGCCCCAAGGTATCACACCCTGAGTTTATTGACTTTGATAGTGACGAGGATGATTTGCTTGGTGAAGATGAGCTTTTACATGATAAATCTAGTGAGCTTAGTAATGATGAACATGCTAGTAGTCTTTATAGTCGAGAAGAGTCGAATGACAATGCTATGAAGGAGATTGAGCGTCTAACTAAAGAACTAAACACTCTTAAGTTAGCTCATGAAACAACTCAAGAAGATCATAGAGAGCTCCTAAGATCTCATGAGAAGCTACGCTTCGAGAAGCTCAATCTAGAGCAAGAACATGAGTTTCTAAAAGCTATCAATGACGATCTTCGAAAGAAGAGTTCTTCATATCTTGCCAAATGACTTCTCTTGCCTAATTTCTTGCCACCTATCAAAACTAAGCATGACAAGCATAAGAAAAATTCTTCCTCTAGTAGTAACAATAATCATGCTAAATCAAATGTTGTTACTTCTAGTAATTCTCTTGATTCCACTAACAATGTTTCAAGCCAAGTTTCACTTGAGCAAGAAAATAGTCTATTGAAAGGGATTATAGAGAAAGGTGTCTACAAGAGTCTTGCCGAAGCAAAAGCTTTGAGGAAATTGTTCGCAAACAAGGAAGACACCGAAGAATCAAGGAATTGGTTTTGAGCGAAAGTTCAACGCCGAGGGTGTTGAATGGGAAGAAGGTCAATATCCCACTCCAAAGTTCGTCTCTCAAGAGGAGAAGTATGATCCTACTTCTTCCAATGAGGAACAAGCTCAAGATGACCTTCCACCACAAGACCACAAGCTAAAAGGCAAGGACAAGCTTCAAGAGGAGATTGATGCATTCATTGAAGCACCCAAGGCCATGGTCAAGTGGGTTCCCAAGGCAACTTCAAGTTCTACTTCGACAAGCTCAACTACTACCCCAAGGATTCCCATCAAGATGATGTGGATCCCGAAGAAGAAGAACTAGAAAGTTCTTGAGGGTGACTCCGCCAACATACTTCACTCACATTCATTTTGGCAAGGACTTGTGCAATCAACTTCCACATCTTGCACTAGTTCATGGAGTCACAAACCCTCATGTTGGTAAGTCAAGGGACAAGGTAATCATTGTTTTCATGGACATCATCTATTGTGTACTTCAATCTATGTCCATGGATATTCTTGTTTGTTCCTTGTGGGACTAACCCATGTAGGTATTGAAAGTGCCCGAATCCAAAGGATTGCTCCCAACTCTTGATGATCTTCATCAACATTGAGCATCCACATCTTCAACATCTACATGAAGTCTTCAACGACAACCCAAGGTTAGTTTGACCCTTCAAAAAGGGGTTCTCACATCAAGGGGGAGCTTTGCTCTAAAGGAATGAGCTAAAGCATCTTCTAATGATGTGAACACATTAATGCTTTATGAAAAAGTGGTAACCCCACTTGTGCTTAAACGATGAGTATGACCTATGATCAAATGTTCTCATTTGACTCCTAAGTCAATATACTCATATATAGATGACCTAGTCATCGCCAAATTGTGTGCTAGCTGTTAGTGTTTTGTTTGTGCATGTTTGACACATATTTCATTTGCTATCTTATTGTGTGAGCATGTTGGATGCATGATTCTATCCATTCGAGGACATCCATTTGTTGCTTTGGTCTTTTGGTTTTCTTTCTTTTTGACCAAATGGATGGACAAGAATGCCTAAGTTCCTCCCCTAGCTATCTATGCTTTCTTGTCTCAAACTCTATTCATGCTTATATCACAAACTTTGAACAAGACTTTTTCGGACAGACCGAGTGAGGAGCACTCGGAGCCACCGATCCGTCAAAAGCCTAACTTCCAAAACCTTCTAAGTACTTTCGGTCAAACCGATATATTCAAATCGGACAGACCGAAATCACTTGGATTGATCTAGGTTTTCACCTCGGTGAAACCGAGTTTCAAATTTCGGCGTGACCGAAGTGTGTAACTGCACGCAGTTAACCATCTCGGTCCCACCGAGTTTTCAAACTCGGTCCCACCGACAGCCGAAGGGTATATATACTCGAGGACAGAGCGCGTTGATTACTTCTTCAAACGCTTCGCCCTCAAACCCTTCGCTGCCGTCGCCTTGGTCTCCGGATCGTCTCCGCCGTCGCCTGTGCGCCCTCGCCGCGGGTCTCCATCGCCGTCAACGGTCCTTCTCATCGCGCCGTTGCCGCCGTAGTGAAGCTCCACCGCATTGGGTGAGTTTCATCCCTCTCGTGCTCCAACCGCTGATTCAATGCACGTTAGGTGTTGCCATGTTTCTTGCCAAGATTGAGATCTCCCTATCCAGCCGTTTAGATCATAGAACAAAATTCGAGTGAAAATTTTAGGGTTAGGTTTCCGCCGAACACATCTCGGTGTGACCGATTCTGCATTTTCGGACTGACCGATTTGGCCTCTGGTCATTGCACTGCACTTTTCGGTGAAACCGAGTTGTGCAAATCGGTAAGACCGAAGTGAAGATTCAGTGAAACCCTAGTAGTCTCGGCTAGACCGAAACCCATTTCGGTCCAACCGAAAGTGGTGTATGTGGTCTGTTTAGACACTTCGGTTTCACCGAATTGATAGACTCGGTCAGACCGACATGTATTCTGTGAAAACCTAAAACTAAAGTTTGAACTCATTCTTTTTGCAAAATCCTCTGCAGTTTGTGATAACTCTTCTATTCTGCCTATACCTATTCTATTCACAGGTTGTCAGTCATGTCTGATGGAAGTGACAATGTAACAAGTCCGAGATGCCGCTTGAGATTCCAGAGGCAGCTACAAGTCCGAAATCAAGCAGTTTTTCAGATGATGGAGAGAGAAGCACTCAAGTGGACTGCCTGCAGCTGCTACTGTGGGCAGGAGGAAGAGAAATTCTGATGAGGAGGATTCAGACTTTGTTGCAGATGAGGAAATAACTTCTAAGCCAAAAAGGCAAGTGGTTGCCAAGGGCTATCAAGGGCAACAATCAAAGAAAGGCACAAGCAAAGTGACAAAATCCTCTGTTGCACAGAAGCTCAGCATGGAAGAAACCTCCAGCAAGATCAAGAAGACTTCCAAGAGGAAGAGGAAAGTTCATGAAGAAGCTGATGATGATGATGATTCTGATGAGGAAGCACCTCAGCCTCCTCAGAAGCAGAAGTTGATGGGTGATGCCATCAGGGCAGGAGCACCCACAAAAGCTAAGCAATCAGCTCCAGCAAAGGCAGCCCAAGCCAAACCAGCTGCCAAGCCCAAGAAGACTGTGAGGAACATACCTGCTTCAGAGAAGAAGAAGGACAATGTGCCACCTGCAGAATCAGATGATGAGGCTCATGTTTTGCTCAAGCTCAGACAGAAACTGCCAGTTCATAATGATGCTCATCCTCGAGCTGAAAATATGAAGGAGAGGAAGGATAAAGGACTCAGGCTATGGAGGCAAGTTGATCCATATGCCACCAGGAGAAGAACAGCAGTTGACCCAAGATTCCACACTAGAGAGCAACAAGACTTTTATGAGACAGTGCTCATGGATAAGAAGCCAATTGTTGCTGACACCAGATATGTAGACTGGGATTACATCGACAGTGAAGAGCACAGAGACTTCTTCCCACATGTGCATGAAAGCTTCACTGCTTGTGGGATTGCAGAGTTCGTTGGTCAGAAATTGACAGCTTGGAACGATGAGATGATCATGCAGTTCTATGCCACCGCACACTTCTATCCAGATGGCAGGATTGTATGGATGACAGAAGGGCAGAGATTCCATTCTACAGTTGAAGAATGGAGAGCATTGCTGAATGCACCTGTATCAAGGGATGATGACATTGATGTCTATGGCATTCGAAAAAAATCACGAGTCAATGAAGAACATGTACAATGAGGTAAAGGAGAAGGATGTAGAGATATGGAAGCTTGGTTCAGTCTACTATCTTCAGGCAGGTCTCCCAACCACCAACACCATTCTGAGGCATACTTTGATGCCTAAGTCAGGGGACCACCGCATGATAAGAGGGTACTCTATCAACATGCTGCACATTCTAGATCAGAAGACACCTTTTAAGGTGATGGACCTGATAGTTGAGACTATCAAGAGGACAGCAGCAGACCAGAAGAGGTCGTGTGGGTTTGCTCCGCATATTCAGATGCTCATTAATGCCAAGTTTGGCACGGACACCTACCTGTTGGATAGACCCCACTTGCCACTGCAGCCTGAACACGAGGATAATGAGATTGTGATGACTGAGGATGCTCCCACATCTGTAGAAGGACATGCTAAGTCTGAAGCTGCCAAACAAGCAAAAGCTGAGAAGGAAGCAGCAGCAAAGCCCAAGAGCGTTGCAGAACAACTTCTTGAAGCCACTCAGAGAATTGAGCTACGCCTGGCCAGCATAGTGCAGTCTCAGGAGAGCCTTGAGAGGATAGTTGAGGATAAGTTCCATGCTCTGGACGTTAAGCTGACTGAAGTGCAGGTCACCGTCAACAAGCTTGAGGCAGACATCGAGGAAGCTAAGAGGGAGAAGGCAGAACTCATGAGGGAGATGGAAGATGATCTAGTCCAGGATGACTATGAGCAGCCTGCTGCAGTGCCCACAAAGCCCAGATCAGCTGCTATTCCAGTGTCAGACCCCAGGGCTACCACATCAGCACCTCCTACAGCTCCGTCAGTTCCAGCACCAGCTTCAGTATCCACTCCTCCAGCTCCACAGACTTCAGCAGAAGCTTTCGCAGATGCAGCTATCTCCACTCCATCGACGCAGACAGGAGCCGCCAGCAGAGTCCCGAGTGACGATTAGCTCTATACCTTTCGAACTTTTTGGTAACTTGTTGCCAAAGGGGGAGAAATTGTATAGATCATAGGGCTTCGAGTGAGAGAGTGCTCGTTTTTGCTCTTTCGTTTGCGGTTTTCCTTGAGATACTGTTGAGTTCTTTGAGATACTTCATGTGTTTGATACTACATTTGCTCTATCTTGATGAGTGCTTGATCATACTGTGCTTAATGTGTGCTTGATGCTCATCATATTCCATTCATATCTTGTATGATCATTTACTCATGTCTTGGTGATTGGGTGCATGCTATTCATTCTTATCATTTTTGTGCGCTCCACCAAGATGTATGTGACATGGAAGAGTAACCCATGATCCTAATCGATTGTGCATTTGCATTCAAACGCAAATCTTAAATAATGCACAAATTTAGGGGGAGCTCTTGCTTATCACATACTTCTCAAAGCGACGATGTTATTCATTGATTATATCATTTGTCGAAGCTTTGATCTATATGTTGTCATCAATTACCAAAAAGGGGGAGATTGAAAGTGCAACTAATCCCCGGGTGGTTTTGGTAATTAATAACAACATATATATCATTGAACTAATCATTTCTTGAGAATATTTCAGAAAGTTCAGTGATATGGGTATGGCAATGACTGATGATGTGGACCCCTCAAAATGCTAAGGAAAACATTGGCAAAAGCTCAAGACTCCATTTTTGGTTTAGTGATCCAAGATCACATTGAGTCCATAGGAAAGCCAATACTATTAAAAGGGGATGAGGTTATGATGATGATCTGGTTGCTCTAAGTGCTTAGTGATTTATCTCTCAAACAATCAGCAATCTTTCACTCCAACATAAACTCATAAGTAATCTCGGTCCCACCGATTCCAAACTCAGTCACACCGAGATGAACCACCTCAGCCATATACCCAAACCCTAAGAATCTCGGATTTTCCGATTCCAAACTCTGTCATTCCGAAATTGGTGTTGCCAAGCTTCAGAACCTTCAGACTCAAATCGGTGTCACCGAGATGAGAAAGTCGGTCCCACCGAGATTGGCAAACCCTAGACTTTGGAAGAATCGGACTAACCGAGATTGTATTTTCGGTCCCACGAAAATCCCAACGCTCACAAGATTTGAACTTTCGGTCTCACCGAGTTGTCAACTTTGGTCCGACCGAGATTGGTCAAATGTGTAACGGTTGGATTTTGTGTGGAGGCTATAAATACCCTCCACCTCCTCTTCATTCGTGGAGAGAGCCATCAGAAAGAACTACCACTCCTACCTTACATTTCTGAGAAGAAAACTACCTACCCTTGTGTTGAGATCAAGTTGCTCCACTCCCACCATATGAAACTTGATTTCTAGCCTTCCCAAGTTGCTTTCCACTCAATCCCTTCCTCCACCACAGCCAAATCAGTGAGGAGAGTTGAGTGTTGGGGAGATTATCATTTGAAGCACAAGAGCAAGGAGTTCATCATCACCAACACCATCTATTACCTTTTGGAGGGTGGTGCCTCCTAGATTGGTTAGGTGTCGCTTGGGAGCCTCCGTCATGATGTGGAGTTGAACCAAGGAGTTTGTAAGGGCAAGGAGATCGCCTACTTCGTGAAGATCTACCCCGAGTAAGGCTAGTCCTCCGTGGTGTAAGCCATGATGGCATAGACAAGGTTGCTTCTTCGTGGACCCTTCGTGGGTGGAGCCCTCCGTGGACTCGCGCAGCCGTTACCCTCCGTGGGTTGAAGTCTCCATCAACGTGGATTGACGATAGCACCACCTATCGGAACCACGAGAAAAATCTCCGTGTCGCCAACTTGCGTTTGCTCTTCTCCACCTCTCATTTACTATACGTGCAATTTACTTTCCGCTGCCATAACTCTAGAATTGCATGTGTAGGGTGATACTTGACTTTGTTGCCATTGTGAACTTGCTAAGAAACTACTCTAATCTAAAGGCCAAGTTTTTAAGTTGTCAAGTAGTCTAATCACCCCCCCTCTAGACATACTTCCGATCCTACAATCACCCGACCGCGTAAGGAATGCAAAATCCGGGAACATAACACCGGTATGACGGAAACTAGGGAGGCAAGAGTGGAACAAAACACCAGGCATAAGGCCGAGCCTTCCACCCTTTACCAAGTATATAGATGCATTAATTAAAACAATAGATATTGCGATATCCCAAAATATCCTTGTTCCAACAAGGAACAAACTTCATCTTCACCTGCAACTAGCAACGCTATAAGAGGGGCTGAGCAAAAGCGATAACATAGCCAAACAACGGTTTGCTAGGACATGGGTGGTTAGAGGTTTGACATGGCAACATGGGTGGCATGATATAGCAAGTGGTAGGTATCACAACATAGGCATAGCAAAAGAGCGAGCATCTAGCAAGCAAAGATAGAAGTGATTTCGAAGGTATGGTCATCTTGCCTGCAAGGTTCTCAAAGTTGTCGAAGGCTTGATCCTCGTAGGCGGTCTCAACAGGTTCCTCGTTCACGTACTCGTCTCCCGGCTCTACCCAAACAAGAACACAAGCAACCGAACCACAATCAAACAAGGAACAATGCACAAGCAATATGATGCAATACATAACATGCGATGCGAGATGTGATATGCAATGCATATGTGTGCTCCGGAAGGAAAATGATGAACCGGGCATCTCATGGCATGGAACATGTACTAGCATGAGGTAGGCATGAAAATGAAACTACCCTTGTGCAACACCACCTCATAGCATGCTTGAAATAAAACACTCGAAAATGACAAGACAACATCAAGATGTAAAATGACATGTTCATGAACTTCCTCAAATGCAGAAACTAATGCCACCACTGGATTGGTGGGATTTTTCTACCCCAAAAACATATATAATATGTCTAGGTTGCTGTAGAAAAATAGTCACAAGTGCATTAAGTTAAATCCTGCCCTAAATGGAATATGACAGAAATGGCATTTTCCATATTTGGAAACGTCCAGAAAAGGACTTGCCCGAAATGGAAATGTCCTACATGCCAGAAATGGAATATTCGCCGGAACAGAAATAAAACACTGAATAATAATAAAAATAAATAAAATAAATAAATAAATAAAAACAGACAGGCTAAGAGAGTACGCGGGGGATCGAACCCGGGTCGCCTGGGTGGAGGCACGGCACGGGAACCAGTCGGGCTATTAACATGATCATGATGAGGGGGGAGCTCGCTCCTTTTGAGGTAAGCCCTCCTGGTACTGGTTCCTCTCCTGGCCAGAAGAGAGAAACGCCGACGGCACCGGCGAGCAACGGCGGGACGGCGGGGCTCAGGAGGTGCCGGCGGGTGTGCGGATTCAGCAGGGCAGAGTGCGTGCGTGCAGGAAGGGAACGTGCGCGCATGTGTGGGTGTGCGTGTGGGCAGGAGCTTGCGGCCATGGCGACGAACACGGCGAGGCAGGGCTACAACAGCGCTGCATGAGCTGCTGCACTGCAGGGGCGTGCGTGCGGGTGTATGAGAGAGCAACTTGGGGATCCCAAGCTGGAGAACGCGCGTGCGCGCTGCAGCAAGTACACACACAAGGAAAAAATTCAGACTTCACTGGAGCACTACGAGCGCGGCGAAGACATGGATCGGACGAGTCCTACAGGTGCCTACATGCAAAGGGAAGGATGAGAGAGGGAGGAGCGTTACCCAGCTCACCCTAGGACACGACGGGGTCGACGGAGATGTGCTGGAGGCGACGAGAGGGAGCTCTGAATCGTGGCGCGTTCTCTGACCGAGAGGTAGAAGGAAGCAGGGGACGTCGATGTACTCGTCGTCCGGGCACCGTAGTCGACGTCGTGGATGGAGACGACGGCGAGGAAGGAGATGGACAAGAGCTGCGGGGCTTGGAGTGGCCGGAGAGCACGCCGGCGACGAGGCGCGCTCCCAGGTGCGCTCGGGACGGGGCGGAAGCGGTAGATCTGGTGGCTAAACTCACCTGGAAACGGCGGCGGCGGACGAGGGAAACCCTAGACGACGCGATGGACACGGGAGCTGAGGCTTATAAGGGCTAGGGCGAGCGGTGCGAGCTCACGCGCGCTCGTGCTCGCGGTCCCCATGGCGACGGCGAGAGGAGAGGGAAAAGGTGGGTGTGGGAAACAGGGGAGGCGCTGACGAGCGGGGCCTACCTGTCGACGTGGCGAGGATCTAGCGGGGGTGCGCGCTTGCGTGGGTGAGAAAAGACGAGGCGCGAGCGGGCTGGCTGGCTGTGCGGGGCGCTAGCTGGGCCGGCCTGGGAGGCCGAGGCCCAGGGGGGGTGCTGCGCTGGCTGCTGCTGCTGCATTTCCATTTATTTAAAACAGAAATGAAAACAGAAAAGCTCAGAGAAAAAGAAGAGGAGTTAGAGGATAAAGAAAATATTCTCCAGCTCCTGGAATTATCCTCTATTTTAATAAATTGCATTGGGCATTTTTAAAGGTAGAAAAATAAGACAAGTTTGAAATATTTTCAAACTTGTGTCATTTTTGAACCTGACCAAAACAACTTCAAATAAGGAAATCTTTGGCAGAGAGGTTTGGGGCAAGGAGCAAGATTAACAGGGAGAAGATGAACATTATTTGAGGAAGAAAAAAAATAGCACTTGAATAAGAGAGGGAAAAGGTGGAGGAGTGAGGGTGCCATGGATGGAAAGGGGGGAAACAAGGTTATGCCCATGATGCTCATGACAACAACATGAATGACAATATGCAACATGAGATGACATGAGATGAAGATGCACTACATAATGAGGATGAATGCAAAAAGACAAGAGGCACAAATGCAATATGGTAAGATGAGCATGACAAGGAAAAGAACAAAACCACATAACCAAACAAGATGAGGCCAAACATGATAAAACCCACAAGAATTTGGATGAAGGTCAAGTTGATACATTGCCAAAATGGGACATGATACATCTGGGGTGTTACAACTCTCCTCCACTACAAGAGGATCTCGTCCCGAGATCTAGGACTGAAAGAACTCCGGATATTCGGAACGGAGGTGATCCTCGCGCTCCCAGGTGGCTTCTCGGTCGGAATGGTGTGACCACTTTACTTTCAGGAATTTGATTGACTTGTTGCGAGTCTTGCGCTCGGTTTCTTCAAGAATAGCAACGGGGTGCTCATGATAAGAAAGATCTTGTTGGAGGTCAATTTCTTCAAAGTTGATAGTGCGCTTAGGAATCTTGAAGCACTTGCAGAGCTGTGACACGTGAAACACATCATGCACATTTGCAAAGTTGGATGGAAGCTCAAGTTGATAGGCGAGATCGCCTCTTTTGTCAATGATCTTGAAAGGACCGACGTATCTAGGGGCAAGCTTCCCTTTGATACCGAAGCGACGAGTGCCTTTCATTGGAGAGACGCGGAGGTAGACATGGTCTCCAATTTCAAAAGCCACATCACGGTGCTTGTCATCATAATAGCCCTTCCGCGCGATTATGCTGCTTTCAGATTCTCACGAATGACTTTGCACATTTCTTCGGCTTCTGTGATCAAGTCGTTGCCAAGAAGTTGGCGTTCACCTGTCTCGGACCAATTGAGAGGAGTACGGCACTTCCTGCCATAGAGAATTTCGAATGGGGCCTTGCCCGAACTTGCTTGGAAGCTGTTGTTGTAGGAGAACTCGGCATATGGAGGACACTCTTTGAAAGATCGTGGATGTCGCCTAGAGGGGGGGTGAATAGGCGTTTTAAAATAATTACGGTTTAGGCTTGAACAAATGCGGAATAAACCTAGCGGTTAATTTGTCAAGCACAAAACCTAAAGCAACTAGGCTCACCTATGTGCACCAACAACTTATGCTAAGCAAGATGAACAACTAAGTGATAGCAAGATATATGACAAAGAACAATATGGCTATCACAAAGTAAAGTGCATAAGTAAAGGGCTCGGGTAAGAGATAACCGAGGCACACGGAGACGACGATGTATCCCGAAGTTCACACCCTTGCGGATGCTAATCTCCGTTTGGAGCGGTGTGGAGGCACAATGCTCCCCAAGAAGCCACTAGGGCCACAGAATCTCCTCACGCCAAGACAATGCAAGATGCCGTGATTCCACTAAGGGACCCTTGAGGCGGTCACCGAACCCGCATAAATGGCGACCCTTGGGGCGGTCACCGAACCCAGACACTTTGGCAACCCTTGGGGCGGTCACGGTACCCGTCAAAATGCTCGGGCGATCTCCACAACCTAATTGGAGACCCGACGCTGTCCGGAGCTTTACACCACAATAATTGAGCTCGAACACCACCAACCGACTAGGGCGCCTAAGCACCCAAGATGAACAAGCTCAAGGGCACCAAGCACCCAAGAGTAATAAGCTTCTCAACTTGTAACTTCCACGTATCACGTGGAGAACTCAAACCGATGCACCAAATGCAATGGCAAGGGCACACGGAGTGCCCAAGTCCTTCTCTCAAATCCCACCAAGCAACTAATGCTAGGGAGGAAAATGAGAGGAAGAACAAGAAGGAGAACACCAAGAACTCCAAGAACTAGATCCAAGGGTTCCCTCACTAAGAGGAGAAAGTGATTGGTGGAAACGCGATCTAGATCTCCTCTCTTTCCCTCAAAACTAGCAAGAATCCATGGAGGGATTGAGAGTTAGCAAGCTCGGAGAAGGTCAACAATGGGGGCAAGAACGAGCTCAAAGGGATGATGGTTCAATGGGGAAGAAGACCCCCTTTTATAGGACCTCCCGAATCCAACCGTTATGTGCTCAGGTCGTGCACAAGCGGTACTACCGCTTGGAGGAGCGGTACTACCGCTTGGTGGAGCGGTACTACCGCTTAGCACGCTCAAAACAGCCCAAACGAGAGAGAAAACACGAGTTTTTGGTCCGGGGCGGTACTACCGCTTAGGAGCCACGGTAGTACTGCTCTGGGGCGGTAGTACCGCTCAGGAGCCACGGTAGTACCGCTCTAGAGCGGTAGTAAAAAATTACATCCGCTCTAGTCGCGGTAGTACCGCTGCAGCCTTCACCAAAACAACCACAACTTTTGCAAACGGACTCCGAATTCGATGAAACCAAGTTTGTTGGAAAGCTAGCGACAAGGGCTAACACAATATTGAAAGAAATTCCAATAATAAGCAAATGAGAAAAGGCCCAAAAGAAAATGGTGAGAACCCTTCCTCGGAGAAGACCGTAAAACCTCCAACACCAAAAACATCATAGAAGACGATGCAAACTCCGCTGATGAACTCAAACTTGTCATAAAGATGACCATAAGCTCTAAGACTCACAAAGAGAATCAAACAAGAACCAAGAAACATGATGCAAGGATGCAATGGTTTGAGCTCTCGACGAACGATACGATCAAGCTACTCACTTGAGAGCCCCCCCCCTTGATAGTACGGCTATCGATCCTATAACCCGGTCTCGCAACTACCACCATGAGACCGGTAAAATAGAAAACCTATCAAGGGCAAACCTTTGCCTTGCACATGGTCCACTTGAGCTAGATGATGATGATCTTGACTCCCTCAAGTTGGACCACCTTTCTTGATTGCATTGGCTCGATGAAGACTAGATGATTGCTCCCCCATAGTCACTATGGGTGAGCGACTCTTCGGCACATCTTCACAAGTCCATTGACACCACAATGGATGGCAAGATTCAAACTTGATTGCTCCCCCATACTCCATTATGGGTGAACCACTCTTTGTGTTGCTCCACTTGAACTTGCACACTGCAAACTTGATGACGATCACCACTTGATGTCATCCTCCATGGGTTGTATGATATCTTCCTCTTGACGCAAGCCCATGGACATGTACCTAACCCCACATAGAACTCTCACATAGACCATGGGTTAGTACACAAAGTGCAATGGACAATGCTTACTGCACCATGGGATCACTTGATCCCCTCGGTACATCTTTTACGCTTTGAGAGTTGATCAACTTGATTCACTCTTGACTTAGTCTTGATCAACCTTGAATCTTTCCAACTCTCTTAGTTTGGATGATGTCTTGAAGGTAGACATGAATGATCACACAATCTTTTTCCTCAAGACATGCTTGCAATAAGCTCAACACTCACATGACGAATCTTGGGATAATTCCTTAATAGCACGGTGGTCATCACAAACTCTCCTTGAAACCAACAAATGGACTCCAAGAAAAGCCTATGGACAAACCCTTCAAATGAAACTCAAGGCAACCATTAGTCCATAGAGATTGTCATCAATTACCAAAACCAAACATGGGGGCACCGCATGTTCTTTCAATCTCCCCCATTTTGGTAATTGATGACAATCACTTTCAAGAGAGTTTATACAAGGAATTATGCATCACCATGCAATGCAACAACCAATGATGCATGAGAATGAGATGCAAATACTAAGGAGCAAAACCAAAGCAAGAGGAGATAACTCTCTAAACTTCTCCACAAAACTCTCTGAAACTCCTCCCCCATTGGCATCGATTGCCAAAATGGGTGAAAAGCTTAGAATGCCAATATAAAGAGTGTTCCTCCATAAATTGTGTATCTCTCAAAAAGAGAGTGGAATGCCATACACATATCCAATGGTAAATACTTGGAGGAAGACAAACTATATTGAGGCCCAAAGATTGCAACAAAAAGATATGACACAAAGACATAACAAAGAGAGACACAAGCAATCCGAAGATACCAATTGAAGCAAGAAATCAACGGATATCAAATGAACGAACTAGACCAATGATCCTACATGCCACAAGAATAAAGATATTATGACAAACGCAAAGGAGTGTTCTAAAGAAACTAGAGAAGCTCCCCATGATTTGTGCACACATAAGAATTTTTTTTGAATACAAAGTACACAAAATAGGATCATAGCTCCCCCAAAATCAATAGAGACTCACATCCAGTGCAAGTGAGCATATAGGAAACAAAGCCTAGTGCTTGCAACAAGCACATGGTTGAGCAACATGTAAAAGAGGCAACATAAGAATAGGCTCAACCAAAATGATGTGTGTGAGTCATGGCGAAGCACTTGAGAGGACTAAAATTAGGATGAGCATTGAGCATCAACATAGTCTTGAAAGAATGAGGCACATGGTGCAAGGCCTATCATTCCCACACACAACAAGCAAATGGGTTCACAAGCTTACTAAAAAGCAAAAGAGAACCAATACTTGTGACAACCCGTGGTGAAGATAGAAGATGGAAGCCTCATCAAGACGAGGGATACCAATAAAAGCCTCATAAAGACAAGCATGAGGAAAATAATCTTCACCACACAAGAGTGCATCAAGATGCTACAATAGAGGACACGCACTCAAGGCAAAAGCTTTCACAGAGCCACCAAAGAAATAGCATAAGAAAGACAAGGTGGACGTGAAAGAAAGGATATCAACTAGAGATGTAAATTCTCTCAAGTGTATAGGGTTCTAGGTAGATGAAATCATGATGATATATATCTACAAAGAAGGATGTACACCCGAAATAGTTACAGCACGAAGGAATAAGATATCCAAAAGGAAGTCATACATATACCAATAAGATATTTGCCTGGAAGCATAGCACATGGCTAGATATGGTCTTATTGTATATAAATGAATTCCTACCGCACGAACATCAAAGACATCACAACTAGCAACAAGAGATCATCGTTGGGATGCTTTGAGAAAGGAAACAAGTATCACAAGATATGAAATGAATATCATGCCAAGATGCAACCTACACAAGGTTGAATGCAAGAAGGGAAAGCATGAATAGATACTTGTTACCGAGATATCATTGGAAGGAAGTAGTAGATACCAATTGAAGGTAGATAGTAGTTCATTGATCATCCTAGCTTGACTCCAATATGCACATGGTGACAACACCTTCCTTGTGAGTGAGCCGAGCATCCAATGTATCTCCAAATGTTCCTAGAAGAACAACACAAACTAAACGGTACCCAAACTCATCGGGACCAAATAGTTAGAAACACCAATACATAGGACAAACTCCACATAAATATGTGCATATAGATATGATAATGAATTTCATGCACATCTCATCCAAATTGAGACTAGGTGGAGTTTCCGCTATATATTGAGTCAAAGAAAGAAAGCATGCCAAATGAAATACATGAAGTAAACATGCATGCTCAAGACTTTCAAAACCCAAACCAAAAGACAATTTAAATGCCAAGTGAAAAGGATACCAAATGGAGAAATCATCACTTGAAGATATCATAAAGATACATCAAGGAATGAGATATCCATTGATACACACTAAACTAAAGATGTCAAACTCCCAAAGAGAGGATGGTTCCAAACAAACCAAGCTCTCGGCAAAGTTTCATGATGGCACAAAGTACCAAAAGAAAAAGGCTTGCCTTCCACCAACACACTTGATAAGGATCACAAAAAAAATGTGTTCTAAAGAAAATAGAATAGCTCCCCCACGAGTTGTGCATTATATAGGATTTGTATTTGAATATAAGAAGCACAAGGTGGGATCACCGCTTTTACTCTATCTAGAAAACACTAGACAAGAACAAGAAATAAACAAGATCCACAAGTGGTATGGAAGACAACGGGAGTTGACACAAACCTTGGCAAGAGAAAAAGCAAGTAAAACAAAAGCCAATGTAAAGATGATCAACAAATTCTACCACACATAAGACTACCAATTGTCAAAGACAAGAAGTATTTGGAAATAATTCCCGTGGTAGATAACAAGGATATCCGACATCATCTTCACACCAACCACAAGCAAATTGCAACTTGTAGAGCTAACATGCCACCTAGGAACAAGATAATCTACAATATCAATTCTAGGTGACAATATCTCAAATGTACACATTTTCTAGGCTTGTAATATGCACTTAGCATATTACTCCCCATAATGTGATACCAATAAGAACTTAACAAGAGGCAATAAGAGGAACAAACAAGAGATAATTAATGGACTATTTAGAATTTGAATTTCTCATGAGAGATATACCACCTAGCGACTAGATAATATTGTAATATCAATACTAGATGGTATTCCTCATGTACACACATTTATAGGATTGTGAGGTGCACAAAGCACATCACTCCCCAAAATGGGATGTTCCATTAATCTCTCACACGAGCCAACTAGGATACAAACAAGAAGCATAAAGGCTCAACGCACGACACACACATACATGATGTGCAAACCAACACACACATACTTGATTGCTCAAGGTAAGCACGTTGGAATCACAACATATACAAACACATGCAAGGAACAAAACCAAAACATGCAAGGGGGCAAGTAACTTTCAAGGTACACAATTTAAGTACAAGTTACCGCAAGGAGGCACATTGGATATAAGATAGAAACTTGATAATCCAATAAACTTGACTTGTGACAAAAAGAATGATGAAGTCCCCTTAATTCTTCATAACGTAGCCAAGTCTCCAATGCCCTCCAAAAACACCTATTGATCAAGTTTGAGATTGTTGGTCCCCAACCAAGTTGGGTCCTAAGAGGTTAGTCACAATAGGCTTGGCTACCCAAATGGTTCTTTTCTTGACACCACTTTGAGTACCAACAAACTTGGCACACACATTGCCAACCTTATCCTTCCCAAGATAATAGATATCATCAATAATAATTGGGTTGGATAAGTTACCACTAGTGCATGAAGAAGCGAGGTGACCTTTCTCACGGCATAGGTAGCAACGTCTACTCTTCACTTTCTTCTCACTTGATCTCTCAACTTGAGAAGCATTAACTTGAGTCTTCTTGGGAAGAGGCCTTTCTTCAACTTGAGGTTGAGCATGTGATTGAACTTGTGCCCTCTTCCCTTGTTGCTTGACACTAATGGCCTTCTTCTTCAATGGGCAAGATCTAACATGATGCCCTTCTACTTTGCACTTGAAGCAAACAATCTTGGCCGAATTCTTGACTTGTTCTTGGCCCTTCTTTTTATTCATCTTGGACTTCTTCTTCTTATTGGAGTTGAATCCAAGTCCACCTTTGTCATTGGGGGATTTTTGCACACTCAAGATATTGTTGAGTGTGGATTTCCCTTCATGACACTTTTCCAAGTCTTTCTTCAAAGAAGTGACTTGGGCCTTGAGCTCTTTTATTTCCTCTACATGGTTAGTCTCAACACAAGTACTAGAGGAAGTATAAGCTTCATCGTTAGAGCAACAAGGCAAGGAAAGCAATTCATCACAAGATGTACCAACATTGTGAGTAGATGAATTACAAGGACTAGCACATGGCAATATACTATTTTGACTAGAAGTAGTGCTAGTATCCACATGAGGCTCACTAGATGTTACCTTAGCAATCATGGCCTCATGAGCTATCTTTAGCACACTATGGGATACTAGAAGGCCATCATGAGAGCTTGAGAGCTTTTCATGACTTTCTTCCAATTTCCCATAATTGTTAGATAGCACCTCAAGTTGAGCCCGTAGCTCAACATTCTCCTTCAAAATGGATGCTTCATAAGTAATAGAGTTAGTAGCACAAGCATCATCATTTACAACAATAGGAGAGGACAACTTGGCGAGCTCTTTGAAATAAGAAGCTTCAAGTTGGGCATGAGACTCGGTGAGTTTGATGAGCTCACCCTTGATGACCCTTGAGCCATTTTCGAGGTGCTCAAAATCCTCAAGGAGTTTAGCATGAGCAACTTCAAGCTTAGCATTTTTAGTTTTAAAAACATTGGCCACCTCAAGGGCTCTATCAATAGATTCCTTCACTCTAGACAATTCTAGAGCAAAAGTCTCCTCAAGAGATTCCTTGGTGGTTTGTTCAAGTTCAAGAGCTTGAGAGAGGTCCGCAATCTCATTAGCGTAATCACGCCCATGACCTTCCATTTTATCAATGGTGACCTCATGCTCCTCAAGACGAGATTCCAACTCATCAATATATTTCTTGCTCTCAATAGCAATGGACATAATTTCCATGAAGTTGGAACGAGCAATTTTATTTTTATGAAGAGCTTTAAAAACCATTTCCCCCTTAATTTTTAAGGAGGCAACATTATCATTCTCTTCATCATTATCCTCATCATCATTAGCATCAACATCATCATCAAGAGACATATTGGGGTACAAAGTAGGAGATACCTTTAACGCCTTAGCCATAAGGCAAAAAGCAATAGATGATGATGTACGATCCCTTGAGGCACCATTAAACACCACATCTTGTTCCATGGAGTGTTCGGTTTCTCTACATTGTTAGCACAACAATTCGAGGAAATAGATGCAATTTTATCATGGCAACAAGACATAGCAAGCATATCATCATGAGATCTAGTCACGCAATTTCTACATGATATGCAAGGACTATCAACACAAGCATGTGAAACATTTGGAGTGCTCGAAGTGTTAAAGCCCAAAGAGGGAGCATTGCAATAAGATAATGATGAAGGATCATCCATAATAAGCATACTATCATCATTGCAATGACCAACACTACTCACCATATCATTACCTTGTGGCAAACCACATGTAGGTGAAGTAGAAGAAGTTGAGAAGACAAAACGACCGGAGGTGGAGGGAGAACAATCATCCCCGCAAATCTTGGACACACCATATTTATCTTGAAGCTTTGTCCATAACTCATGAGCATCCCGGAACGGCATGAGTTGAAATATAACTACATTGCTCAAAGCATCGAAAATCACATTAGAGGCTTGAGCATTGAGATAAGAGTTTTCTCATCCTCTAAAGATAATCTTTGGGGATCCTTTGGAGGAGAAAACCCATATCTACAATTGCTCTAAATTCGGGTCCATGACCCTAAAGAGATTAAGCATGCAATTACCCAAACATCAAAATTTGTGCCATCGAAACTAAGAGTGTCAGAGAATCCTAATCCTCTAGTCGACATCTTTACTCTCTAGGCGGTTAAGCCCAACAAAGAGAGACGAGGCTCTGATACCAATTGAAAGATCGTGGATGTCGCCTAGAGGGGGGTGAATAGGCGTTTTAAAATAATTACGGTTTAGGCTTGAACAATGCGGAATAAACCTAGCGTTAATTTGTCAAGCACAAAACCTAAAGCAACTAGGCTCACCTATGTGCACCAACAACTTATGCTAAGCAAGATGAACAACTAAGTGATAGCAAGATATATGACAAAGAACAATATGGCTATCACAAAGTAAAGTGCATAAGTAAAGGGCTCGGGTAAGAGATAACCGAGGCACACGGAGACGACGATGTATCCCGGTTCACACCCTTGCGGATGCTAATCTCCGCTTGGAGCGGTGTGGAGGCACAATGCTCCCAAGAAGCCACTAGGGCCACCAGAATCTCCTCACGCCCTCGCACAATGCAAGATGCCGTGATTCCACTAAGGGACCCTTGAGGGCGGTCACCGAACCCGCATAAATGGCGACCCTTGGGGCGGTCACCGAACCCAGACACTTTGGCAACCCTTGGGGCGGTCACGGTACCACAAAATGCTCAAGGGCGATCTCCACAACCTAATTGGAGACCCGACGCTTGCCCGGAGCTTTACACCACAATAATTGAGCTCCGAACACCACTAACCGACTAGGGCGCCAAGCACCCAAGATGAACAAGCTCAAGGGCACCAAGCACCCAAGAGTAATAAGCTTCTCAACTTGTAACTTCCACGATCACGTGGAGAACTCAAACCGATGCACCAAATGCAATGGCAAGGGCACACGGAGTGCCCAAGTCCTTCTCTCTCAAATCCCACCAAGCAACTAATGCTAGGGAGGAAAATGAGAGGAAGAACAAGAAGGAGAACACCAAGAACTCCAAGAACTAGATCCAAGGGTTCCCTCACTAAGAGGAGAAAGTGATTGGTGGAAACGTGATCTAGATCTCCTCTTTTTCCTCAAAACTAGCAAGAATCCATGGAGGGATTGAGAGTTAGCAAGCTCGGAGAAGGTCAACAATGGGGCAAGAACGAGCTCAAAGGGATGATGGTTCAATGGGAAGAAGACCCCTTTATAGGACCTCCGAATCCAACCGTTATGTGCTCAGGTCGTGCACAAGCGGTACTACTGCTTGGAGGAGCGGTACTACCGCTTGGTGGAGCGGTACTACCGCTTAGCACGCTCAAAACAGCCCAAACGAGAGAGAAAACACGAGTTTTTGGTCCGGGGCGGTACTACCGCTTAGGAGCCACGGTAGTACTGCTCTGGGGCGGTAGTACCGCTCAGGAGCCACGGTAGTACCGCTCTAGAGCGGTAGTAAAAAATTACATCCGCTCTAGTCGCGGTAGTACCGCTGCAGCCTTCACCAAAACAACCACAACTTTTGCAAACGGACTCAATTCGATGAAACCAAGTTTGTTGGAAAGCTAGCGACAAGGGCTAACACAATATTGAAAGAAATTCCAATAATAAGCAAATGAGAAAAGGCCCAAAAGAAAATGGTGAGAACCCTTCCTCGGAGAAGACCGTAAAACCTCCAACACCAAAAACATCATAGAAGACGATGCAAACTCCGCTGATGAACTCAAACTTGTCATAAAGATGACCATAAGCTCTAAGACTCACAAAGAGAATCAAACAAGAACCAAGAAACATGATGCAAGGATGCAATGGTTTGAGCTCTCGACGAACGATACGATCAAGCTACTCACTTGAGAGCCCCCCTTGATAGTACGGCTATCGATCCTATAACCCGTCTCGCAACTACCACCATGAGACCGTAAAATAGAAAACCTATCAAGGGCAAACCTTTGCCTTGCACATGGTCCACTTGAGCTAGATGATGATGATCTTGACTCCTCAAGTTGGACCACCTTTCTTGATTGCATTGGCTCGATGAAGACTAGATGATTGCTCCCCATAGTCACTATGGGTGAGCGACTCTTCGGCACATCTTCACAAGTCCATTGACACCACAATGGATGGCAAGATTCAAACTTGATTGCTCCCCCATACTCCATTATGGGTGAACCACTCTTTGTGTTGCTCCACTTGAACTTGCACACTGCAAACTTGATGACGATCACCACTTGATGTCATCCTCCATGGGTTGTATGATATCTTCCTCTTGACGCAAGCCCATGGACATGTACCTAACCCCACATAGAACTCTCACATAGACCATGGGTTAGTACACAAAGTGCAATGGACAATGCTTACTGCACCATGGGATCACTTGATCCCCTCGGTACATCTTTTACGCTTTGAGAGTTGATCAACTTGATTCACTCTTGACTTAGTCTTGATCAACCTTGAATCTTTCCAACTCTCTTAGTTTGGATGATGTCTTGAAGGTAGACATGAATGATCACACAATCTTTTTCCTCAAGACATGCTTGCAATAAGCTCAACACTCACATGACGAATCTTGGGATAATTCCTTAATAGCACGGTGGTCATCACAAACTCTCCTTGAAACCAACAAATGGACTCCAAGAAAAGCCTATGGACAAACCCTTCAAATGAAACTCAAGGCAACCATTAGTCCATAGAGATTGTCATCAATTACCAAAACCAAACATGGGGGCACCGCATGTTCTTTCACTCTTCCCACTTCATGCCAAAGGAAATGACACAAGCCCTGAGCATATCTTCAAGGATTTGATTGACTCGCTCGACTTGGCCACTTGTTTGAGGATGGAAAGCTGTGCTGAAACGAATGTTGGTGCCCATGGCCTTCTGAAAGGAGTCCCAGAACTTAGAAGTGAAGATGCTTCCACGGTCTGAAGAGATCAATTGCGGAATACCGTGCAAGGAGACAATTCTGGAGGTGTATAGCTCTGCCAGCTGAGCTGCTGTGATAGATTCTTTGACAGGAAGAAAATGAGCCACTTTAGTAAGCTTGTCAATGACAACGAAGATAGCATCATTTCCACGCTTGGACTTAGGAAATCCAGTCACGAAGTCCATCTCAATGTGATCAAACTTCCATTCTGGAATAGCAAGAGGTTGGAGGAGACCAGCTGGTCTTTGGTGTTCTGCTTTCACCCTTCTGCAGACATCACATTCATTCACGAATTGAGCAATTTCTCGCTTCATTCGAGTCCACCAATATGACTGCTTGAGGTCATGGTACATCTTCGTACTTCCAGGATGAATGGATAGGAGGGAATTGTGTGCCTCATTCATGATGACTTTTCTCAGATCGCCTTTAGGAACCACAATACGATCCTCGAAGAAAAGAGTGTCTTTGTCATCCAAGCGATAACACTTGTATTTGGAAATGCCCTTGTCAATACCACGTTTCACCTTCTTCACCATGGTATCCAGGAGTTGTGCCTCACGAATTTGATCTTCCAAAGTAGGAGAGACTATGAGGTTGGCAAGAAAGCCTTGAGGAACAACTTGAAGATTCAGCTTGCGGAAAGCTTCACAAAGATCCGGTTGGAAGGGCTTGAGAATTAAGCTGTTGCAATAAGCCTTTCTGCTCAGAGCATCTGCAATCACATTCGCCTTGCCAGGAGTATATTCAATACTTGGATTGTACTCTTGAATCATTTCGACCCATCGAGTTTGCCTGAGGTTGAGGTTTGGTTGAGTGAAGATGTACTTGAGACTCTTGTGATCGGTGAATATGTCCACTTTCCTTCCCAACAAGAGATGTCTCCATGTTATCAATGCATGGACAACTGCCGCCAACTCAAGATCGTGAGTGGGGTAGTTCTTTTCGTTGGGCTTCAACTGGCGAGAGGTATAGGCCACAACTTTCTTCTCTTGCATTAACACAGCACCGAGACCTTGCAAGGAAGCATCACAGAAAACTTCGAATGGCTTGGATTCATCAGGAGGAGTCAAGACAGGAGCTGTAACTAGCTTCTCTTTGAGGGTGTTGAAAGCGACATCACACTCAGGCGTCCAGACATACTTGACATGCTTCTGGAGGAGGTTGGAAAGAGGCTTTGCAATCTTAGAGAAATTCTCAACGAATCTTCGGCAATAGCTTGCAAGACCGAGAAAACTGCGGAGCTGCTTGACATTCTGAGGAGGTTCCCAATCCAGAACCGCAGAAACCTTCGCCGGATTAACAGCAATTCCCTTGGCGGAGATGATATGACCAAGATAAAGAACTTCATCAAGCCAGAACTCACATTTGGAAAACTTCGCATAGAATTGATGCTCTCTGAGCTTGTCGAGCACCAATCGCAAATGTTTGGCATGATCCTGCTTGTTCTTGGAGAAGACCAAAATATCATCGAGATACACCAAGACGAAATCATTTGTGTAGGGGTTGAAGATAAAGTTCATCATGCGAGAGAATGTTGGAGGAGCATTGACAAGGCCGAAAGACATGACAGTATATTCATAAGAACCATAGCTTGTTCTGAATGCTGTCTTGGGAATATCTTGTTCACGAATGCGAATCTGATGATAACCCATACGAAGGTCAAGCTTGGAGAATACTTTAGCACCTTTGAGTTGCTCGAATAGCTCATTGATGTTGGGAAGTGGATACTTGTTCTTGATTGTCTTCTTGTTCAATGGACGGTAATCGACGCAAAGTCGGTCCGTGCCATCCTTCTTCTGGACAAAAAGAACTCCACATCCCCATGGAGATGAACTCGGTCTGATCAAACCCAGACGCTCTTGTTCATCGAGCTGCTTCTTCAATTCTTTCAGCTCCTTGGGTCCAAGCTTGTAAGGACGCTTGCAAACGGGTTCAGTGCCAGGCTCAAGATCAATAACGAATTCGACTGGCCGATGCGGAGGCATACCCGGAAGCTCTTCTGGAAAGACATCTTGGTACTCACAAACGACTGGAATTTGAGAGATAGCATCCAACTCGCCCTTCTCATTGAGAGAAAACAACCGAATGGTTTCATCACGAGCGGCATAGATGATAACATCCTCAGAAGGGTGTGTCAATTGAATTTGCCTGGCAGCACAATCAAGCTGAGCCTTGTGCTGAGAAAGCCAGTCCATCCCGAGAATTAGATCAATATCAGAGTCGCCAAGAACCATTGGAGAAGATAGAAATCTATAGTCGCCCATCTTGATAGAAACATCCGGAGCCATCATCTTGGTGTTCATGAATAAACCCGGAGAGGAAACCGCTATCGGCTTAGGCAGATCAACAGTATGCAAATCGTGCATGGATGCAAAAGGCTTTGATATGAATGAAATAGAAGCACCCGTATCAAATAAAACTTTTGCAGGAATATCATTAACTGGAAGATTACCCATAATCACATCAGTAGATTCCTCTGCTTGCGCTGCATTCATCATGTTCACCTTTGCAGACTTGGGATTATGCTTGACCACTGCATTGCTTGAAGATCTCACAGGAGGAGGAGGCGGAAGGCGCCTTTGGTTATGGCATTTGTTCGCATAGTGACCCTTCTGCTGGCACTTGTTGCAAGTCACCTCTGAGAGCGGACGGTGATAAGGAGCATTTGACCTTGGAGCTTGAGGCTGAGACTTGTTCTGGTAGCTTGGGTTGGGTGGGTGGGAAGATCCACGACCACCTGAGTTCTTCTGCTGATAAGGCTGACGGAACGGAGGAGGAGGAAGGTAGAACTTTTGCTGCTTAGCTGCGCCTTGAGAGGAAGAAGAAGACTGAGCTGCATCCCTGATTCTCTTCTTTGAAGCCTCACACTTGAGCTGAGCACCTTCTTGCTTGAGTGCCATATTGTAGAATTGATCAAACTGAGTAGGCTCAATAAGAACAAGAGCTAACTGCAGATCCTCTCTAAGGCCACCTCTGAACTGATAGATCATACTCTTTTCGTCAGGAACGTCTTGTTTAGCAAAGCGAGCAAGTTTCTGAAACTGTATGTTGTATTCGTACACTGACATGTTTCCTTGCTTGAGATTGCGGAACTCCTCACGCTTGCTCTCAACAACACTGGTAGGAATGTGGTGAGCTTTAAAGTCCCGACAGAAATCAGTCCAAGTAATCACTCGACCACCTCTGGAATCCTTGTATTGCTGGAACCAATCAGCTGCCTGATCCTTGAGCTGAAAAGACGCGAACTTGACGTAGTCCTCAGGTCTGACATTGCTGCATTCAAATGCTTGTTGATATCCACGAGCCAATCGTCGGCGTCTGTGGCCTCGGCACAGTAGCTGAAAGACTTTGGCTGGTTTGCAAGGAACTGGTTGAGGGTAGGAAACTGTGGCTGATGGAAGAACTGCCCTTGACCTTGATTCCCTTGGTTGCCTTGGCCTTGGTTACGCTCTTGCATCAGCTGGATCAACAACTGAGCGTTGGCGTTTGTGGTTGCCATCAAAGTTTGCCATGCCTCCGGAGGCGGAGGTGGAGGTGGAGGGTTCGCCTGATTCCCATCACTGCGATCCGGATTCTGACGCGTTGGCGAAGCCATCCAGAAGAGGGTGACATCCATCAGCATCTTAGACAGATAGACAAGTTGAATCAACGGATAGAAATTGCAACATATAGTCTTCACAATAAACATTCGAACAGGGATGAACGAATGAATTCCAAAGTAAACATCACGTCCATAAGGGTGCAAAGGCACTTGATAAGAGATTGATGAATGAAAATAAAAACAAGGTATGAATGGAACAAATAAGTGGTAAGGATTACCCAATCACAAACCAAATATCTGCGGAAGAAATGCTAGAGCTACTTGAATCCCACCTATAAACTCCCGAAACTTTCCGGTTATGCAATCAGGTGTTGGGGATACAGGGAAGCAATATATCTCACCCAAACTAACAATCCCTACATCCAGCTGTATCCATCCTTCAACACATAACCAAGAAACCTTCGGAAATCGTGTACCTCAACCTTCGAAAAGCATCCGTTATACGAGTCATGGCAATACTCCCGTACTCACCACAGTACTGGGTTAGCGGGGTTATCTCACCAACGGACTGCATAAAAGAGATTTTCGATGTCGGCGTACTAAACTCAGGTATTCCAGAACTGCAACGATAAAATTATGACGACAACACCTCAGAGCTCAACTCCCCGGGACACCTCCACTAAACCCCTGCTGACGGGAGGCACCAAGACAATGTTGTCATCATAAAACAATCGGAACGATTCTAAGATACCCGCGTGATCCTAAAATTTTTTAGTGAAATTTGAGGAGAGGAAAGTCAAAACTACTACGTCAGGAGACCTCACCAGAGCGACGAAGGGACTGAGGAGTAAAAGAATTCCTAACTCTCCGATATATATAATCCTAAATGACTCAAAACATTTTTCTAGACACAACTCGGCCGCTAAAAACGATCAAGCAGTGGGGCTCCTAAGGTCGGGGATGGCTCTGATTACCAACTTGTAACACCCTCGATGCGGCTATATCTCCCACGTGTCGAAGCACGACTTAGAGGCATAACCACATTGAAAGCAATGTCGCAAGTGAGGTAATCTTCGCACAATCCATGTAATACATAAGGGAAAAGAGATACATAGTTGGCTTACAGTCGCCACTTCACACAATACATAAATAAACATCCATCATTCAGTTTACACTCAAGGTCCGACTACGGAACCAAAATAAAAGAAGAATACCCCAAATGCAACACAGATCCCCGATCGCCCCAACTGGGCTCCACTACTGATCGTCTGGAAATGAAACATAGTAACGACCAAGGGCCTCATCAAATTCCCACTTCAGCTCAGTTGCGCCCTCTGCGCTGGCATCACCGGTACCTGCATCTGTTTTGGTAGAATCTGTGAGCCACGGGGACTCAGCAATCTCACACCCGCGAGATCAAGACTATTTAAGCTTAAGGGAAGGCTGGTGTAATGAGGTGGAGCTGCAGCAAGCGGCTAGCATATATGGTTTCTACGCACGCAAAAGAGAGCGAGAAGAGAAGCAAGGCACGGTCGTGAAGCTAGTAGCGATCAAGAAGTGATCCTGAAACTACTTACGTCAAACATAACTCCAACACCGTGTTCACTTCCCGGACTCCGCCGAGAAGAGACCATCACGGTTACATACACGGTTGATGTATTTTAATTAAGATCAACTTCGGGTTTTCTACAACCGGACATTAACAAATTCCCATCTGCCACATAACCGCGGGCACGGCTCTCGAAAGTTTATACCCTGCAGGGGTGTCCCAACTTAGCCCATGACAAGCTCTCGCGATCAACGAAGGAATAGACCTTCACCCAAGACACTCCGATCAGACTCGGTATCCCGGTACATCAAGACATTTCGACAATGGTAAAACAAGACCAGCAAAGCCGCCCGATGTGCCGACAAATCCCGATAGGAGCTGCACATATCTCGTTCTCAGGGCACACCGGATGAGCAAGACGACGGGTTGGCATAGACCCTGGTTGCCCAGGGGGCGCCGGACATCGCTCAGGTTGGACCAACACTCGAAGGAGCACTGGCCCGGGGGTAAATAAAGATGACCCTCGGGCTCCGGAAACCCAAGGGAAAAAGGGCTAGGTGAGGCAAATGGTAAAACCAAGGTTGGGCCTTGCTGGACAAGTTTTATTCAAAGCGAACAGTCAGGGGGGTCCCATAAATCACCCGACCGCGTAAGGAACGCAAAATCCGGGAACATAACACCGGTATGACGGAAACTAGGGCGGCAAGAGTGGAACAAAACACCAGGCATACGGCCGAGCCTTCCACCCTTTACCAAGTATATAGATGCATTAATTAAAACAATAGATATTGTGATATCCCAAAATATACTTGTTCCAACAAGGAACAAACTTCATCTTCACCTGCAACTAGCAACGCTATAAGAGGGGTTGAGCAAAAGCGATAACATAGCCAAACAACGGTTTGCTAGGACATGGGTGGTTAGAGGTTTGACATGGCAACATGGGTGGCATGATATAGCAAGTGGTAGGTATCGCAGCATAGGCATAGCAAAAGGGCGAGCATCTAGCAAGCAAAGATAGAAGTGATTTCGAAGGTATGGTCATCTTGCCTGCTAGGTTCTCAAAGTTGTCGAAGGCTTGATCCTCGTAGGTGGTCTCAACAGGTTCCTCGTTCACGTACTCGTCTCCCGGCTCTACCCAAACAAGAACACAAGCAACGGAACCACAATCAAACAAGGAACAATGCACAAGCAATATGATGCAATACATGACATGCGATGCGAGATGTGATATGCAATGCATATGTGTGCTCCGGAAGGAAAATGATGAACCGGGCATCTCATGGCATGGAACATGTACTAGCATGAGGTAGGCATGAAAATGAAACTACCCTTGTGCAACACCACCTCATAGCATGCTTGAAATAAAACACTCGGAAATGACAAGACAACATCAAGATGTAAAATGACATGTTCATGAACTTCCTCAAATGCAGAAACTAATGCCACCACTGGATTGGTAGGATTTTTCTACCCCAAAAACATATATAATATGTCTAGGTTGCTGTAGAAAAATAGTCACAAGTGCATTAAGTTAAATCCTGCCCTAAATGGAATATGACAGAAATGGCATTTTCCATATTTGGAAACGTCCAGAAAAGGACTTGCCCGAAATGGAAATGTCCTACATGCCAGAAATGGAATATTCGCAGGAACAGAAATAAAACACTGAATAATAATAAAAATAAATAAAATAAATAAAAACAGACAGGCTAAGAGAGTATGACAAGTGGGGCCACCCTGTCATATGCCCAGTGCAAGAAATGGATAAAAAAGGGGGGGATAATATGCAGCCGCGGGGGATCGAACCCGGGTCGCCTGGGTGGAGGCACGGCACGGGAACCAGTGGGGCTATTAACATGATTGTGATGAGGGGGGAGCTCGCTCCTTTTGAGGTAAGCCCTCCTGGTACTGGTTCCTCTCCTGGCCAGAAGAGAGAAACGCCGACGGCACCGGCGAGCAACGGCGGGCACGGCGGGGCTCAGGAGGTGTCGGCGGGTGTGCGGATTCAGCAGGGCAGAGTGCGTGCATGCAGGAAGGGAACGTGCGCACATGTGTGGATGTGCGTGTGGGCAGGAGCTTGCGGCCATGGCGACGAACCCGGCGAGGCAGGGCTACAACAGCGCTGCGTGAGCTGCTGCACTGCAGGGGCGTGCGTGCGTGTGTATGAGAGAGCAACTTGGGGATCCGAAGCTGGAGAACGCGCGTGCGCGCTGCAGCAAGTACACACACAAGGAAAAAATTCAGACTTCACCGGAGCACTACGAGCGCGGCGAAGACATGGATCGGACGAGTCCTACAGGTGCCTACATGCAAAGGGAAGGATGGGAGAGGGAGGAGCGTTACCCAGCTCACCCTAGGACACGACGGGGTCGACGGAGACGTGCTGGAGGCGACGAGAGGGAGCTCTGAATCGTGGCGCGTTCTCTGACCGAGAGGTAGAAGGAAGCAGGGGACGTTGATGTACTCGTCGTCCGGGCACCGTAGTCGACGTCATGGATGGAGACGACGGCGAGGAAGGAGATGGACAAGAGCTGCGGGGCTTGGAGTGGCCGGAGAGCACGCCGGCGACGAGGCGCGCTCCTAGGTGCGCTCGGGACGGGGCAGAAGTGGTAGATCTGGTGGCTAAACTCACCTGGAAACGGCGGCGGCGGACGAGGGAAACCCTAGACAACGCGATGGACACGGGAGCTGAGGCTTATAAGGGCTAGGGCGAGCGGTGCGAGCTCACGCGCGCTCGTGCTCGCTGTCCCCATGGCGACGGCGAGAGGAGAGGGAAAAGGTGGGTGTGGGAAACAGGGAAGGCGCTGACAAGCGGGGCCTACCTGTCGACGTGGCGAGGATCTAGCGGGGGTGCGCGCTTGCGTGGGTGAGAAAAGACGAGGCGCGAGCGGGCTGGCTGGCTGTGCGGGGAGCTAGCTGGGCCGGCCTGGGAGGCCGAGGCCCAGGGGGGGTGCTGCGCTGGCTGCTGCTGCTGCATTTCCATTTATTTAAAACAGAAATGAAAACAGAAAAGCTCAAAGAAAAAGAAGAGGAATTAGAGGATAAAGAAAATATTCTCCAGCTCCTGGAATTATCCTCTATTTTAATAAATTGCATTGGGCATTTTTAGAGGTAAAAAAATAAGACAAGTTTGAAATATTTTCAAACTTGTGTCATTTTTGAACCTGACCAAAACAACTTCAAATAAGGAAATCTTTGGCAGAGAGGTTTGGGGCAAGGAGCAAGATTAACAGGGAGAAGATGAACATTATTTGAGGAAGAAAAAAAATAGCACTTGAATAAGAGAGGGAAAAGGTGGAGGAGTGAGGGTGCCATGGATGGAAAGGGGGGAAACAAGGTTATGCCCATGATGCTCATGACAACAACATGAATGACAATATGCAACATGAGATGACATGAGATGAAGATGCACTACATAATGAGGATGAATGCAAAAAGACAAGAGGCACAAATGCAATATGGTAAGATGAGCATGACAAGGAAAAGAACAAAACCACATAACCAAACAAGATGAGGCCAAACATGATAAAACCCATAAGAATTTGGATGAAGGTCAAGTTGATACATTGCCAAAATGGGGCATGATACATCTGGGGTGTTACATAAAACCCTACTCCAGCTTGATTGATATTGATGATATGGGTAGTACAAGAGTGGATCTACCACGAGATCAAGGAGGTTAAACCCTAGAAGCTAGCCTATGGTATGATTGTTGTAATGGTTGTTCGTCCTACGGACTAAAACCCTCCGGTTTATATAGACACCGGAGAGGGCTAGGGTTACATAGAGTCGGTTACAATGGTAGGAGATCTACATATCCGTATCGCCAAGCTTGCCTTCCACGCCAAGGAAAGTCCCATCCGGACACGGGACGGAGTCTTCAATCTTGTATCTTCATAGTCTTGGAGTCCGGCCAACGATGATAGTCCAGCTGTCCGGACACCCCCTAGTCCAGGACTCCCTCAGTAGCCCCCGAACCAGGCTTCAATGACGATAAGTCCGGCGCGTTTGTAGTCTTCGGCGTTGCAAGGCAGGTTCTCCCTTAAGTTCCATATACCTGCCGAACAGTGTCCGGCTTCCTTATCAATGTTGCGCTTCTTGGCTTCCACGCCCAATAATGGCCATCTTCCACGCGTCGCACGAATGCGAAAAGCTAGGGTATCTTTTATGTTTTACCCCCTAGCCGTGCAAATAATCTGCCTATAAGAGAGGCAAGAATCCAGATCCAAATCACACCATCTTCTTCTGCGAGTACTCATCGGAGCGCTTCCGACCAAAAATCCATTCCATCATGGACCGTCGACGCCGCTCCTCCTCTCCCGCTCCCAGCCCTCTGCCAGGAGACTGTCGGAGATGTTCTGTCCCTGTCGGGGCGGTCTCTCTGTGGCCATGAGCACCTATGGGGCAGGGGGCCCCTTCTAGTCCGGCAAGGGAGCGGAGGGCATGCGCAGAGCAGATCGAGGTCGGGCGCGCAGGGGAGACGGGCGATTTTTACCTAGCTTCGGAGCTCTCCGGAGAGATAAAACTCCTACTCCTGCTTTGTATCTGTATTTGATCTTGCTTGAGAGTGCGAGCGTATGGTGGTGTTGCGTGTGTCAAATGGACCGAACCCCTTCTACGTGCGCATGGGCCTCCTTTTATAGTTCAAGGGGCGCCAACAGTGGCAGCGAGGGAAGAGGGGTAGAAAGGTAAAACGCAGGTTGGTACAACAAGGACCAACAGTGTCCCCTACCTAACTCTGACGGCAGGGGACAAGGGCATTTAATGCCCGTCTGGTCGCCCCAACAGTGCAAGGAAACGACCGTTAGGTGTGCCACCGGTTGCCACGATGGCCTCCTTGTCAGCTCCGCCCGCCACCTCGCTCCGCATGGCTGTGCAGCGTCTCGCCACGTGCCCCTGGGACGGCCCTGGGGTGACACGTCGCTGGATGCGCTGGAGTTTGGGTGTAGGGTGGCAGCCTTGCCGCGGCGAGTGCCTTGCCGCGACCCTTTTCTTGTTGTGCCGGCAAGCTTGCCGGTCGTCGGGTCTTGCCGGGGCGCGCGGGGCGCCACGGCAAGTCTTATGGAAACGCCTTGGTTGGCCTTCCCGGCAAGCTCCTCTTGCTGGTGCCTTTGTCCTCCCCGGCAAGCTTCTCTTGCCGGGATCTGTGTCTTCTCAGTTGATACTTTGTTCTTGAATGGCAGTAATAGGCAATGACGGAGGGTCTTGGCGGGCGCCTGGCAAGCCTTGCCGCGGGGTGCTGCGACTGCCCGTGCACAAGTTCGGGGTGCTAAGGTACCCCCTACTTTAGTACACCGATAGGAGCCCCCAGGCCTGGGCCATACACGGTGCCGAGCGTTGTTGGGCCAGGCCCAAAACAGTGCACGGGCACACGCGACCTGGGTCCACACAAAATCGGACTCCGTGTCCACTGCGTTTTCCCGTAACGGCACGCTTCGATTGCGGCGTCGTGGGAGGCGTGGGCGGTGTGTGCGATTTTCAGGGCGTCCACCCCCGTGATCACGGGGCAGGGCGAAGTCACTTCGTCGGTCGCCTCGGCTTCGTCTCCCCGCCACGCGGCTCCCATGCGCGTGGGGTCGTGGCGGCGAAGGTGGGAAACCGAGCCGTCACGGGCGGAGATGGTGGGTCGGCCCCGTTTCTCTGCCCTCCCCGTGCTCCGATTGGCTGAGCGGGGCGGCAGAGCCCCCACCTCGCTCCTTAAAAAGGGCGGAAGGGGAGTGCAGAAATCCCGCACTTCCCCCTCTTCCTCTTTCCTCAACTTCTGCTACCTTTCCTCCCATCTGCCATGGAGGGAGGGAACCCTGGTCCTTCAGCGATGGCGGCGAGGGTCGCCACCAGGCAGCGCGCCTCTCCCTATCCCGCGCCTGTGGTGGCGGAGCCGGCCACGAGGGGAAGAGGGAGGGGGCGAGGCCGTGGACGAGGTCGAGGACGTGGTCGGAGCGCTCGGGGAAGAGGTGGCCGGGGCGGTGCGCCACCCCCGTCTCCGCCGGCAGCTCCTCTCCTCGAGGCGGTCCACACCGGGGACGATCCCTGGGAGTTCTTCATCAAGCTACGCCGGGCACCTCGTCGCCGCCTCCGGTTTCCAGCCCCGCTTGCGAGCGCGATGGAACCGGACCCGCCCGAGATGTTGGAGCTGCGCATGAGGGGCTGCGGGATCAGCGGCACTTGAATTAGTGTCGTGTCCCCAGCCCCTGGTGTGATGTACTTCGATCGAGGGTGGAAGACGTTCGCCCGCATCCACAGCTTGATGGCGGGGTTTACCCTCCATTTTAAGTTGATGGAGGGCGACCTTCTCGCCGTCAAGGTCTTCGGGGACTCCGGCACCCGTGCGAGATGTTGCATGGACAGCTCCTCCGCTAGCGAAGACTCCCCCTCGAGTGAGAGTGACGAGGAGGAGGGCGACAGCGACGACGACGGCGGCGGTGAGTCCGACTAGGCGTCGGCCGTCGCCTCGCGCGCCACCGGCGACCCCATCATCCGGTCGCTGCCTTCAACTCCCCGGGCCGCCTCCTTGGGCGGCTGGCGTGAGGGAGGCTGCGGAAGAGGAAGAGGGTGGCGGCAAGGCCGCCAAGTCGAGTACGAGGTGTGGTGCCTCGACAGTGTGCCGACGCCCCGCCGCCTGCCTTGAGCTCGCTTCGCGCCTCCGTCTCCGCCAAGCCCATGGCCGGCCCCCGGGGTGTTCTCTTGGTGTCTTCTGGCACCCGTAGCTCACCTAGGCGCCCCTTTTGCCCTTCCCGGCAAACTTCTCTTGCCGGGGCCTCCTTGACCTACCTCCTGAAGAGAGAAACCGGAGAGGGATTACGGGCATCTTATCTCTTTTTAATTTGTAAGCCTTCGGGCCTTAGCAGCATTTAAAACTTGTAATCCTCTCTTTCATGTTTTTCATCCTCTATGGACTTGTACTGAATTGGGATGTTTTTTAATGAAAAGAGGGGAATGCTTGCCGGGTTATATCCTTTACTTGATTCTGTGCCTTGTATGTTTCCACCCTACGCTTTGAGGAAACTTGCCGGTGCAAGCACACTTGTTGAGTGCGGAACGTCAGCAGCCTGCTGGCGGTGCTGCTTCCGGCAAGAAACCTTGTCGGGCCAGTTGCAGCGCACTTGTATTGTTGAGCGGACTCGAAAACAAATCAAGGGCACAACTTGGCCGCGATTCGGCTCCTCCACGCACAGGTTTTTCCATACAAGGCACACTCGTTCAAGGACGCGGCCTCGCATTCCCCAGTCCATAAGAGGATGCATGATGAGGGATGAAAAACTTATCTGATATCACAACCCCCGGCGACTCTGGCTCGCCGGGGATGAATCTTGGTATTTGCAGCCCCCGGCAACTCTGGCTTCGCCGAGACCCAGGTGCTGGTGCGTCCTTCTTTGCCCTTGTCGCTGGCGTCGCGGTCCCCGGGGATCCTGGCTTGCCGCGAAGGAATTTCGGTACTCGCAGCCCCCAGCAACGCTGGTTCGCCGGGGCCCAGGTGCCAGCGCGCCCTTCGGTTCTTTCCTTGCTGCTGTTATTTCAGTCATGAAAACAACTTAGACAGCGCCGCAGCAAGTTACTTTTTGCGATGTAACTTCATGTTGGGCAGTGCAATGCTATGTTTCGCCCTTTGTATGTTTATGCTCTACGCTTTTAGGGGACTTGCCGGTGCATACACGCTTGCTGAGTGCGGAACATCAGCAGCCCGCTGGCGGTGTTGTATCCGGCAAGAAACCTTGTCGGGCTAGTTGCTGCGCGCTTTCATCGTTGAGCGGACTCGAAAACAAATCAAGGGCGCAACTTAGCCACAAGTCAGCTCCTCCGCGTACAAGTTTCTCATACAAAGGGCGTCCCACGGCAAGGCTTACTATGTTACATCCTCTACCCCATTACACCCCTTGTATGTTTTTACCCTATGCTTTTAGGAAACTTGCCGGCGCTAACACACTTGCTGAGTGCGGAACATCAGCAGCCCGCTGGCGGTGTTGTATCCGGCAAGAAACCTTCTCGGGCCAGTTGCAGCGCACTTGTATCGTTGAGCGGACTCGAAAACAAAGCAAGGGCGCAACTTAACCACGAGTTGGTTCCTCCGCGCACAGGTGTTCCATACAAGGCACGAACGTTCAAGGAATATAACATAAAAATTTAAAACTGGAAGTGTTCTGTACTCAAACTTGGGCAACTTAGCTTTTCCGTCTTCCGTGCTTCGGCAGGGCCGCACTCCTCCCTGGATTCCCTCCCTTGTACATCTTCACCCTCACGCTTTCAGGGGACCCGCCGGTGCAAACACACTTGCTGAGTGCGGAACATCAGCAGCCCGCTGGCGGTGTTGCCTCCGGCAGGAAAAGCTCGTCGGGCTAGTCGCAGTGCGCTTTTCATCGTTGAGCGGACTCGAAACAGATCAATGGGCGCAACTTAGCCACGATTCGACCCCTTTGCGCACAGGTTTCCCATACAAGGTACGGTCTCTCAAGGGATGCGGCTCAAAAAGTTTGAAACTGACTGTTCTCTTTGCTTTACTGGCCGGTGGAGCTCGATGGCGTGTCCTCGACGGCGGCGTAGCACTCCGAAGAGGTGCGCTTGCTGGAGTAGGTACCGGAGCTGTTCTTGTCGGGTCCAGTTTTTGGTGGAACTGCTTTTGCCTTCTTGCACTTGCCGGTGGAGCTCGATGGTGCGTCCTCGACGGCAGCGCAGCACTCCGGAGAGGTGCGCTTGCCGGAGTGGGCATCAGAGCTACATTTGCCGGACTTGGCTTTCTTCTTCCCCCGGGGAGCTTCAGCGGCAAGTGGCTTGCGTTCTGCCGCGGCTGCTGCTTCCCGGTAGATCTTGTCGGTGCAGATAAGTGCATCCTTCTTGTCACCTTGGACAGAAATGACACTTATCGGACCAGGCATCTTGAGCACATTGTAGGCGTAGTGAGAGGCTGCCATGAACTTGGCAAGCGCTGGTCGGCCGAGTATCCCATTGTAGGGTAATGGGATATCAGCAACATCAAACGTGACCCTCTCTGTCCTGAAGTTCAGCTCGCTGCCAAATGTCACTGGCAGCGTGATCTTCCCCTTCGGCTTGCTCCTTCCCGGATTTATCCCTTGAAAGGTACCAGTTTCTTCGAGCTCGCTGTCGGGGATCTGGAGTTTCTTGAGCACTGCTGAAGAGATCAGATTCAGGCCGGCCCCGCCGTCAACCAGCATCTTCGTGACCTTGAGGTTGCGGATCATTGGCGAGACCAACATCGGCAAGCACCCGACCGCAGTGATGTGATCGGGGTGATCCTCAACATCGAAGACGATGGGCGTGCTGGACCACTTCAGAGGCCTGCGCGACTCGACGGACGGCTCCGCTGCGTTCACTTCTCGCACCCACTGCTTGAGTTGGCACCGCCGTCGATGCACAACACCTCCGTTGCCTTCTGAAACTCTTGGTCATCAGCCTCATCTTCCTCCATCTCATCATCCTCATCCTCATCTTCGTCCTTGTCGCGGCCGCGGGGAGGCCTGTCTCCTTGCCGTGGCTTGGCCTTGCCGCGGTGCCCTCCCCGTGTGGGAAGCTTCTTGCCGGATCCTCCGCCACCTCCCTGGGCTCTCTCCTTGTCGCGCGCCAGATTCAGCTTTCAGAGTCCGCCATCTGCTCCACTTTCTTGCAGGTTTGGAGGTCATGGCCCTTGGTGCGGTGAATCTTGCAATATCGCTTGCCGGAGCCATCCTGCTTGTCGGCGGCTACCACAGCCTCGCCGGAGTCATCAGCTTTGGCCTTGTCGGAGCCGCCTCCGTTGCCGGAATGCTCGGCAGCTAGCACATCCTTAGCATTTCTCTTCATGTTGTTCCGCCGCCAGTTCTTCCTTGCCGGGGCGGCATCCTCACTGTCAGATCCTTCTGCTCCTGCAATCTCTCCGGGGATTTTCCTCCCCTCCTCAGCCCGTGCACACTTGTCGGCCAGAGCATAGAGCTCGCTGACATCTTCGATCTTGCACATCGCCATCTCCTCCTCATCCTGCGGTTACACACGCTCGTGGAACGCGCCGATAACCGCGCAGGATGGACGCCGGGATGTTGCGCTGCACCGCTGAATATCTCAGATGTACTTTGCGCAGGGCTCCTCCTTCGGACGAGCAGATGCAGATCGCTCTCCGGCCATGGGGTTTGTGGCACTTGTGAAGGCGCCGCAAACTGATGACACAGTCAGCCCATGAAGAGAAGGAGCCGTCCGCAAGTGCATGAGCCAAGATCTGACGCTGGGCTTGAGCACCAGGGAAGTAGTTGGCGAGGGTCTTCTCGTCGCGCCCCGCAGCCTGCACCGCGATGGTGTAGATGCTGAGGAACTCCGACGGATGTATCCTACCATCGCATTTCTCGGCACGCCGGGCTTGAAGTTCTGGTTTTGGGCCATCGACTTGCCGCAGCTCACGGGTGAATGCAGGAAACCTGCCGCGACGGCAAGTCGCCTGTTCCCTGCGCGCACATCGACAAGGCCCAGCGCTGGTCGATTGACGACGCGCTTCTCTTCGGCGCTCGATGCGGGTGTGAGCGTCTTCGTGTTGTCGTTCCTGGAGAATGTGGCATTGATCACGGCGAGTTCGCAGGTCCGACGACGCGGTGGAGTCGGCGTCGGGGTTGGTCCGGCTAGCCGGCGATCTTGGCCTTCGTGGCTGGGAGTGCACGGAGGTGGCACCCCCAGTGGTCTTGTCGGCGTCGGCTTGCGCCTGGGCGCCTTGCCGGGGCTTCGATGTGCTCGGTTACCGGGGCTTGTCGCCGTTGGCGAAGCCGATGAGGCTGTAAATGGTCATCCTCCAGTCGTCAATCTTGTGTGGCGCTGGGGGGTAGTCCAGAAGCAGCTGGGCTCGCCAGTGCTTCCTCTGCAGTCTTGGGTGGCGGTGGCGATGAGCGGCGCGAGGAGCGGGATGTGCTCGGACTCCCGACTAGATTGGGAGGAGCAACACCTTGTCCGGGCGACCGTACCTCGGTTGCGCCAGCATGCTGGCGTGCATGCTGGTCTCGAACGCCTCGCGACCCACCAGCTTGGCCTTGCTCCAATGCGAGCACGGTGCTAGGAGCACCGGGGCGCTGTCGACCTTGCACTTCCTGGGAAGGGTGTGGTGTCTGCACGGTCGCCGACGCTATGGGGCTTTGTTTTTGATCTGGTGACGACGTGAGTCCCACTGCCGGGCGCCGCTCCTTCGCCGGCGCCCAATCCATCGCCCGCTTGCTCTGGCGGTGGTGGCAGAATCGATGTAGACGGAGCGGCCACCTCCGAAGCCTTCTTCTTCGGTGGCATGTTGATGAAGATGTTGATGCAGCGCGCGCGGAGACCGGATCAGATGCTCACGACCTCGACGCGACCCCTACCTGGCGCGCCAAAGATGTCGGGGCGGTCTCTCTGTGGCCACGAGCACCTATGGGGCAGGGGGCCCCTTCTAGTCTGGCAAGGGAGTGGAGGGCGTGCGCAGAGCAGATCGAGGTCGGGCGCGCGGGGGAGACGGGCGATTTTTACCCAGCTTCGGAGCTCTCCGGAGAGATAAAACTCCTACTGCTGCTTTGTATTTGTATTTGATCTTGCTCGAGAGTGTGAGCGTATGGTGGTGTTGCGTGTGTCGAATGGACCGAACCCCTTCTACGTGCGCATGGGCCTCCCTTTATAGTTCAAGGGGCGCCAACAGTGGCAGCGAGGGAAGAGGGGGTAGAAAGGTAAAAACGCAGGTTGGTACAACAAGGATTAACAGCGCCCCTACCTAACTCGACGGCAGGGACAAGGGCATTTAATGCCCGCTCTGGCGCCCAACAAAGGCAAGGAAACGACCGTTAGGTGTGCCACCGGTTGCCATGATGGCCTCCTTGTTAGCTTCGCCCGCCACCTCGCTCCGCATGGCTGTGCAGCGTCTCGCCACGCGCCCCTCGGACGGCCCTGGGTGACACGCCGCTGGATGCGCTGGAGTTTGGGTGTAGGGTGGCAGCCTTGCCGGGCGAGTGCCTTGCCGCGGCCCTTTTTGTTGTGCCGCAAGCTTGCCGGTCGCCGGTCTTGCTGGGCGCTGGGCGCCATGGCAAGTCTTCGAAATGCCTTGTTATTCTTCCGCAAGCTCCTCTTGCCGGTGTTTTGAATCCTCCCGCAAGCTTCTCTTGCCGGGATCTGTGTCTTCTCGCTTGATACTTTGTTCTTGAATGGTAGTAATAGGCAATGACGGAGGGTCTTGGCGGCGCCTCGGCAAGCCTTTTGTTGCTGGTGCTGCGACTGCCCGTGCACGAGTTCGGGGTGCTAAGGTACCCCCTACTTTAGTACACCGACAGTCCCGCACAGCGAGCTGGTGAGGCTCCAAGCGGAGGGATATCTCCCTCCGGCCTTCATGGTCCCGGTTCGAGCCGGCTGGCCACCTACCAAGGTGGGAAGCAAGCAGAGGCTACCCCAAATCCCAACAAAGGGAGCGGGTATGCTTCGCCCCTATCTCGATAAGGGGGCTCGGATTTCCTATACATCCGTTCCTCCGCGGGCTCCTGGAGTTCTACGGACTCTAGCTCCATCACCTCACACCCGCCTCTATCCTACATATCGCGGGTTACGTAGCTCTTTGCGAGCTATTCCTGGGCGTCGAGCCCCATTTTGCGCTGTGGAAGAGATTGTTCTGCCTTGTACCCCGCTCTCACGAGGGGTCCATATATCAAGTGGGCGGTGCTGAAATATGGCGCATCGCCGGGACCGGATATCCATCCGGAACCCCTAAGAAGGCGTCCGAAGACTGGCCTTCGGAATGGTTTTACATAGAAGACGCTCCGCTGCCGGACCCTGTTCGGATCGGCCTCCCGGAGTTCAGTAATGCTCCTCTGAAGAAACGCCTTAGTTGGCGCCCACGGAGCCCCCAACTGGAGGAAGACAAGAGCGTCCATTATTTGATGGGCCGGATAAGGTTACTGGCCCATTCCGGGTTGACCATGATTGGAGTCATGGCAACATGCATTATGCGGGGGGTGCAGCCGCTGCAATACAGGGGCCACCCTATGTGGGATTTCAACGGGGAAGATGATGCCACCCGTCATGGCCACAAAGGGCTGGGTTCGGCCAAGGACCTGGCGAAGATCCTGTCCGGCCTGTACAAGCGGGAGAAGGAGGATTTCCTCCAGACGAATCCGTTGAATGGGTTCTCCATGAATAATCCCCGGCGTTGGGTAAGCGAACACTCTGCGTGCCCGACCCAAGCTTTCAAAGTTCAAGTTTCTTATATTATGCTTTCAATGCAGAGCCGCGTCGGGTTGTGGAGGGCATGCTTAGTCCAGCTCCGCATCCTGAGGATCCAGAGAGATCCCAAGATCCGGCCTCCGAAGAGGACCCGGACATAAAGGTGGAGCTAATTGACGGGGTGTTCCACTAGCTCAGCATGGATAATGCTTTAGTCGCCATTAGGACTGACTATCCCGGACTATATCCGGCTTCCCAGGTGATTGTGACCGAAGTCCCGACACCATTATTTCCTCCTTGCTCATTTCTGACCTCCGTATATAATGGTGTTTTGCAGGAGGCGCCTTCAAGGCGGGAAGCCGAGCCCACGGCGGCTGACCAACAAGGGTCAGTTCGGCCCAGTAGGCGGAAGAGGAGCGCAGCGCGGATTGAAACGTCGCCGCAAAGGTATAGCTCACGGTTTGTCATTTAGAGCCACGTTCCTAGGAAGCGTTTGAGTGCTCATGACTTTTGTAGGAGAAAGAGTGCCCGCCGGACTGCGGGCGTAGAGGTTGCCAACCCAACCTCTACCAGCCAAGCTCCAGTGCCTGGTCTGGAGGGGGAGGCGAGCGCAAGGCGCGAGCCGGATACTCCTCCAACGGAGGATGCCGACAGACTGTCCGCCACCAAGTCTGAGGTGGAGAGCGCCATGAACCACAGGCGCCGCCGGACAGTGTTTCGTGATGCGTGCTTCTCCCCTCAGGCGTTGAATGCCTTTAACGCGGGGGACACGCATCTCCGTGCTGCTCAAGATGGTTTGACCAGAGCCACGGAGCAGTATGTAAAAGACATATGGGTAAGAGACTTTAATAGTTGTATAAGCCAGTAGCCCCCGAGACTTAAAGTAGTTATATTAACTGATTTAAGGATCATTTGAAACACAGGATCTTACAGAGAAGAATACCCAACTGTCTCAGGAGCTGCAAGAGTGCAAGGCCCAACTCGAGGCCACACTTGCTGCCGCAGGAGGAAACACAGAGACCCCTCCTGGTAACACATTATTTTAAAAAGATAAGCGGTGTGCGGCGTGCGCGCAAGTCTAATAATGACATTGCAGGTGCTGCCGGACAAGATCCGGACAGGCAAGAACTATTGCGCCAGCTGAAGGCCAGCGAGAGGGTGCTGAACAAGGTGCAGCAGGAAAGGAACAAGCTCCAGGATGCCCACGCCTAGCTTGGAGAAGAGCTGAAAGGTGTTCGGGCCGAGCTGTCTCGCTCCGTTAAGGAGAATCAGCGGCTTCGTCGCGGCATCTATAGTAAGTGCTTGAGCGAACTCCTTTGAAAATAAGAGTTTGGCGAGGAAGTCAATTGACAAAATATGTCTCAGAGGGTATACTCACAGTCGCCTGTGGAGGAGATACCAGATCAACGGTGATCAACTTCCCGAAGTTGTTGCAGCTGCTCGAACGAGTTCGGCAGCAATGAGCGGCGCCGTCTGCTTTATGGCCAGCCCTCTCCCTACCCAAGGGCCTTGGGGAACTTATGGAGAAGCTTCAGGAGTGCGCAGCTTCTGCTTATGGAAGATTTCGCCTGCCGCCAAGGTGCCAGGAGGCCTGGGCCATGGTGAAGACGCTACAAAGAAGGTGGATCCCAACCACATGGCCGAGGTCGGACCTGTGGGGCCCAATGGGAAGGAGATCCCTGTGAGTTTAGTATATGGCCAAGTAGAGTTGGCCGCTAAATTTTCCCAACAGGACTGTAAATTAGACAGCCTGTTAGACGGGATTGAGGAGGAATACAGTCAGTCATTTTGACAATGTATTTCAAATGACATGTAAAATGCCTTCTAGCTGGATTGTAGATCGTTTGTCTTTGCCGACCTTTTCGCTTTGACCTCGGGACTCTAGAGTCCGGAGTGTGTCCGAATACCTTCTCGGTCAAGAAACAACCGGGGCATGCATGGAGACTAGGCGTAGGGGTCATTATTGCTTTATCAGACAAGTGCCCAACTAGTTATGTTATATTACATGGTTAGTAAGAAACATCTTCCAGGGAGAATAGTTCCGTTAAGGGTTCCTTTCCCTGGGAGGCATGCCCTAAAGTGCATGTCCGGACTGTGAAAAGAGCAGAAAAAACATCTGGGGGCAGATAAATAAGTAGGTAAAAAATCATCTTTCAAGTCACCGACCGAATATTCCCTTAAGAACGCTAGCTTTCGCTTCACCCACCGAGGTACACATCCGCCGACCCGCAAGAATAATCGCAGAGGTGCTCCTTTATCTCCTAGCCGAACAATCGGGAACGTAGGGGTAAGCACAGGAGCCAGGCAACCCAGCTTGGCCAAAACTTAAGTATCGATGCATATAATGGTGAATAAAAGGTACATGTGGGAGTTTGACACATGTGCTGGGCATGAAGCCCTTATAATTAAGCTTCTGGTAAAGAAGCCCCCAGGTATAATGAGTGCGGATGGCACATCAAGTGTGTGCGAACAATGCACAAGTAGGCCTTTAAGGGCTTTTTAGGAAAAGGGTTGAGAGAATAAAGAGAAATAAAAGACAGCTGAAGTGTAAAAATTTGGACGGGGGAAGGGGCGAACTCTTAGTCCGGCGCTAGGCATAGAATCTTCGGAGGCGGGCTGCGTTCCATGGGTTCAGCTCGAGTCGGTTGTCCGACGCATTTCGTAGACGGTACGCTCCGCCGGTCAAGACTTGATCGATAATGAAGGGGCCCTCCCATTTGGGCTTGAGCTTGTCCTTTTTCTTTTCCGGTAGGCATAGAACTAGTTCGCCGACGATGTAAGTCTTGGCCCGTACTTCTCTTCTTTGATATCTTCGAGCCTGCTGCTGATAGAATGCGGAACGAGCCTTGGCGACGTCGCGTTCTTCCTCCAATGCGCCCAAGCTGTCCTGCCGATCTAGCTCGGCTTCTTTTCTTCGCATATGCGCACTCGAGGTGAGTCATGAATGATATCGCAGGCGTAACTGCCTCTCGCGCCATATACCATAAAAATGGTGTGAATCCGTAGTACGGTTGGGCGTTGTCCGCAGCCCCAGTGAGTACGGAGTCGAAGCCTCTACCCAAAGGCGTGTCGATTTCGTAAGTGACCGCACTAGTCCGGGTTTGATGCCGCCATTATTAGACCATTCGCTGCTCCACTTGACCGCTGGTTTGAGGATGATAGATCAAGCGTAATCGAGCTTACTGCCCATATTTTTGCACCATGATTTAACCTCGCCGGCCGTGAAGTTCGTGCTGCTATCGGTGATGATGCTGGGGACGCCATAACGGTGTACTACCCCGGATATGAAGTCTATCACTGGTCCGGACTCGCCGCTTTAACCGGCTTGGCCTCTATCCATTTGGTGAATTTATCCACCATGACCAATAGGTACCTTTGCTTGTGGGTTCCCCTTTAAGGGTCCAACCATGTCAAGCCCCTGCATCGCGAACGCCGTAATGGGTATAGTTTTGAGGGCGGGTGGCATATGGCTCGATTAGCAAAGAGCTGACAACCGACGATCTTTGGACTAAGTCCCGAGAAGATCGCCGGCCGTCGGCCAATAAAATCCTGTACGGAATGCCTTTCCTACAAGGGCCCGAGCTGCGGCATGGTGTCCGCCTAGTCCGCATGAATTTCAGCCAAAAGGTTTCGCCTTCCTCTTCGAAATACACCTTTGAAGGACTCGTTGTGCTTTTCTTATAAAGTTCTCCCTCATGGACCTTGTAGGCTTTAGATCGCCGAACTATGCAGCGGGCCTCATCGGTGCTTTCATTGAGAGTTCCTCTGTGTCGTCACCAATAGGCTTGATGGCTTATTCAATCAACAACAACGCCGTCCAGGGTGAGACTTTTCTCCCTAACAGATCTTCAGATTCGCGGCTTCAAGATCGCGGCTAATTCACTTGGCCATCTGGAGCAGATCGAAAGCTATGCCCCTGGCCATCAGGTCAGATTTGGAAGCCTAAACTTCACGGTGGATATCCGCGAAGACTTGATCTTCGATGGATCCGATCCGCAGCCGAGCGTGCTGCACTGTCACGATGGGCATGACCTAACTCGCCACGGACAGTACTTTGAGGTCGCGACATTTAATCCGCTCCGACCCATAGTCCGGAGCCGATTGCGCAGACGAGGACGGTGGCTGGACACCGCCGAAGCTGCGACTTCCACGGCGATGGAGCCGAACACCGACCTTGTCCCTTATAAAGCCCGTGGACTCGAGGTGCCGGACTCCTGCGGACTTCAACCTCCTACTCCCCGCCAATCGAATCTAATTACGCCGATCACGGAGTTCACCGCTATGACATCTTTCAGCACTCACCCTTTGGCGACATCTTAAATTTGCTAAAGCATCTCGCTATTCGAGAGCCCTGGCCGGACTATGGCCGTGATGGTTGGGATGCGGACGAAGAAGAAATTCAAAGCCCACCCACCACCCACTTTGTAGCCAATTGCCGCCGATTTATCTAACCGACATGTTAGACTACGACCAAGACATCGACGGTATGGACGACGATGCCGGAGACGATCAAGAACCAGCACCTACAGGGCACTGGAAGACCACCTCGTCATATGACATATACATGGTGGACACCCCAAAAGATGGGGATGACAAAGAAGCAGTGGAGGCAGATTCCTTAAAGAAACAGCCCAAGCGCCGGCATCAGCGGCGCCGCTCTAAATCCCGCCACAGTAAGAATGGAGATTCCGGCACAGGAGATAATAACACCCCAGAAAGTGCCGAAGACAAGCCCTCACGAGAGAGAAGCAGACGAAGAGGTCGAGGATGATAATTACATACCTCCCTCCGGAGACAAGGCAAGCCTCGACGACGACGAATTCGCCGTGCCTGAGGATCCCGTCGAACAAGAGCGTTTCAAACGCAGGCTAATGGCCATAGCAAATAGCCTAAAGAAAAAGCAGCAGCAGCTTCAAGCTGATCAAGACCTGCTGGCCAACAGATGGACCAAGGTCCTCACGGCCGAAGAGTATGAACTCGAACGCCCCTCCAAGAGCTACCCAAAACGCAAGTTGCTCTCCCGATGTCGTGGGAACGAACACCTATGGGACCGGAGCCCCTTACGGTTCGGCGGGGGGCGGAGATCGCACGAAGAGCGGATCGAGGCGAAGCACACGAGCGGTTTACCCAGCTTCGGAGCCCTCCGGAGAGATAATACTCCTACTGCTGCTTGTCTGATTATATTGAGTTCTTGCTCGAGAGTGTGAGTGTTTTCTGGTTTCGAATGCTTCGAACCTCCCTCTACGTTGCACATGGGCCTCCTTTTATATGCTCAAGAGGTCACCGACTGGTGGCAACGTAGGCGAGGGCAAAAATGGAAAAAGGGTTGTGGTTGGTACACCTACTTGTACAGTGTATCATACCTAACCCTGACGGCAGGGGACAAAGGCATTAAATGCCCGTCTGTGTCGCCCAAACAGTGCAGAAAAGGGACCGTCAGGGGCGCCACCGCTCGCCACGATGGCACTCTTGTTAGCTCCCGCTTGCCACCTCGCACCACTGGCTGCACAGCCTCTCGCCACGCGCGCCTTGAAATGTCCCATGGCGACACGCGATGATGCAATCGGAGCGCAGTGCAGTGGTGGCTCGTCGCGCAAGCGCCTTGCCGCGGTCGTTGTCTTGTCGCGCCCGGAAGCTTGTCGCTCGTCGGGCCTTGCCGGGACGCGCAGGGCGTCGCGGCAAGTTCCTTGAGGTTTCTTGGTTGGCCTTCCCGGCAAGCTCCTCTTGTCAGGGCCTTGTCTCCTTCTGGGCAAGCTCCTCTTGCTGGGGCTTTATCTCCTTGACTTGAACACTTTGTTCTTGAATGGCTCCAAAGGAACCACGGAGGACCTTGGCGGGCACCCGACAAGCCTTGCCGCTGGCGCGCCAGCGATCGCCTGGCACCGCCAGATACTAGGGTACCCTACTCTAGTACACCGACAGAGCCCCGGGCATGGGCCACACACGGTGCCGAAGAAGTTGGGCCAGCCCAAAACAGAGACGGCACGCTGCGGGCCTGGGTCCACGCCAGATCTTACTCAGATTCACCGCGCTCTCCCTAACGGCACGCTGCTGAATGCGCATCGTGGGAGAGATCATGGGTGGTTCTTTATTCGGAAAAGCGGAACGTCCGCCCCGTCCCTCTTTATAAGCAGGGGAAACAGGGGCAGTTCCCCCATCTCGCCAGTTCCTGTCCCAATCTCAGAAATCTCCGCCGCTCCCCCCTTCTTCCAAAGCCAAGAAAGAGCAGCGCTCTGCCCCCCATCGCTGCTGCCGCCACCAACGTCTTCGATCTCCCCCACCACCTCCGCCATGGCTCCGAAAGCCGAAGGGTGTGAAGTCGGCCGAGGCGCTGCGGCTCGAGGCCCTGCGGAAGGAGAGGGCAACTTTCCCCGCCGAGCTCGCCGTGAAGGAGCTGAGGGAGTGGTACTACCTCATTTGGTCGACGGAGACGCGAGCGCATCCGCGCACCAAGGTACTCTCCGCCGCCGCTTCGGAACGGGCTCCGAACGGATACCCTTCTTCGCAAGGCTGTTTTTCTAGGGCTCGCCCGCCTTCTCTCAATTCTTCGGCGACATCATGAACACCTACGGGTTCCACCTCCTTGATTTCACCCCAATGCCGCTTCGACCATGGCAGTTTTCGACATCTCGCGAAAACTTTGTCGGAGTCCACCCAAACGTAGCTCTTTTCCGCCACTTTTATGCCCCGGTCGAGAGAGAGAGCCTTTAGCGGGCGGAATCGCCGGATCTCGAGAGCCGCAAGAAGGAGGCCTATTCGAGGGGGAGCTCCGCAGCAAATGGGAGGAGGGAGAGCGGAATGTTGCTGGATCGCCGAGGAGAACCCGCAGCTGCCATCGCCTCGCGCCAAGCCCCAAGAAGGCGTGGCAATGATTGAGCGCTCGCCACTTGGACGACGATAAGCTGAAGATTGCCATCACCCGGATCTTGCGGCTCGTGCTTGCCGGGTTTCATCAGAGGCGCTGTTGGCGCGATTTTCTTCGCCGCATTGCCCCTCGCAAGAGAGGAGGACACCCGCCGGGAGTTCGGGGTCCGGCGGACATCGCGAGGCTGCGCCCAGCCTCAACTTCAACTTCACCGCCCCGGAGTTGACGCGATGCTCAAGGAGTTGTTCAAGCACGACCCTCAAGATCCCGAATGGTTCAGCTGCCGCTGGGCGCCGTCCGTTCAGTAACAATTCTCGCTGATCGCATCCGCACAATGATGCCGCAGTGCGATTCGCATGGAATTGTCCCTACTTGGCAAGAGCCTGCAGACGATGTCGTGTAGCAGTTCTTCGACGACTTGGTGGAGGTGGCGGTCCGCGCCGATGAACAGAAGAGCCTCACCCGCGACACCACCGATGCGGAGATGCGGCGACGCCACCGGGGAGCGGAAGAGGCGGCAAGGCCGCCGCTGGGCGAAGTTTGGGTTCACTGTGGAGGAGGCAGAGGCAGCCAAGGCGGCAAGCCTTGCCGATCGAGACGAGCTTGCCGGAGAGCTTGCCGGCGAGGGAGAGCTTGCCGAGCCCGAAGCCGAGTCGAGCGAGCCCGCCGAGGGTGCGAGCGGCCAGCCGTCTTCAAGTAGATTGCCGCAAGAAGAGCTCCCAGCGCAGCCCCGAGCTCCACCAAGAAGGCGCCCGCAGACTGGGACGAAGCGGGCGGCAGACGAAGTCAACAGCCGCGCGCCGCAGACATGCTCCACCGCGACAGCATCAGCTGCTGCGGAGCTGCCTCACGCCGCCAGCAATCGGAGCGGGTCCTCCCGAACCACCGCTCCTGATCCTGCCCCCGCCCTCGCCAAGCAGTCAAGGGAGCCTACTCCTCCGCCTCGTCGCGCTGAAAGAGGGCCGGACTTCAACCTCTCCGCGCTCAGCTCCGACGAGGAAGAAGAAGAGTAAGATTCTTTGCTGTACTTGTAATTCTTCGATTCTTGCTGTTTTGTCTTGTATCTGATTTGCTTCACTCTGAACTTATTCCTTTTCAGGACCTAGCCCAGAGAGCGGCGAAGAGAGCCAAGGCTCCGGTGATTGTCATCGAGGACGAGCCCATCATGACAAAGCAGGGGCGCTTCGAGACCACCTTGCCGGACCCGCAACTACTCCTCAAGCAGCCCCCAGCGCAGCACCCAACGTAAGTATATACTTCCCGTTGTTGGGCGCGCATGGGTGCTCTTTATTTGCTGATATCTATCTCTTGATTTGTGTAGGAGTAGAACAGCCTCACCAGGAGCAACCGGAAGCCGCCCCCGAGGTGCTATCTGCTTCAACTACGCCGCCAAGGGAGGATTCCCCGACAAGGGAGCGCTCTCCGGCAACGGAGAAGTCTCCGGCAAGGGACAGTTCTCCGGCAAGGGACGGCACCAGCGACCCCCTGGTGGTGGAGCCCATGACTGCAGATCCCAGTACAGGTACCCCTTCTTGCTTGAAAAACTTCCCTTGTGTTCTTCTTCTTCTGATTTTTCTTCCTGGATATTTGCTTGACTTCTTCTCCCTCTTCCGGTCTTCAGATCCATCTTCCACGGAGCCGATGGAGACCGAGGCCACCGGCGAGGAGAACACGTGCGGCAACACCAATGACGCCGCCGCCACCGAAGAAGGAGCTGGCGCTGATGAGCCCGCCGGCGAAGAGGCCGCCAAAGCTGCCGCTGCAGGAGCTGGCGAGGGATCCGGCGATCGCACTGACGACCCCGAGGCCACAAGAGCGCAAGGCGCTACGCCGACCGCCGATCCTCCGCCACTGCCATACGCCAGTTCCAAGAGCTCCCAGCCGCGCCTATCTCAAGGCCGGCGATGGCGTTTTCATCAAGCTCCCCGGGCGCAAGCCTGTGGTGCCGCCAAGGAAAAGTCTTTGACGGAGAAGTGCTCATCCGCTGGGTTGACACTGGTCGACGCGCCAAGCAGCAGAGCGGCGAAGCTTGAGGAGGAACAAATGCCGCGGAGGTTGCCGTCACTCTACCGCGCCCGGCAAGCCAAGCTGAATCCCGGAAGCGCTTTGTCGCGCAGCGGGAGTGGATATTGAGAAGCATGCGGAGGAGCTCCGAGTCGCGAACCAAGAAGCCCTCCGTCCATTGCAGGAGCGAGCGAGCTCGCCGAGGCGGGAAAGCCTTCCTTCTCGAGAAGGCTGAAGCTGAAGAGCAACAGCGCTTGCCACCGAGGAGCTGTTTAAGCGGGAAGGTGAGTTGGCGCAGCGGAAGGTCAATCTTGACAGCCATGAGGAGGAGCTTGCCGCGTGCGAGGAAACATTTGGCGGGGCCCTCAAGGAAGCGAAGGATGCTGCCGCAGCTACTGAGGCCGCCAAGAAGGAGCTGGAGACGATGGTGGCGCAGCTGGAGGCCGATCTCAGGGTGAGGGACGAAGAGCTTGCCGCGCTCCAGGGCGAGCGCGAGAAGGACGCCCTTGCCCATGGTGAGCTGCAGGGTTGTCTCCTCGAGAAGGGCAAAGAGCTGAGGGCCGCCAAGGACTCCAACGCTGATCTTGAGTTGAAGCTGGCTACTTTGACCGAGACGCTGGACAGCGCCAAGGAGCGGGAGGAGGCCTTGAAGGAGGAGATCAAGGCCAACGGCGCGCCACGACGAGGGCCAAACCTGTAACACCTTTAGGGAGACTGTGGAGCTCTGGACAGTGGGTCTCGTGAACATCGCCGCAGTCATCGACGAGGAGCTGGCTCAGGTGGGGATGGAGGACTTTGGATACTCCTCCGATGAGAACCTCCAGCCCAGCGCCAAGCTCACTCTGTTCTTCAAGGGCGTGGCGACGCCTCCAAAGAACTCCGGGAGAGGATCCCAAAGCAGTTGGTTGACGAGTCGCAGACGATCTGCGCGAGAGTTCTTCAAAAGGTGTTGCGAAGGTGGCCTTCCGCAACCCAGCCTCAACCTCACCAATGTCCTCGTGAAGCTGCCTCCGGATGCTGATCTGGAAGAGCTCAGGGCCCTTGTCGCACCCATTGTGGACAAGGTGAATGAGGTCAGGAGGGTTGACGGTGATTGCGTAGATTAGGCCGCCCGTTTCCTCCTTTTCTTGCCGTTGATTCCTTCCTTTGTATGTTTTTGCCCTACGCTTTTAGGGAACTTGTCGGCACGGGCACCTTTGCCGCGAGCGCTGAGTGCGGAACGTCAGCAGCCTGCTGGCGGTGCCGCTACCGACAAGAAACCTTGTCGCAACTAGTCGCAGCACACTTAAGTTGTTGAGCGGACTCGAAACAAAGTAAGGGCGCGACTAGCTACGAGTTGGTTCCTTCGTGCACAGGTTTTCCATACAAAGCACGACCGTTCGAGGAAGATAACTTAAAAATTTTAAAACTGATTGCTCAAACTTTGGCTACTTAGCTTTTCTGTCATTTGCGTCCCAGCAAGGCGAAGATTTCTTGAACGACGCCTGGTCCACACCGTTATCTCCTCCTTCCCCCACGGCAAACTTGTGGGCGAGGGAACCTTCCTTTTGAGAAAAAGAAAGAAGAGAAAATAAACATATGGAGCCTTAAGGCTCATTATTGCTTACCGGGGGTGGGTGCTGCACAAAGTGTCAGATAACACATGCAAAAAATAGAAAGCATGAAATTGACAAGATGCGCGGAGCACATGAACTTTATTTATGCACGGGGTCTGCGCCCGGCTTTGTACAAAGGATTACATGCAACAGCGGCAAGACTCTCAGATAAAGGTGGTTGCTGTAACAGGTTCCGGCAACCGCGCCTTACGGGTAAAACTTACGAAGATGCTCAATGTTCCAGGAGTTGCTCACCGGAAAGCCATCTTCGGTCTCAAGGCGGACAGCGCCATGCCTAGTGACTCGTTTCACCCGGTAAGGGCCTTCCCACTTTGGCGTCAACTTGTTGGACTGAACGCGCCGAAGAACAAGGTCGCCTTCCTCAAGACTTCTGGCATTAACTTTGCAGCTATGGTAGCGGCGCAAAGCTTGCTGGTATCGAGCAGCTCGTACATCAGCCTGAAGACGATCCTCCTCAAGGAGCAGCGCATCATCTTGTCGCAGCTGCTCTTGCTCAAGCTCATCATAAGCGAGCACTCGAGGCGATCCGTATACGAGTTCCGTGGGGAGAACTGCCTGCTCCATAGACTAGAGCGAAGGTGTCCGCCGCTGGCTCGACGGCGCCGCCCTAATCGACCAAAGAACCACCGCAGCTCCTCAATCCAGCTCTTTCCGCGACTTGTGCAGCCTCGTCGAAAGTCCTGGTCTTGAGCCCGCAAGACTTCAAGATTTGCCCTCTCCGCTTGACCGCTGCTTCTCGGTGAGCAATGTAAGCGGGCACTTTGTCGCCAAGATCTTGGACGATCGCATGAAGGTGCAGCTCGTGAATTGCGTGCCGTTGTCGGTGATGATCCGTTAGGGACCCCAAACGACAAACAATCGACCAAGAACTTGATCGCCGACCGTGCTGTCACCTTCCTCATCGCTTCCACTTCCGCCACTTTGTGAACTTGTCGATCGCAACGCATAAGTACTCAATGCCCCGACAGCTCGAAAAGGGGCCGAGGATGTCGAGCCCCTGCATCAAAAATGGCCAGGATAAAGGGATCGTCTAGAGAGCTTGAGCTGGCTGGTGTATCTTCTTGGAATGGAACTGGCACGCTTCACACTTGGTTACTTGTGTAGTTGCATCCTGGAGGGCTGTCGGCCAAAAGAAACCTTGCCGGAATGCTTTGCCGGCAAGTGCTCTTGCGCCAATGTGGTGACCACATATGCCTCCATGTATCTCCGCCAACAGCTTTTGTCCGTCTTCCCGGGGAATACACTTCAATTTCACACCGTTGAATCTTCTTCTGTACAGTATGTCGTCGAAAAACTGGTACATACTTGATTGTCGGGCTACTCTTTCCACTTCTTCTTGCTCTTCGGGAAGTTCTCCTGTCTGAAGGAAACAGACAATCTGCTGTGCCCATGCTGGAGCTTGCGGCTGGACAACAAGGACTAAAGGCACATATGCTGCTGCGGGAACATCTGCTTCTATGGCGAGAACCTGCGACTCAGCCGGAGCTTGATGTTCCCCGGCAAGCTTGTCGGAGCAAAACTTGTCGGTAGAGTCTGCTTCAACGGAACAAACCCTAGGGCTTGTCGGAGCAGATCGCCTCAAAGACCTTTGGTGTTGATCTTGGGGACCTTCTTGGCGGCGGCTTCGGGAGCTCTCGCCGAAAGTAGTCACTAGAAATCAACTTCCTCTTCCTGCTCGTCCAGCTTGATGGCGTTACGATGGTTGAGTTAGTCTGAGCACAAAGATTCCTGGTTCCATTGTAACTTAAGCGGCGCACTTTGACAAAGCCATCGGCAACGCTGCTCGAGCTCTCGAACATGTTCCATCTCAGAGGCCAAAGTGCTCTTCTAACTTTCTCACTTCATCAACGTAAGCTTCCATCAACAGACTCGATAATTTTGTTCACTTGGCGACGACAAGCTGCGAGTCACCCCGATAATGAGCTTTTTGATCCCAAGGTCTCGCCATGATCCCGAGACCGCAAGCAAACCTTCATACTCTGCAGTATTGTTTGTCGCTTGCTCTTGGGAAAGTGCATCCGACTACGACTTGAGGTGCTCTTCGTGGGTGCGATAAGTAGCACGCTCAAGACCGCGCGCTTTGCAGCAAGAAGGCACCATCAAAGTACATCAGCCACTCTTTGCTTGCTTCCTTGACGGGATGCTCATCTCTCGAATTTCTTCATCCGTGTTGGCGCCCACTCGCTATGAATTCGCCAATGCCCGGCTCGATAGTTGAAGTGCTTTCAAACTTGAGGCCAAAGCTTGATAGTTCCAAAGGCCCACTGACAATCCTGCCTGCTGCTTCGGATTCTCGCAGATCCTCTTCAGCGAAAAACGAGTGACAACTGTGATTTCATGTGCTTGGAAGTAATGGCGCAGCTTTCTCGAGGCCATGGGAAGGCCGAAAAGCAATTTCTGCACACTAGAGTACCTTGACCTAGCCCCCTGCAGAAGGGAACTAACAAGTAAACTGGGCGCTGTACCATTTTCTTTTGTTTCTCTTCCTGTGTCTGTGCAGATCCATCCTTGTCGGGACCAGAGCTTGTCGGGGAAGCCCCCTGCTTGTCGCTGGATGCGTCTGCCATGGTTGCTGGCTCATCATCCGCCTCCCTCTCCGCTACTAACGCAGCACTAACCACTTGATTGGTTGCCGCTAGATACAGCAGCAACTACTCTTGTGGCTTAGGTGCGACAAGTATTGGAGTGGAGGACAGTATCTCTTTAAGTCTCAGCCGCAGCCTCCGCTCCGAGTCCATTTCATTGACCTGCCTTTTTCAATATTTTGAAAATGGCAGGCGCCGCCAGCAGACTTAGAGATAAACCGCCGAGAGCAGCCACGCAACCGCAAGCCTTCAGACATCCTTGACGCGCTTTGGTGCTTCAATCTGCTCAATGGCCTTGATCTTGTCGGGATTGGCTTCAATTTCGCCGAGATTGAAGAACCCGAGAAGCTTGCCGAAGGGACTCCAAACACACACTTCGGGTTGAGCTTGAGGTTGATCTTGCGCAGATTTGCAAAGGTCTCGCCCAAATCTTGAATCAGAGTTGCTTTGTCCTTGTTTCACCACTATGTCATCCATGTAGGCTTCCACATTTCGCATTTGTGGCTCAAAAGCGCCATGGACTACCCTTGCAAATGTTGAATTAGCATTCTTTAATCCGAAAGGCATCCAGATGAAACAAAGATGTGCCACATGGAGTAATGAATGCGTCTTCCTCATCCTCTTCGCCATGAAGATCCGATGATATCTCGAGTATGCGCCAAGAAATGAAAGCAAGTCACATCCGCCGTGGAGTCAACAATGGTCAATGCGCGGCAAGGAAATGGGTCTTTGGGACAAGCTTTATTAACATCGTAAAGTTGATACAAAGCCTCCATTTCCGCTTGCCTTGGCGCACGACTACATGATTGGCCAACCACGAGGATGGAGCACTCCTCCGACAAGGCCTGCCGCTTCCAATTTCTTGATTTCTTCGCGATGAATTCTGGCGCCCACCGCTTGTTTCCTCGACTTTTCGCTTGACGGGCCGCATGAGGACAGACGGCAAGGTGGTGCTCATTACTTTCCGGGAACACCGGGATGTCGACGGTTGCCACGCAAACACGCCGACATTCGCCAGCAGAAAGCAACGAAGCGCCGCTTCCTATTTAGGGTCGAGAGTGGCACCGATGGTGAAGGTACCACCAGTGCCGCCCTCCTTGGCGACACCTTCTTGGTCTCTCGCGAGCTGCCTTCGCCTTCTTACACTTGCCGTGGAGCTCGATGGTGCGCCTCGACGGTAGCGCAGCACCAAGAGGTGCGCTGTCGGAGGGGCATCGAACTCTTGCCGGACTTGGTCTTCTTCTTCCCCGGAGCTTCAGCGAGAAGTGTCTTATGCTCGCATGCGTTGCCGCTTCCGGGTAAATCTTGTCGGCGCAGATAAGGGCATCCTTCTTGTCGCCAGGACGAGATGACACTTATCGGGCCTCGCATCTTCAAGACGTTGTAGGCATAGTGAGAGGCTGCCATGAACTTGGCGAAGGCCGACGGCCGAGTATCCCATTGTAAGGCAATGGAAAATCAGCAACGCCAAATGTGACCTCTCAGTCCTGAAGTTCAACTCGCGCCAAATGTTACCGCAACGTGATCTTTCCTTCGCTTGCTCCTTCCCGGTTGATTCCTTGAAAGTGCCGTCTCTTCGAGCTCGCCGTCGTGGATCCGGAGTTTCGAGTACCGCGGAGGAGATCAGTTCAAGCCGCCCCGCCACCAACTAGCATCTTAGTGACCTTGAGGTTGCGGATAGTTGGTGAGACCAACATCGGCAAGCACCCGACCGCAGCTTATGCGATCGGGTGGTCCTCAATATCAAAGATGATAGGCGGCCGACCATTTTAGAGGCTTGCGTGACTCGACGGGTGGTTCTGCCGCATTGACTTCCCGCACCCACCGCTTGAGCTGGCGGTGCGGTATGCGAGAAGCACCGCCACAATGCAAAGGACCTCTATGGCTTTCTCGAACTCCCGCCATCGGCCTCATCATCATCCATATCTTCGCTTCGCCGCCATCTTCATCCTTGTCGCGCCGCTGGGAGGTCTGCCTCCTTGCCGCTTAGCCTTTGCCAGCGACGCCCTCCCCGCCGAACGCTTTTTGTCGGATCCTCCATTACCCTCTTGGCCTTCTCCTTGTCGCTGCCGTCAGATTCAGCCTTCTCGCTTCCGACAAGCTTGCTCGACCTTCTTGCAGCTCGAGATCATGGCCCTTGGTGCGGTGGATCTTGCAATATCGCTTGCCGTGAGCCGCCTCGCTTGTCGGTGGCCGCCACAGCTTCGGCTTCCTTGGCGCCACCTCCGTTGCCGGACTGCTCAAAGACTAGCACATCTTTGCCTTTCTTCTTTATGTTGTTCCGCCGCCGGTTTTTCCTTGCCGGGGCGGCATCCTCGCTGTCAGATCCCCCTGCTCCTGTGTTCTCTCCGGGAGTTTCTCCTTCCTCAAAGACGCGCACACTTGTCGCCGTGGCATATAGCTCACTGACATCTCTGATCTTGCACATCGCCATGTCCTCCCGCATCCTGCGGTTATGCACGTTCTGATGGAATGCGCTGATGACCGCGGCAGAGTGGACATCTGGGATGTTGCGATGTACTTGGCTGAATCTCTGAATGTACTTGCGCAGGGGATCTCCTTCCTTCGGGCGAAAGCAGATGAAGGTCGCTTCTGGCTATGAGGCTTGTGGTCATCAGAAGGCGCCGACAAACCGATGGCATAAATCTGCCCAGAGGATATGGAGTTGTCCGCAAGTGCATGAGCCAGATCTAACATTGGGCTTGAGTACCAGCCGAAAGTAGTTGGCAAGGATCTTGTCGCCGCGCTCCCGCAGCCTTGCACCACGATGGTGTAGATGCCGAGGAACTCCGACAGATGCAACCTGCCATCGCATTTCTCCGTACATCCGATTGAAGTTCTTTGTATCACCATCGGACTTGCCGCAGCTCACGAGTGAACGCAGGGCAACCTATCACAGACGGCAAGTCGCCTGTTCCCATGGCGCATGCATGTCGACAGCGGCCCAGCGCTGCTGGTCCGACCGACGCCAGCATCTCTTCGGCGCCGATGCGCAGTACGAAGCGCTTTCTTGCCGCCGTTTGAAGAACTTGGCGCCGATCGCGACGAGCTCGTGGATCCGGCGATGCCGTGGAGTCGCGTCGAGGTTGACCCGCGAAGTCGGCAATCTTGGCCTTCGGGTGGAGAGTGCATGGTGGTTGCACCCCACCGTCTTGTCGCCATCGGCTCGCGCTTAGCAGCCTTGCCGCTGCTTCGGCGTACTCGGCCGCCGTGGAGGTCGCCGCTGGCGGCCGATGAGACTTCGATGGTGGCCTCCAATCGCCGATCTTGTCCGCCGCTGAGGGTAATCCAGAGCGCTTGAGCTCGGCCAAAGCTTCTTCCAAGTTTTGGGTGGTGGTGGTGAACGGTGCGAGGAGCGGATATGCTCGACTTCTAACTATGTTAGAAGCAGCAAGATCCCGCCCAGCGCATCGCGTCTTGCTCGTGCCAGCAGTTGGCGCATATGCTGGTCTTGAGCACCCGAGATCCACTAGCCGATTTTGGTCCAACGAGCGTATGGTACCGCAAGTACCATGACGCCGTTGGCCCCGCATCTCCTGAGATGGGCGCGGTGCATGTATGGACGCCGAGGTTTGCGCAGCCTTGTCCTTGGACCTGGCAGCAGCGTGAGCTCCCTCGTCGATGCCCGTTCCTCCGCCGGCGTCTATCCCACCACCCGTTTGCTCTGGTGGCAGTGGGATCGACGTGGACGGAGCAGCCTCCTCTAAAGCCTTCTTCTTCGGTGGCATGTCGATGAGGATGATGAAGAAGATGAAGATCTGGCTCGCGTGAACGCCGGATCGGGTTCACACAACCTCGACGCCCCCTACCTGGCGCGCCAAAGATGTCGTGGGAACGAACACCTATGGGACCGGAGCCCCTTACGGTTCGGCGGGGGGCGGAGATCGCACGAAGAGCGGATCGAGGCAAAGCACACGAGTGGTTTACCCAGCTTCGGAGCTCTCCGGAGAGATAATACTCCTATTGCTGCTTGTCTGATTATATTGAGTTCTTGCTCGAGAGCGTGAGTGTTTTCTGGTTTTGAATGCTTCGAACCTCCCTCTACGTTGTGCATGGGCCTCCTTTTATAAGCTCAAGGGGTCACCGGCAAGTGGCAACGTAGGCGAGGGCAAAAATGGAAAAGGGGTTGTGGTTGGTACACCTACTTGTACAGTGTATCATACCTAACCCTTACGGCAGGGGACAAAGGCATTAAATGCCCATCTGTGTCGCCCAAACAGTGCAGAAAAGGGACCGTCAGGGGCACCAACGCTCGCCACGATGGCACTCTTGTCACGCCGCTACCACCGCGACCATCGGGCAGCACAGCCTTCGCCACGCTGCTACCGGAAAGGTCCCATGGCGACATCGCTGACGGATGCGCTGGAGCATGGGTACAGAGTGGCGCTCTGCGCGGGCAAGCGCCTTTGTCGCTGTCGTTGTCTTGTCGCTACCGAAGCTTGTCGCCGCTGGCCTTGCCGGACGCTGCGCGCTGGTCAGCGGCAAGTTCCTTGAGGTGCCTTGGTTGGCCTTCCCAGCAAGCTCCTCTTGCCGGGGCCTTGTCTCCTTCCCGGCAAGCTCCTCTTGCCGGGGCTTTGTCTCCTTGACTTGAACACTTTGTTCTTGAATGGCTCCAAAGGAACCACGGAGGACCTTGGCGGGCACCCGGCAAGCCTTGCCACGGGGCGCTGCGACTACCCGTGCACAATTTCGGGATACTAGGGTACCCCTACTCTAGTACACCGACACCCGACTAGAGGAGGAAGCATATATACCTTCATCACCAGCACACAATACGGCCGACCGACCACCCTGTGGTCGCGACAGAGAGGCATCCAGGCCCTCCACCAAGACCGTACCCTGGCATCGCTCAAAAAGTACGGCCACGAGGGAACGCTACCGACTTGCGAGATATATTGAGGACAAGGCAAGACAATACAGATCTATCTATGGATCACGAGGGCGCTCTACCCACCCACGACATTTAATACCGCCGCTACGGATACAACAACTCCGCCGGGCCAAACACAGCAGCATAACGCCCCTTGAGCTACGCCGTGATATTGCTCAATACAGCGCCACACACCCACTATGCTTCACGCACGTAAGTATTGATCATCAAATCCTCAAGGGTTCAAACCCGCCAACATTCCTACGATGGCACAACAGACCCCGCGTTTGGATCAAGATTATCTCCTCCATATCCATATGGCCCGCGTGACGATCTCCACGCCATCAAATATCTCCCGCCAAGCTTAGAGGACCAGCTCGGCCTTGGCTCAATAGCCTGCCCGCAGAGTCAATTGGTGTTGGGAGGACCCGAAGCCGCATTCCTCGACAACTTCCAGGGCACATATGTGCGACCACCGACGCCGATGACCTAAGCCACATAATGCAGCAGCCGCACTAATCGCCAGCAATTTCGACACGGTTCTAACAAAGAAAAATCAAATCGCCGATCGTCCGGATGCGCAGAGGCCCTCGCAGCCTTCAAACATAACATCCGCGACGAGTGGCTAGCCCGCACCTAGGACAGAAAAGCCAAATCCATGGCAGCCCTCACATCATTAATGACCCGCTTCAGGCGAAGAGGATAGCTGGCTAGCTTGCAAAGAACACCTCAAGAAAATGCCGGCAGTCCGCATACTAAGGACCACAATGGCCGGTCGCTGCCGGTTAAAAACAAACGCCGCATTAACGGCGATAACAATGAGGATACGGCAGTCAATGCCGGATTCCGAGGCTCTAAACCCGGTCAGCGGAAGAATCCATTCAAAAGAACCACTCCGGGTCCGTCCAATTTGGACTGAATACTCGACCGCTCATGCCAGATACATGGCACCCCCGAAAAGCCAGCCAACCACACCAACAGAGATTGTTGGGTATTTAAGCAGGCAGGCAAGTTAATTGCCGAAAACAACGACAAGGGGCTGCACAACGACGACGAGGAAGAGACCCGGCCGCCGAACAGTAGAGGACAGTAGGGCTTCCCCCCACAAGTGCGGACGGTAAACATGATATACGCAACCCATATACCCAAGAGGGAGCGGAAGCGTGCACTTAGGGACGATATGATGGAGCCACGCCTCAAGTTCAATCCATGGTCCTCTTGCCCCATCACTTTCGATCAAAGAGACCATCCGACCAAGATCCGCCATGGTGGATTCGCTGCATTGGTTTTAGACCCAATCGCCAATGGATTTCACCTCACGAGTCTTGATGGACGGCGGCAAGAGCCTCGAACCCGCTTTATCGTAGATACAAAGGTGCAAGATGGGCATAGACCCTCAAGGATTAAACCTACAAAGACGACCTTCAAAGGCGCCATACCAGTGTTGAGGCCAATTGTGCTGTGCTCACCACACCGAAGTGGTCTTCGGATCCCCGGATAATTTCTGAAGCGAGGAGTTAATCTTCGACATAGTCCCGCTCTGCAGCGGCTATCACGCTCGCCGGACGAACCGCTGCTCGCGAAAGTTCAACGCGTGCCGCATTATGCATACCTCAAGCTCAAGATGCCAGCCCTCGTGGAGTCATCACGGTCAACGGAAATACGGAATGCTCCCTCCGAACGGAGGAACATACACGCTCGCGCGTAAGTACGAGCAGCCTTCTAAGGCAATTTCGAGTCCGCCGTTAAACAACCGGACACGCCAAACGCGCCGGAGCAACATCAATCAAGACCACCTGGCACGCCCGAGCAAGCGAGTAATGCGGCCCCAACCCCAGCCCTCGTGATGATTGTAAGACCAGCCCTCCGCAGACATCATTACGCCTGAGATACCATGGGCATAGGAGAGGGGCATGACCACAACAGACCCAGAGTGCGGCTCGACCACACCAGGGCTCCCAAGGTCGCCGCTTTTTATTTTCATTTTCCATCTTTTATACACAGACTGCTCACTGAGGGCCCTGTCCGCAGCGAACCCGCCAACTCACGATGCAACAACCAGGGAGGGAAAAGGCTGCATTTAACACTCGTGTGGTCTCCATTACGAGCATTAAATTTGATTATATACACCAGTCCGCAGCCTACCCTCGAGGGGACATGTTTAATTAGTCCAATCCCTTGCTTACCGTGACTATTTGTATCATTCCGCACTCATAGCAGAATTCTTAAATAAATAATGCAGCACTTTTTGCCTATAATTGCATTACTTTACATATATGTTCATTAATGACATCTCGCACCCAGATATTTTGGTAATGCCTAATACATCAGGGCTTATGTTCCTCCGTGATTATGGTGTGATAAGTCCAACACTTTCACAAGTGCGCACTCGAACTTATAGCATTATATGAATCGCTCCAATCATGTCTTGGGTCAATAGTTGGGTTTGCCTGCTCCCCATGTTTTGGTACCTTACGCCCGCTCGTCCGGCTAAGGTAGCACTGGAGAACCACTGCGATTGCGCCTCGGCTGAGCTGGGCGAGCCTCAAAGGAGAAAGCTAAAACTGACTGGCATGATAAGGCGAGAGACTGGTCGCTGTTTGAGAGGTCTTTTCGAGTCCCTAAAGACTTACGCCGCTTCGAGCGAAGAACCGGATAATGTCCGGCCAAGGCGTGGATAGCGCCCCGAAATCGGTCTTCCGAATACTAGGGGCTTCTCCGAAATTTAAAATTATAGAATTCTATGGCTAAGTGAGAGTGTTCAAGCATTATAAGTCTAGTTGCCTTGTTCGCTGTGTTGAGCGCCTCCCTAGATGGACCCAAAAATGGGAACAAGAGTGCTCAAGTTTATCCCAAACACCCCAGCACTAGTGGCATGGGGGCTGAAGTCGACGACTTGCCATCTCTCAGATTTTATAAACGGCCGCACAGAAGGTAATATTTTAAATCAATAGGCATTGCTTAGCGCATATGAACAAAGTTTTCATCGCACTAGATAACACATAGCGAGTTTACTCAAAAATTACATCTCTGGGGCACTCATCCGCAATCTTGCGGGCACCCTTCAGGACAGTCTTATAGTAGATCTCAGCGACGATACTTCCTTGCCACCGGGCGCGCTGCTGCTGATAAGCTTCCGCATCCAGCCTGCCCTAATGTACCTTTTGCGCTGGCAAGGCCCGATGAGCACCTTCAATACAGCAGAGCGCTTGATGACCTCCACCTGTGGGCACGATCCACCAGCCGCAGACGACGAGGTCAAGTAGCTCCTGTGCATGGCCTCTCCAGCCACAACCGACTATGAGGCCCTTCATGGCCTCCTCGCCACCTTAGGAGTTCGACCAGCTGCTTCACTGGTCGCTAGGGGGCACCGGATGTCCGAACTCAGCGTACTGAGACCAGAAAACCTTTTCCGTTGAGCTCCCCTCCTCGCCACGGTAGAATGCGGCGGCATCGGACACACTACGAGGCAGATCTGCAAACGCCCCTGGAGAGCTCCGAATTCGGGTAAGTATTAGGAAGTTTACATTAACATGCTTGCTTTGCATGAAAAATGCCTTACCCGCCGCTATTTTCTTCACATCCTCAACCTCCTGAAGGGCCTTATGGGCCTTGGCCTTGGCGGCTTTGGCACTTTCGAGAGCCGAGGCAAGCTCGGACTCTTGAGTCTTTGAGTCGCGCTCCAAACTCTCATGCTTTTCCATGAGAGCCTGGAGCTCTTGCCGCACCTCCGCCACCCGCGCCTCTTGCTTCTCTCTCGTTCTGCTTGCCTGCTGCCGCATTGCATTCGGTCATGACACAGCCTCCTTCAGGTCACACTGCTCGTGGGCCCCCAGCATCTACATTATCCTTATTATTTTTATTGCAACCTAAATCCTTTTCTCAGAAGGTAACTATTCAAAGTGGTGTTACTCACCTTCTTTATCCTCGAGCTGCTTTTGGCACGGCCGAGCTCTTGCTCGACCGCCGAGGTCCCGCTCAAAGCACCGACCTCCAGCAACAAGGCGGCAGAGGTCAGCAGCAGCCCGCAAACCCATATTGACATAATTTTTAGCAACCCCACGATATCTTTTAGATCCTCACCGCTTTTCTTTCCAACACCGAACCGAGCATCGTGGGCTACCGCCTGCGCGGTATTACATTACATAATTTTAACTTACCTCAAGCTCGTTAGAAGGCTATCAAGAAGCTTCGGTCACCGCTTGGCAAGCCGAATTTGAATCACCGCACTCATAATAGTGCGGTGTTCTTCCTCGATGGAAGCGCTTTGAGCGCCCAACAGTTGTCCGGCGCCCGTTATGGAGGCCGCCGTGTCACGGTTCTTGCCCTTCTTCATGAAGGCCTTCTTGCCGACCGAACCACTGCGGGTTCCGGCGTGGAGTCTCGGCGAAAGTCCGGAGGCTGCCTTGTGGCGCCCGAGCCTCCTCCGATGGGTCCTTCTCGATCCCACTCGGCGCCTCAGCCGCCGCGAGGGGTGGAGGCAGTGATGGAATCTACATCCGACGGAGTTAACGACCCGCCGATGAAGCGGGAGATCATCATCGGCCGGACTGTAGGCGTGTGCGGCATTAGAAGGACACTATGTGACACAAAAGAAATTACAAATCATTCAGGAATCCAGACACTTACGATCTCGCCGAGGCCTGCCCTTGAGGGCCATTTTCGCCGCCAACGCTATGCTGGGCGAGCTATCCAGGGAATAGTCCTTCCTCTGACCTTTTCGGCCTCGCCGGGAAGCTTTCCTCTTCCTCTCCCTCCTCCTCGAGAGAGTCCTCTTTCCTCCTCGCTCGGGAGGAGTCCGGCTCGAGCCATCGAACGATGAGTCCGATAGAAGAGCCGGCGCCGGAACTTCTTCGAGTTCCCGTGGCCTTCTTCTCTTTTTCTTCTCCGCACCACATAGAGTGCCGACCAGCAACCCCGCTAAGCGGGCATCCGCTGGTCTTCGAGAAGGGAGCCGACGCCTACTGGTTCTCGACGCCCTCCGCCAGTCCCTGCCAAAGGCATTGGGAGTTTTAGATCCCACATAGAGTCAAACTATGAAAGAAAACAACTGTCCCATAGAGGATAACGGCTTTACCTCACCGGGCCGGTGCTTGGTGCTAACCGCGATCTTCGGCCGTGGACGCTGGGCTTCCCGCCTTTGAACAACACCTCCGTGACGGGCTTCATACGTCAGGTCAAGAGCTCGCCAGAGTCTGTCAGGCTGTGCCGGATCAAACTCCCACGCATCAAGGCCCGTTGTTGGCGTGGGAGGATCCGGCGATGAGCATGACCTGGATCACATTGACGAAGCCTAAGCTTTTGTTCACCAGTGTTCCAAGACAGATCTGGTGTCGGTAGATTAAGGTAGGGGTACCTCAAGACCTTAACTTGTGCACGGGCGGTTGCAGCCTTCCCGCGCAGGGTTTACCACGTGCTCGCCAAAGACCTTCCCGCCCATGTCAAACCATTCAAAAACAAAGTATACAAGACAGAAGATCGAGACCCCGGCAAGCGGAGTTTGCCGGAAGGCCGCTCTGTGCTCAAGGTTACATCACCACGCAAGGCCCCGCAAGAGGAGCTCGCCAGAAGACTAGAAGATTACATCATAGAAGACACGCCTGGCGCTATATGCTACCGGGCGAGGGCCCGGGAGCGATAAGTTACAGAGCCCGCAAGCTCCCGGTCCGCAGAATAAGACCCCGGCAAGGTGCTTGCCGGGAGAATTGCGCCAGGTGCTGCTGGCCCAGCTCATCAGCCCACGCTGGCCGCCTCGGGCCTTTTTCCAGGACGCGGGCGGATGGTCAGGCAGCCTCGGGGACACGGTGGCACTTCACGGTGTAGGATCCATCGCCGCGGCGACGGAGACACAAGGGCGGAGCTTTTGGGGTCGACGGCGACGGCATTAAATGCCCTTGTCCCCAATCGCCAAAGTAGGTAGCCACCATCGCTCACGCACCGTAGCTCCACTGCTCCCGCACTATTCCAACTACCATCTTTTTACATTTTTACCCTTTTCCTACGCTGACACCGCCGGTGACCCTTGCACTATAAAAGGAGGCCCATGCACAACGTGGAGGGGGTTCAAACCTGATAACCTCGCGCCGGTGTAGCCGATATCAGATCTTCAAGCTCCCGAGCTCAATACAAACCAAGGTAGGAGTAGGGTTTTACGCGGCCCATCGCGTCTCGAACCGGGTAAAACTTCCCGCTGTTTCGCCACGATCCGCTTTCGTCAGGCTCCTCCGCCTCGCATCACATGCATAAGGGGCCCGTCCCATAGGTGTTCGTGGCGGCAGTTTCCGACATCTTTGGCGCGCTGTAGGGGCGCCGAGGTTGTGCGGACCTGATCCGCGTTCACGCTGGCGCGTTTCTTCATCAACCTCTCCGCTTTCATCAGCAACTTCATCAACAATTGCGCCATGGCCTCAAGAAGAAGGCTTCGAGGTTGAGGTCTGCTCATGCTCATCCGCCGCCACCGGAGCCAACGGTGGGCGAGGAGACGCTGTCGGGTGGTCGCCGCGAGGACACTCGCGGGCGCCACCAGATCCAAGGACAAGACGGATGACCGCGCCGTCTCCGGGGACACGCCGCCCATCTCAAAGACACGACAACCCAAAGCAGCGCCATACCACGGGAGGTGGTATCCGCCGCCGGGCAAGGACACACCGAGGCTCGCGGATGTTCCGACCACCGCCGGACACAGCAAAGCGGCGGCGCCGGCAGACCTCGCCTTCTAACACTGTTAGAGTCCGAGCATATCCCGCCTCGCACCGCCGCTTCGCCTCTCCACTCCGCAGAAGCGCCGCAAGGGCGCAATCGCTCGACTTTCTCCAGCCGCGACAAGGTCAAGACCGAGGGCTACCATCTGAGCTCGACGCTTTCGCTAACAACGATTTCACAGCAGCCGGCGCACTCGCTGCCGCTGCAAGCTGAGAAGACGGCGGCCGAGGCGATAAGACCGCCGGGTGCAACCACCGCACTTCCCGCCGCAGAAGCAAAGACGCCGCCGCCGAATAACGCCGACGACGGTTTCCACGGCATCGCCGGATCCGCTGGCTCGACGGATCAACGCCAGTCCTCGACGATCGGGCGACAAGAAGACGCCGACTATTATCGAAGCGCCGCCGAGAAGCTCGGGCGACAATCGACCAGAGAACTGGAACGCTGTCGACGCAAGACGCTACCGTGAACCAGCGACTTGTCGACGCTGCAAAGCTGCCCTCGCGTTTCACCCGCGAAGGCGGGCGCGGCCCAAAGGGCCCAGCATGAAGAATTTCAAGCCCGACGCATCGGAGAAGTACGACGACAAGACGCACCCTCGAATTCCTCGCTGTCACACCATCGCGTGCAGGCTGCCGGGGCGCGACGAGAAGATTCTCGCAACCATTTCCCCGCCAGGTTTAAGCCGAACGCTCGTTTGGCTTATGCACTTGCCGGAAGGCTCCATTTCTTCTGGGCAGACTTTGCCATCAGTTTGTTGGCGCCTTCACCGGGCGGCCACAAACCCCATGGCCAGAGAGCGATTCCACATTTTGGCCCGTATGAAGGAGAATCGCAAGCAAGTATATCCAACGCTTCACCGTGCAAAGACAACATCTCGATGTCCACCCTGCCATGGTTATCAAGCTGCTCCACCAGAACGCATGAATCACCGACATGTGAAGAGATGGCGATGACCAAGATTCGGGATGTCACGAGCTCTATGCTCTGGTTGATAAGGCGCACGCTGAAGAAGGGAGGAGACTCCCGGGAGGATGCTGGCGCAGAGGAAGCGACAATGACGACGCCGCCTAAGCAAAGAAGAGCCGGCGCGGAACAACCGAAAGAAGAACAAGAAGAGGTGCTTGCCGCCGAGAAGTCCGCAAGGAGGCTCCCGCCAAGCAAACACAGGCTTGCGGTTCGCAAGGAGCTCGCCTCAGAAGCGGCAGCCGACAAGCAGTGACGGTTCCGACAAGCAATATCAGAAAATCCACCGCACTAAGGGCCACGATCTCTCCAATCGCAAGCGCCGAGTATCTCGCCGAGCAGCAAAAAGCTGAGTACGAGAGGCGCGACAAGGAGAAGGCCCAAGGTGGCGGAGGAGAACCGAGCAAGAAGCGCCGCTCAATGGCCGGGAGGACGCCATGCAGGCTGGCCAAGCAGCGAAGGTGATCGACCTCCCGGGCCGCGACAAGGATGAAGAAGACGACGACGAAGACATGGAGGATGAGGATAATAGTGAGCAGGAGTTCCGTAAGGCCACGAAGGTCCTGTGGCGTCGACGGTGGCGCCTCGCACACCTCCCACCGCCAGCCAAAGCAAGGTGCGTGAGGTGAATGCAGCGAGCCGCCTGCGGAGTCGCCAGCAGTCCTCAAATGGTCCAAAGACGCCCATCATTTTTGATCTTGAGGATCACCCCGACCGCACCACCGCGGTCGGGTGCTTGCCGATGCTGGTCTCGCCCACCATCCGCAACCTCAAGGTCACCAAAATGTTGGTTGACGGCGGGCCGGGCTGAACTTGATCTCCTCTCGCTGTGATCAAGAAACTCCAAATTTCAGATGGCGAAGCTCAAGAGACCGGTTCTTTCCAAGGAATCAACCCGGACGGAGTAAGCCCAAGGAAAGATCACTCGCCGTGACTTTTGGCGGGAGCTCAATTTCAGGATCGAGCGATCACTTTCGACGTCGCCGATATTCCGCTACATACAATGGAATACTCGCCGCCCCGCCTCGCCAAGTTCATGGCAGCTTCCCATTATGCTTACAACGTACTCAAGATGCCGGGCCGATAAGCGCCATCACCGCCCACGGCGACAAGAAGGATGCGCTTGTCTCGCGCCGACAAGATCTACCGGATGCGCAGCTGCGGCCGATAAGGATACGCTTGCCGCTGAAGCTCCCGGGGAAGAAGACGAAGACCAAGTCCGCAAGTGCTCGGGGCCCACTCCGCAACCGCACTCTTCGAGTGCGCGCTGCCGCCGAGGACGCCCCGCCGAGCTCCACCGCAAGAGTAAAGGAAATGGCCGCCCGCCGCAACCAAGAAGGTGTCCGCTAAGGAGGACGGCACGGTGGTACCTTCACCATCGCGCCACACTTGACAAAGAATAGGAAAGCGCCGCTTGTTTTCCTCATGCGTAATGTCGATGTGTTTGCATGGCAACCATCCGACATCCCCGTGTTCCTGTGAAGGTGATTGAGCACAAGCTTGCTGTTTGCCCTCATGCGCGCCCATCAAGCAAAAAGTGAGGAAGCAAGCCGTGGAGCGCCAAGAATTCATCAACGAAGAAATCAAGAAGCTAGAGGCAGCAGGCCTAGTTAGAGGTGTGATCCATCCGACGTGGTTAGCAAACCCACCGCCGTGGCGCAAGGCCAACGGGAAGTGGAGGCTGTGTATAGACTTCACCGATGTGAATAAAGCATGTCCCAAGGATCCATTCCCTTGCCGCGATTGACCAGATTGTTGACTCCAACGCGGATGTGAGCTACTCGCTTTCTTGATGCATACTCAGTTATCACCAGATCTTTATGGCCAAAGAGGATGAAGAGAAGATCGCATTTATCACTCCATGTGGCACTTATTGCTTCATACGCATGCCATTTGGATCAAGAATGCAGGATCAACATTTGCAAGGGTAGTGTATACGCTTTTGAGCCACGATCCACGTAAATGTAGAGGCTTACATGGATGATATCGTGGTGAAGAGCAAGAGCAAGGATACGCTGATTCAAGATTTGGAAGAGACATTTCAAACCTGCGAAGATACAGCTTTGTTGAACCCCGAGAAGTGCGCTTTGGAGTTCCTCCGCAAACTTCTCGGTTCTTTGTGTCACAGAGGGGATTGAAGCCAACCCCGACAAGATTAAAGCCATTGAGCGATCAAAGCCCCGGCGAGTCAAGGATGTCAAGGCTTGCAGGTTGTGTGGCTGCCCTCAAGAGGTTCATTTCAAAGTTCAGAACGCGCCTCTACCTTTCTTCAAAATCTTGAAGAAGGCAGGTCCCATGAAGTGGACTCCGAAGCGGAGGCAGCACCGCAGATTTGAACGGTACCTATCCTCCACCCTAATACTTGTCGCACCTAGACCACAGGAGAAGTTGTCTGCTGTACCTAGCGGCAACCAACCAGTGGTTAGTGCTGCTAGTAGCGGAGAGGGAGTCCGACGAGGAGGCTACACCACCGCAAGCGAGTCCAGCGACAAGGTGGGGCTGCTCCGACAAGCTCCGCCCCGACAAGGACAACTCAAGCAGAACAGGATGAGGTGCGGAAGAAGATGGTGCAGCGCCAGCAGTATTTTGTAAGTTCCTCTCCGTGGGGCTAGATCAAGATACTGTGTGCAAAAGTTGCTTTTCGCCTCCTCATGGCCTCGAGAAAGCTGCGCCATTACTTCCAGCACACGAGATAACAGTGGTCACCGCTTCCATGAAGAGGATATTGCACAACCCGTAAGCAACAGCAGGATCGCTGAGTGGGCACTGAGCTGTCGAGCTTTGGACTCAAGTTTGAAAGTACTTCAACCATACAGAGCCGAGCTTTGGCAGAATTTATAGCAGAGTGGACCCCAACGCCCGATGAAGAAGTCCAAGAAACAAGTACACCTGCATAAGAAGCTTACAAGTGAATGGGTAATGTACTTTGATGGTGCCTTCGCTGCAAGGCGCCGGTGCCGGCATGGTACTCATCGCGCCCACCGGAGAGCACCTCAAGTATGTTATCCAGATGCACTTCCCAAAGGAGCAAGCGACAAACAACACCGCTGAATATGAAGGTTTGCTCGCCGCCTCGTGGATTGCGCCAACTTGGGATCGTGAAGTTGATTGTGCGGGAGATTCTCGCCAGGTCCGCAAGTTAACAAGAGCTATCGAGCCCTTTGATGGAAGCTTATGTCGATGAAGTGAGGAAGCTTGAGGAGCGCTTTGAAGGTTTGCAGATGGAGCACGCCCCGAGAGCTCGTAATGAAATCGCAGATGGCCTTTCAAAGTGTGCTTCGATGAAGTTACTCGTGGAACCGGGACCTTCTTGCTCAAGCTGACTCAACCATCCGTCACGCCATCAATTGGGCAGTCCAAGAAGAGAAAGTTGGTCTCCGGCGACTACTTGCCGGGCTGGTCTCCCCGAGGCCGCCAAGGTCCCCAAGATCAACGACTGAACGCCGAGGAACAGTTTGTTCCTGCAGATCCTCGGATCTGACAGCTGAAGCAAGTGTTCCCGACAAGCCTCGCCCGGCGAGCTTGCCGGGGACCTTCAGCCCGGCAGAGCCAGAGGTTCTGCCGAGAAGCCGAGGTTCCCGCAGCGCCCTCATGCCTTTAGTCCTGCCGCTGAGCCCCAAGCTCCGCATGGGCGCAGCAGATCGTCTGCTTTTTGCAAACCGAGAACTTCCCGACGACCCGTAAGAAATAGAGAAGATAACCAGACAAGTCAAGTATGTACCAGTTTGTCGATAACGAGCTGTATGTAAGAAGGCTCAATGGTGTCGATCAAGTGCATCTCCAGGAAGATGGATGTAAGCTGCTGGCGTAAATACACGGAGGCATATGCGCCACCACATTGGCGCAAGGGCGCTTGCCGAAAGCTTCCGCAAGGGTTCTTTGGCAAGAAGCCTCCAAGATGCAATCGCACTAGTAACCAAGTGTGAAGCGTGCGGCCCATGCAAAGCAGATTCATCACCAGCCAAGCTCTCCAAACAATCCCTTTGTCCCGCCCTTCTCGGTCCGGGGCTCGATATCCTCGCCCTTTCCCGAAGTTTGTCGGGGCTTTGAGTACTTGTACGAGTAATCGACAAGTTCACAAAGTGGCCGGTGGAGCCAGCGAGAAAGGTGACAAGACAATCAGCGGTCAAGTTCTTCAGATCGATTGTGCCGCTTCGATCCCTAACAGATTATCACCGACAACGGTACACAATTCACTAGTCGCACCTTCATGCAAGACGCCCAAGACCTTGGCGCTAAGGTCTGTTTCGCTTCGCTGCTCACCCGAGGAGCAACGGTCAAGCGGAGAGGGCCACGCTGGCGTCTGCGCGGACTCAAGACAAGAACTTTCGACAGTCGCGCAAAAGCGGAAGAAATTGATAGAGGAGCTACCGCGGCTCTTTTGGTCAATCGTAACGACACCAAATCGAGCCACCGGACGTACACCTTTTGCTCTAGTCTATGGAGCAGAGGCAGTTCTCCCCACGGAACTCATATACGGATCTCCTCGAGTGCTCGCTATGATGAGCTCGAGCAAGAGCAATCGCGCAAGATGATGCATTGCTCCTTGAGGAGGGACGCCTCCAGTTGTCAGACGAGCTGCTCGATACCAAAGAAGCCTTGCGCCGCTACCATAGCCGCAAGGTCAAAGCCGAGTCTCGAGGAAGGCGACCTTGTTCTTCGGCGTGTTCAGTCCGCCAAGAATTCCAACAAGTTGACGCCGGCGGGGAAGGCCCTTATCGGGTGAGACAAGTCACGAGGCCCGGCGCTGTCCGCCCGAGACCGAAGAAGGCTTACCGTGAGCAACTCCTCGAACATAGAGCATCTTCGCAAGTTTCACCCATAAGGCGCGGTTGCCGTGATCCGCCCGCAACCACCTTTTGTACAAGCTTTGCCGCTATTGCATGTAACCCTTTGTACAAAGCCGGGCGCAGACCCTGCATCAAGAAGTTTCGTGTTTATGCTAGTTGCCTTTCCCATGCTTTTCTTTGCTATTTGCATGTGTTATTTGGCATCTCTTGTGCGACACACATATCCGTAAAGCAATAGCACGCCGAAGGCCATATACTTGTTTCCTCTCCTCTTCCTTGCCTCTTAAGCAGAAGGAACGCTCTCAACACAAGTTTGCCGGGGAAGGAAATGGAGGATGAACCAAGTGCTGTTCAAGAAAGAGAAGCTTGCCGAGAACGCATGATCACTTAAAGCTAAGTTATTAGAATTTGAGCAGTTCAAAATTTTAAATTTTAAGTTGCCTTCCTTGAACAACCACACTTTGTATGGAAAACTCAGCGCTGGAGGAACCTACCCGTGGATAGCCGCACTTTATCTTGTTTTCGAGCACGCCAACGATTTAAGTGAGCTGCGACAAGTGTCGCGCCTTGTTTCGCTTTTCGAGTCCGCCAGCAAGCTAAGTGCGCTATGACTAGTCATGCAAGGTTGCTTGCCGGTAAGACCTTGGCCAGCGGGCTGCTTCGAAGTTCAAGACTCAGCCATGCAAGGGCCCCTTGCCGCAAGTTCCCTAGAAGCGAGGGTTGAAGCATACAAAGTTGAGGATCGTAACAAGGAGATAACACTGCATCTATCGATCAAAATAAAGATAATATCTTACAAGGAATAACTTGTCGCGATGACTAATGAGTTCATAACACCCTATGCAGCAACAAAAGAGATAAAGATAAAGGAGGCCTAGTCTCACGCGGGTCGCCTCCACCCCGAGATCTTGTTCACTTTAGCAATGATGTGGGCGACCTGCCCTTCAGAGCCTCCATGTTCGCTGGCCGCAAGCTGCGAAGAACGCTGGTGAGGTTTATGCCGGATTGCGGTATACGATCTTCACAAGACACGCCCATGGTTCTCGTGGCACAGCCGGCGAGTCTCCTCGGCGAAGTTGCGCGATCTTCTTCCGCAGATTTGCAAGGGCCGGCGCGATCCCCAAGAAGAGGCTGAGCTTGGCGCCGGAGGAGATTTGATCCGGGAGTAGATGAGATGCTCCAGCTTCAGCCCAAGAGCTCCTCGGTCAATGTCGGACGACAAGACACCAAGTCCTCGGTCCATAACTCAACGGCACGGCGGAAGTGCTCGGCTGCTTTGTTGGCGCTTATCCACTGCTGTTTCGCTTCCTTGCGGAGCTCCTCCTTCAACTTGGTCTCCGATCCCGGCGGCGCTGCAAGTCCTCAAACAGAAACTTTCAGCTCAAGATCCACGATGGAGTCCTTGGCGGCCTTCAACTCGCCGCTTTCTTGGAAAGAAGCACTGAGTTCCGAGTTGGTGGGCGCCCTTCACGCCTCCGTGTTGAGCGCGGTGACCTTCTCCACGCCGCCAAGAACTCCTCCAGCTGCGCGACCTTGGCGGCAAGCTCCTCCTTGGCGGTCTCCGCAGCAGCAGGGCGGTTTTCGCCTCCTTCAATTCCCCGCCAAGGGCTGCTTCCCGAGCGGCAAGGTCTTCCTCGTGGAGTCGAGGTTGACCTTCCACTGGCGAAGTTCTCCTTCTCGCCGAAAGCTCCACCCGGCGAGCCGCTGCTGCTCTTCGCCTCGCCTTCTCCAAAGAACCACTCTTGATACTCCCCGGCGAAGTCGCTGGCGCCTCCGCCACCTCGCGGAGAGCAGCCTGGTTGGCGGCGCTGAGCTCCGCCAAGACGCTTCTCCATCTCCTCGGCGGCCTTGGCGACGAGGGCCTCCCGGAAGCGAAGCTACCGCCTGCCCGGAAAGGGCCAGAGCTGGTGAAGCAGCCTCTCGGGCCTGCTGCCTCGCCGGCCCTCGATGATCTTCAAGCCCGCGGAGGCGAGGACCTCCCATCAAAGGCCTCGCCCGCTGGAGTCATGACGAAGAGCCCCACGGCACTGGATGAAGACGCTGCTGGGGGCTTTCAAGTAGTAGCCGATCGCTTTTCTCCGCGGAGGGGTCGGCAACCGCGAAGACTTGATGCTCCCGCCGCCTGGCCGGTGGTGCGGTCACCGCCCCTCCCCGCCGCTGCGCCCGCAGCCGGAGCGGTCTCGGCGATTTTGCTCGGGCGGCTCGCCGTGGTCTCGGCGACAGGCGCTGCCGCCGCCGCTTCAGACGCCTCCTCCTCAACAATGACGACTTCCGCTCCATCTGCTCGGGGAGGAGGATCTAGAAGAAGAAAAAAGCAAAAGAAGTTCAAGCAAATATCCAAAAAGAGACAACGCCAAGAAGACAAAGTTGCAGAACCTACCTTGGCGGACGCCGTCACGCGGGCGGCCCTCGCCGGGAGCTCGCTTTGGCGGAGTGGCCGCGCCGCTGGTTGCTCGCTTGGCGGGTACTCGCCTTGGCGGAGTACTCCGCCTTGGCGGAGCGCCCCTTGCCGGGAGTTCGACCTTGGCGGGACGGCGGGGCTCATGGCTCCTCGGGGCGACCCGGACGCCTCCCGCTGCTGTGGCTCCACCTCCGCACAAGTCAAGACAAAAACATCAAGGCATTAGTACAAGACCAAAATCTTCAAACACGCCCGGCGAGCGAAGTGCGAACCCAGACTTACGCTGGGCTGCGCTGGGCTGCTCTCGAACAACGCTGGTCCGCAAGCTTGGCTCAAGACGCCCCTGTGGCCACAAGGGCGGGTCGTCCGCGATTGACCACGGGCACCTTGGCCTTTTTCGCCATCCGCCCGCCAAGGTCCTGAAATCAAAGCAAGAAACAAGATTAGCTTCAACGATAATCAAGGCAGAATTTGAGAAGATGAAGATCTTGATACTTACTCCTGTTCCTCCTCGCTGTTTCGCCAAGGCGGAGAAGTCATACTCCACCTGGGCGCGGGGCGCGAGGAGCGGGGGCGAAGACTCCTCGGGCGCTTGGCGGTCCTCGGCGCAGCTTGGCTTCCCGGAAGCTTGCGCTGCCCGGCGAGCTGGTTGTTGCCGGGGCCTCGCCCCGCCTCCTGCCGCCGCCTTGCGGAGGCGCTTCAGCTGGAGAACGCCTAGGGCTTGCCAGGTCTCCGACGACGAGGAGAGGTCGCCGGCGAGAGCTCTGTGGACCCGCCGGGCGCCCTCGGCGGCCTCGGCGTCCTCCTCCTCCTCCTCGCCGGGTTGGCTCGCTGGACCCAGCGCCTCGCGCTGCGGCTCTTTCTTCGGGCGCCTGCCTCCTCCGGCGCCTGCTTTCTGCGGCGCCTGCTTCCCTCCGCAGCGTTACCCTTGCCGCTGCCTCGCCACGATTCCGGGATCCCGGAGTGCCTCAACGAGGGACCCCGCGAGCCTGCCGGGAGGAAGCTGCAGATTCTCGCGGATCTCCGCCTCCGCTTGGCAGGACGCCTGCAGCCTCTCGCCTCCTTGGGCGTAGTAGCCGAACTCTCCTGCCGCTGCTGCAGCTGCCTCTTCAACCCGAGAAGCGATGTACGCTATCTCCTGGTCCGTGGTGTCCCGTGTCAGCCTCGGTCTGCCCTTGTTCTTCGCCACCTCCACAAGGTTGTCGGCGAAGCCGAGGACGCCTATTGGCTTGGGCGGAATCCATGTGCGGTCCACGCCAGGCGAGTCGCACGCGGGCATCATGGCGCGGAGACTGCCCCCGGCTGTGCTGTTGCAGAGGGCACCACTCCCGGGACTCTCGAACCATTCCGTGAGCTGGTCGATTTTAAACAGTTCCTGACCATCCCTTCAGCTCCAACGACGTGAAGTTGAAGTTTAGCCCGGGCGCAGCCTCATTATATCCGCTGCGCTGACATACTCCCAGCCGGCCTTTTTTCTGTCTTGGAGAGGGCGATGCGCGGCGGAGGAAGTCTGCACCCACTTCTGCGATGCATAACTTTGCTACTCAAGACGAAGAATCCGGATGAGGGCGATGTTGAGCTTGACGTCGTCCGATCCAGCTCGCTTCCAGCCCCGCCACAAGACGATAGGAGTTGTGCGCGGCGCGGTGAAGTGTTGCGGCTCGCCTTCAACGATCCAGCACCAGTCAAGACGCCATTCTTCCCACTTGCCGCGGAGCTCCCGGCAAGTAAGACTCCTTCTTGTGCATTTAAAAACCCAAGATATCCTCCGAGAGGGGGGCGCCACCTCTACTCTAGGAGTGAAGAAATGCCTAAACAGCGCCACGCTGGGATGAATTCCTATGTAGTTTTCGCACATGTGTGAAACCGCCATGGTAAGGATGGCGTTGGGGGTGAAGTCAAGAAGATGGAAGCCGAGGTGTGCATGACGCCACGTAAGAATTCAGAAAAGGAGGGCAAAGACCGCAGGGAAGAAGGCTGCGAAGAAATAGTACCCGCCGGGATAGTTGTCCTTGGCGGCGGCCGGATGAGCTCGAAAAGGGGAGCGCTTTGTTCCTTTGGACCGTAACAAGTAATACTTTGTTCCAGAGCTCCGCTGCTGAGCCAAGGGAAGACGAGGTTCCGCTCGCACTCGGTGAGCCTCGCCGCTGTTCGACTTCTCCTTCTTGGCTTTCTCCGCCTTCGCTTCTCGGTCTTCGAGGCCATGGCGGAGACGGCGGAGGAAGGGGACGAAGAGCCCGGGCGGCGCTGGGATGCAAAGCGGCGGCGGCGGAGGTTTGGAGGCGGAGCACAAAGGGATCTCTCGAAGAGGAAGAAGATGCAATGAGAGCGAAGGAGGGGAACCGCCTCGCTTCCTCTCGCTTTTATGGGGAAGTGGGGGCGTTTGCTTTTCCATTAAAAGAACGTGGCACGCCCCATCCCACGACGCCGCAATCGACGCTGCCGTAACGGGGATGCGGCAGATGCGAAGTGGATTCGCGCAAGCCCAGGCCGTGATGTGCCTGCAGACTGCTTTTGGGCCTGGCCCAACAGCGCTGGCACTGCAGGTGGCCCAGTTCGGGGCTCTGCTGGTTAGATTAAGGTAGGGGTACCTCAAGATTCTTAACTTGTGCACGGGCGGTTGCAGCTTCCTGCGCAGGGTTTACCACATGCTCGCCAAAGACCTTCCCGCTCCATGTCAAACCATTCAAAGACAAAGTATACAAGACAGAAGATCGAGACCCCGCAAGCGGAGTTTGCCGGAAGGCCGCCTGTGCTCAAGGTTACTTCACTCACGCAAGGCCCCGCAAGAGGAGCTCGCCAGAAGACTAGAAGATTACATCATAGAAGACATGCCTCGGGCTTATATGCCCGCAGGGCCCGGGAGCGATAAGTTACAGAGCCCGCAAGCTCCCCGGTCCGCAGGATAAGACCCCAAGGTGCTTGCCGGAGAATTGCGCCAGGTGTTCTGCGCCCAGCTCATCAGCCCACGCCGCCTGGGCCTTTCAGGATCGCTGGGCGGATGGTCAGGCAGCCTGGGGACACGGTGGCACTTCACGGTGGTGGATCCATCGCTGCGGGCGACGGAGACACAAGGGCGGAGCTTTTTGGGTCGACGGCGACGGCATTAAATGCCCTTGTCCCCATCACAAAGTAGGTAGCGACCACTGCTCACGCACCGTAGCTCCACTGCTCCGCACTATTCCAACTACCATCTCTTTACATTTTTACCCTTTTCCCCACGCTGACACCTGTCGGTGACCCCTTGCACTATAAAAGGAGGCCCATGCACAACGTGGAGGGGGTTCAAACCTGACAACTCTCACGCCGTGTAGCCGACATCAGAGATCTTCAAGCTCCCGAGCTCAATACAAACCAAGGCAGAGTAGGGTTTTACGCGCCCATCGCGTCTCGAACCTGGGTAAAACTGCCCGCGTGCTCGCCACGATCTACTCTTCGTGCTCCCTCCGCCTCGCATCAAGCATGCATAAGGGGCCCGCCCCATAGGTGTTCGTGGTGGGCAGTTTCCCCCCGACAACTGGAGTCCTGTCCGCTCGTCCGAACTATCCCATAGCAAGCCCTTCTCTTTCCAGGAGGTGAGCTGCATCAGGATACCAGATCTAAGCTCGAGGGCCGCCGCCCATTTTGGGTCACGCGGCTCGGTGATGTAGAACCACCCCGATTGCCATCCCTTGATGGACTCCACAAAGGCCCCTTCGAGCCAGATGACATTGGGTATCTTGCCCAGCATGGCGCCTCCGCACTCCGCTTGGATGCCCTTCACTACCTTCGGCTTGACATTGAAGGTCTTGAGCCACAAGCCGAAGTGGGGCTGCATGCAGAGGAAGGCCTCGCACACGACAATAAACGCCAAGATGTTGAGGATGAAGTTCGGCGCCAGATCGTGGAAATCCAGGCCGTAATAGAACATGAGCCCCCGGACAAAGGGGTGAAGTGGAAAGCCCAGTCCGTGGAGGAAGTGGGGGAGGAATACGACCCTCTCATGGGGCCTAAGGGTGGGGATGAGCTGCCCCTTGTCGGGCAGCCGATGCGCGATGTCGCTGGACAGATATCCGGTGCTGCGCAGTCTTTCGACGTGCCCCTCCATAACGGAGGAGGCCAGCCATTTGCCTCCCGCTCCGGACATGGTCGGAGAAGGTCGAGGCGAGATGCGCGGACTTGGGCGCTGGAGCTCGAGAGTGCACGGAGATGGATAAGCAAAGGAGGAAGAAGTCATAGGTAAAAAGGATGGATCCTTATCCCCTTATATATGGGTGGACGGAAACTATGCGTCCCCATCGGCCTAGTAAAACTCGCTTATCTACCAAGCGCCACCATCAAGGGCGCGGTTGGGTTACCCACGTCCGTATTGATGAGAATCCCGGAATAAGGGGAACACGATCTCTGCATCGACAAGACATGCCAAGGAAACCGCTTCGCTAAATGCGCTGAGGTGGTATAATAAAAAACAATTGAAGTAAAGGCTTGGTAGTGGCGTGACGTCATGCTACGTGATACGTCAGTAGATTGAACTTGTCTACATAATATTCTCTCTATGGTGGAATGTGGAAATTATTTTGCAGAGCCGGACACTATCCTGGTGTTCACAATCTTCTATGAATTATTCAGAGGAGGAACCCGCCTTGCAATGCCGGACAATATGCACGCCGGACTCATCGTCATTGAAGCCTGGTTCAGGGGCTACTGAGGGAGTCCTGGACTAGGGGGTGTCCGGACGGCCGGACTATCATTGTCAGCCGGACTACAAGACTATGAAGATGCAAGATTGAAGACTTCGTCCCGTGCCCGGATGGGACTTTCCTTGGCGTGGAAGGCAAGCTTGGCAATACGGATATGTAGATCTCCTACCATTATAACTGACTCTGTGTAACCCTAGCCCTCTCCGGTGTCTATATAAACCGGAGGGTTTTGGTCCGTAGGACAACATAACCATTACAACAATCATACCATAGGCTAGCTTCTAGGTTTTAGCCTCCTTGATCTCGTGGTAGATCCACTCTTGTACTACCCATATCATCAATATCAATCAAGCAGGAGTAGGGTTTTACCTCCATCGAGAGGGCCCGAACCTGGATAAAAACATCGTGTCCCTTGTCTCCTGTTACCATCCGCCTAGACGCACAGTTCGGGACCCCCTACCCGAGATCCGCCGGTTTTGACACCGACAGTAGGTATATATAGGAGGAAGAAGTACGTGGGCGGCCGCCCGAGGGGCCCACGAGATAGGGGGCGCGCCCTATAGGGGGGGCTCCTATCTCGTGGCTTCCTCGGAAGCTTCTTGACTTGCACTCCAAGGCCTCTGGATCACGTTCGTTCCAAAAATCACGCTTCTGAAGGTTTCATTCTGTTTGGACTCCGTTTGATATTCCTTTTCTTCGAAATACTGAAATAGGCAAAAAGCAGCAATATGGGCTGGGCCTCCGGTTAGTAGGTTAGTCCCAAAAATGATATAAATGTGTAAAATAAAGCCCATAAACATCCAAAAGGGGTAATATAATAGCATGGAACAATCAAAAATTATAGATACGTTGGAGACGTATCAAGGTGTGTGGGACTTTTGAGGAGCCTCCTACTGGATTGATACCTTGGTTCTCAAAAACTGAGGGAAATACTTACGCCACTATTGCTGCATCACCCTTTCCTCTTCAAAAACCAAGGCAAGCTCAAGACGTAGCAAGAAGGATTTCTGGCGCCGTTGCCGGGGAGGTCTTCGCTCAAGTCAAGACATACCAAGTACCTATCACAAACTCATCTCCCTCGCATTTACATTATTTGCCATTTGCCTCTCGTTTTCCTCTCCCCCACTTCACCCTTGCTGTTTTATTTTCCCTCTCTTTCCCAATCTTCTCTCTCTCTTTCGCTTGCCTTTTTCTGTTTGCTTGTGTGTTGGATTACTTGTTGCCATGGCACAAGATAATACCAAATTGTGAGATTTCTCCAATACCAATAATAATGATTTCCTTAGTACTCTGATTGCTCCTCTTAATGATGTCGAGTCTTGTGAAATCAATACTGCTTTGCTGAATCTTGTTATGAAAGATCAATCACTACAAAAAAAAAGACACATCCATGACATTTTGGGCCGAAAGAATTTTTTTTATGTCATACATATGACACTTCTATGACGATAATTGCGACAAACCCCGGTATCATCATAGATGTGGTGGGCTCCTACTTCTATGACAAAAAATCATGACATATAATGGGCTTTTCGTCCGGGGCGGGCCGGAGACGCAGCTGCATGACATTCTTTGGGCCGTCCATGACGGAAAAAACCGTGGTAGAAGCGAGGGGGAGGAAAATTTCGGGAGTTGCGGTTCTGATGAGGAGACCGATCGCGCTGCTTTCTCTCGACGACGCTGCTGCAAAGGGAGGCGCTGGCGTTAATCAAGCCGAAGCGAGGCATTGGGCTCTAATCAACCCGAAGGACAGATTGCAGTTACGCTATATCGAACTCCGAGCGATCGATCGATGGTTGTTAACTGAACCCGATCGATGCTGCCTCTGGGATGAACAGTGAGCATTGCGGGGGGGGGAATTGGATGAACAGTGAGCGGTGGCGTTGCCTCTGGATGAACAGGAACCCGTGGTGTGGAGGGCTGGATGAACAGTAGACGGTGGAGGGGTGGCCGTGGAGGGGTGGTTGAACAGGACCCCGTGGTGTGGAGGGCTGGATGAACAGTAGACGGTGGAGGGGTGCCCGTGGAGGGGTGGTTCAACAGTAGCCGGTGGAGTAGCGCACGGTGGAGGCTGGATGAACAGGAGCCCGTGGAGGCTGGAGGAGGTCGACGGTAACCCGTGGAGGCTGGAGGAGGTCGACGGTGGAGATGAACAGTATCCCGTGGAGTCCTGCTTCTGCACGCCACAACCTCGCCTGCTTCACCATAGCGCCCAACACAAGTCCATTTCGTCTGCTTTGGCGGTACGCCACACCCTCCCGATCAACAGACCGCCCGCTGACCGTAGGAGGTCCGCTTCTCCGCTTTGGCGGTGCGCCACACCTCCCGATCAACAGACCCCGCTTGATCGAGGAGGTCCGCTTTTCTCCGCTTTGCGGTACGCCAGCCCTCTCCGATCAACAGACCCTGCTTCAAACGTGGCGGTCGAACACAAGGCCGCTTCTCTCAGCAGCGGTACGCCAGCCTCGCTTCCATCGCTGCTCCGCCCAAGCCCTCCCGGCGAACACGACCATGCATTCCGCTCGACCCACCTGGTTGGTTTCCCATGAACACGGCGACGACGCCGCTCCGCTCCGACCCAGCCATGTACGCTTGCACGACATGCGTTAGAGACCCTGCCCGTATGTACGACGCGTGGCGTATTTTCTTTCTTGCACCCTCGCCGTTTAATGACGCGTGTACATGCTACGTGCGTGCCTACTACTACACGCATGCGTTTCTACATCTACGACACGCGCGGCGCCTCTACATCGACCAAGATGTATGTACACGTCACGCGACTGAATGACAACGCTTCGACGCTTCACCAGGTGGGTCCCGACTGTCAGGCACTTCCTTGCCTGCGAAGATGTAGCTGGTGGGTCCCAGCAGTCAGGGGGGCGAATCGTTTTTTTGCCCAGATGCACTTCCTTGCGTTCAAAGAAGTAGCTGGTGGGTCCCAGCAGTCAGGGGGGCGAATCGTTTTTTTTTTTGCACGGACGCACTTCCTTGCGTGCGAAGGTGTAGCTGGTGGGTCCGAGCAGTCAGGGGGGAAACATTTTTTTGCGAAATATGGTGGCACGTCCGGTGGGTCCTCGCTATCAGGTGGAGGAATAATTATTTTGCTCGTAATAAGGAGGCACTTCCTTGCTGCGGCCGTGGACCCAGCCGTCAGCCTCTCCATGTACAGTCCACATCCGATGGAAGCCGTTCCTTGACCATGTTGACCACGCCGCGCCGAGAGCACCACGGCGGTGGACGACGGCGAGGCCTAGGAAGGGGACGACGCGGAGCCGGGGAAGACGCGACAGTGAATGCCCACGTGTAGAGGAGTACGAGGGTTCACTAGTTCACTGCGGTGTGAGGCTGCCGTCGCCGCAGAATAACGGGGGGTGTGGGTGAGTAGAGGGATGGCCTGGCTAGCGGTGGGAGTAGTAGGGGGCGGTGAGGCCTCCGCCGCATTGCGGCCGGCCATGGGAGGCAGGAGCACGAGGCACGACCGACGCTGGTTTGGGCGGCTGTTGCAAGAAGACCAGAGGTTGAAGAAGCACTACGGCCGTTGGATGGACATCGTACGGTCACTGGAGCTAGAATCGTGCATATTGACTAAGTTGACAAAGCCCTCCGTCCCCGTCAACTTAGTAGGCCCACAAGTCAGCCTACCACTATACTGAGTCCCAGCTAACAAGGGGAGTATTCATTTTTTTTTTGCGTAATAAGGAGGCACTTCCTTGCGTGCAAAGATATAGCTGGTGGGTTCGAGCTGTCAGAGCCGGCCGCGGGGAGGAGGGAGCAGGCAGTCCCACCGGCGCTTGTTTGAGTGGCTGGAGCAGGAAGAGCAGAGATTGAAGAAGCACGATGGCCGTTGGATGGCCATCAAACAGTCACTGCTTGTGCATCAACATTTTTTTAGGAAAGCCTCAAATCTGCGGAAAACAGCATACAGCCCATCTGCCATTATTTTTAACAATTTGCAGCCCATTTGCTAATTCTTAAGGTTTTTTTGGAGCCCATATTCTTTTTGTTAGCATTACAGCCCATATTGTGGCCACGGTTAAAAACTTATACGAAATTTTGCATATTTCAAAAGGTCCGAACTGTTTTTAATCCCGAAATTTTGACTCACATTCAAACTGATTTTAAAAATAAATGTATATCAATATAAAATCCAACAAATTCTCCACGCATAAAAATTAATGTAATTTAAAATCTCGAAATGAAAAAAAATATTTGAAACTAACTGCCGGTTTGATGTGTTTTAAAAATGTACAACCCATTTCTCATTACTGATGGGCCATTTTCTCGGCCAGTCGAATGAAAGCTCTCCTCATCTTGAAAGATTTGCAGCCCAATAGGCCTGACAAAGCGACTTACTTGGCAAATCAAAAAAAAATTGGGTTGTGGCCATGGACCCAGCTGTCAGCCTCTACACGTACAATACTCTCCCGATGGAATGTTGTTGACCACATTGACTACGCCGCGCCGAGAGCACCCAGGCGGTGGATGACAGCAAGGCCTAGGAAGGGGACGACGCGAAGCCGGGGAAGACGCGGCAGTGGATGCCCACGCGAAGAGGAGTACCAGGGTTCACTGGTTCGTCTGCGGTGTGAGGCTGCCGTCGCCGCAGGGCCTGACTAGCGGTGGGAGTAGTAGGGGGCGATGAGGCCACAACGGCAAAGACAACCGCCACCGGAGGCGGAGCAGGCGGTCTCCCCGGCGCTGGTTTGGGCGGCCGTTGCAAGAAGAGCAGCGATTGAAGAAGCAGCAGGACCGTTCGATTCAAATCCAACGGTTACTACTGCTAGAATCGTTTGTTGACTAAGTTGACAAGCCTCGCGACGCAGCGCCAACATAGTAGGCCCACAGTCAGCCTCCCAACCGTGCGCCATGATGTCGCGGAGGAATCATTTTTCGCAGTAATAAGGAGGCATTGATTGCGTGCGGCCGGGCCGGAGGGAGTAGGGTGGGCTGGGAAGCTCATCGCTGCATCACAGCGGGCCACAAGAAGAGGGAGCAGGCAGTCCCACCGGCGCTAGTTTAGGCGGCTGGACCAGGAAGATCAGAGATTGAAGAAGCACGGCGGCTAGAATCGTGTGTTCACTGACAAAGCCTTGCGTAAACACGCCAGCCTCGAAATCTGTGGCATGTACAGCCCATTTGCTATTATTTTTATAATTTTTACTCATTTTCTAATTCATATGGAATTTATTGCAGCCCATTTTCCATTTTTAGAATTGCCGGCCATTTTCTCGTCAAGCACTGTGGTCAAAAATTAACTTAATATGTGGGAAATTTTTGCTGGGGAACGAAATATTCTTAATCCAAAAATTAATAGCCATACTAAAACAAATTTAAAAATAAGTTAGTACTATGTCATGTTAAATCCAATGAAATACGATAAGATACCAAAGAAGAACAAAATTAAAAAACTAATATCCCATTTGCTCGCCTTGAAAGATTTGCAGCCCAAGAATCGGAGAAAACAAATAGGCCTAGCTTGGGTATTCTTCAAAAAGAAATACTGGGCTACCTATTTTCCCAAAGAGCTGGTGCATGAGCATTTAGCTTTATTTATTTATTTACTTATTTATGTTTAGGGGACCATGAGCATGTACCTGGGCCGGATTCATGTGAGAGCGTCCCTTCAAGTTAATTATGGGCTTTCTCTTCGGGCCTTCATCAATGGGCTGCATGTTATCAACAAGTGGAAAATGTGTTCCGTACGAAAAATAGTATGAGCTACGTACGGTACGGGGCACTAAAGGATCAAACCGTGCAACGACTTTCAAAACATTGTGTTTGTCGTTCTAACAACACATTTATATTCAACCAACAGCCAAAATATACTACTGATTGTACATTGAAAACAGCAGCAGCAACAACCAGGGCTGGGGGTGCAACAGAAGTAGTAAGCAGGCAAGAAGAGTGAAGACGCAACTCTCTCTTCCAAACCAAACATCAGCCATCATTACAAAAGGGCTACCAAAAAAGAACAAGTGTATGCATCAAACTAAATAAAGATCCTACTACACCAAGTGTACGCATCTAACTAACTGCCCGCTTAGACGTTACTATTTATTAAGTGTGGAGATTGGTCGACGGCTTGAACCAGATGGGTGCTCGACGGGGAAACTCCAGCCAAGCGGTCGAAGTCGATACTTGCGACCCTCTCTCCTACTTTGTGCTGCAGAGCGTGGCGGCACATATCGTATGGTGCATGTAGAGACGCATGGTACGTCAGGTACACACAGCTTTTGCTCGATGAACAAAACCACACCGCCATCATGATCCTTGCCGTCGGTTATCTCCTCGTTAATCGGATAATTCAATCGACAAACAGAGAGCGTGCCAAGGTTACTTACCAGCCTCCAAAAAATTCCTCAAGGCACAGAGAAGCTGGGATCCTGCTCAAAGATCTTGCAGTGACTGTGATTGTATTCCGCTAAACAACACGTCCGGTACGTGCGAACGATCATCAATCTTTCGTCGTCATCTGATCGAGCCAGGAACCACCTGCAACTGCCATGCCGCTTTTCTTTGAAAGGTTCTGGGATTAGGAAGGGTAGGGACACCAGGCGGCCTACAACATCATATCAAGTTGGAGTCAAATAAAAAAGGCCTCTTGATTTAGTCAATCTTAAGAACAGCATGTTATGAGCATGAATATTTTTTCAGCAAATGTTGACAGTAATATAAGCAAGCCATCATGATATCATAGGAAAGTAACATACTGCTGTAACAGCCGTTTGTAGCGATGACTGGAGTAGGCCAGCAATACGTCCAGCCATAGAAGGAGTCGACAGCATAAATGAAGCCCTTGTGTTCAATGGCATCAGAGAACCATGGAGCATGTATGATCCTGCGATGGACGTGCAGATTTATCCACTTACCGCAGTGACTGTCGATAGGCGAGACCGCGTTGAAGAACGCAATTAGCCTGAAATCTTTATAATTCCCAGATCTTGTGGGCACTTGGCAGATTACAACCTTGAGCAAATCAAACTTGGTATCATGTTGGCTACTGTAAGATTCCGAGTATTCTGGGCCATGGTGCCAAAGCAGTGCAGTGTTAATCGAAGGAAGGGGGATCAATCGCCGGGTGTAGACCTCCACGAGCATCCAGGTGCCGCGACCGTCGACGAGCACCATCCAAGACGTGTTCATGCCGACCCAGTACATACCATTAATGTAGCTGAGGCTAACGGGGATTGGATCGCAGTGAAGGGGGTTGATGCTCGCCACCCTACGATCGTTATGCTACGTGACACGCCGTTTCTGAAGATTAGGCGGCATCAGCAAGCAAGGAGCTTGCTTAAAAAGCTCCGGCCTGAGGGCTTTGAGTAAACAGTACAGCCCCGACGAGCACACGGCGAGTGGCATGGTACTGAGATTGTCCACACGCAAAACAATGAGCTTGATTACCTCTGTGGGGAGCGAATTCCAGCCACTCTTTCGGCAGACGCTGCTCGGTTCTGCCATTGTTAGTGCTTGGGTTTCGGATGATGGGGGAGGCGCCTTAGCGGGGATGGAAGCTTGGACGAGATTATGTCCGGTGAAAAAGGCCGGCCCAGTAAAAAAATTAACAGGCCAGCCCATATAAGGCCTACTTGTGTCAGGTCCATTTAAGCCCACGGCCCATACGAGATGTACCAATTCGGCCCGTTAACGGCCCGTTAAAGGTTTGACACCATTGCAGCCCATCGTCAGTTTGAGCCTGTTAACAGCCCGCTATATATTTGGGCTAATATCAGCCCGATGAGATTTCGGCCTGTTGACGGCCCATTCAATGGATGGGCCAATTTTCAGGATGTACATCTTTCGGCCTTTTAGCGACCCATTTAAATGTTGGGCTAATTTCCGGCCCGGTGTGTCTTTCAGCCTATTGACGGCCCATAAATCTGATGGGCCATTTGTAGTCGGACCTGAGTTTCGGCCTTTTAGAGGCCCATTTAAGTGTTGGGCCAATTTCTGGCACGGTGTCACTTTCAGCCTGTTGACGGCCCATACATCAGTTGGGCCATTTGTAGTCGGACCTGAGTTTTGGCCTTTTAGCGACCCATTTAAGTGTTGGGCCAATTTCCGGCCCTGTGTGCCTTTCAGCCTGTTAACGGACCATAAATGAGTTGGGCCATTTGTAGTCGGATGTCACATCCCTAGCTTCTGGTATTGCACTAGGCTAGCTTCATGTGTGCATCATATTTAAATTTTGCTTAATTTTGAAATGGGGATTGCTCAAACCCTAGCATTAAAGAAATTCACTAGGTTTACCTAATATAATTTCAGTAAGTCCAAGTGGCTTCCAAAAATGTTCATGATTTTTGACAAAAGGTGAAAAACCTCTACCAAAAATGATGCCAATATTTTTGGGCCATTATGGATTTTTGGATAATCCATATTGTATTTGAATTGGGGCATTTAAATACTATTAATATTTTCAAATGCTCCAACAATTCTGAAAATAGCTAAGGGCCTCTGTAATAACTCATTTAATGCCCACAATTATTTTCAGGATTTATTAAAATGATTTGGGCTATAAACTAAATCAGAAACAAAACTACAGAAATAGAAAAGGAAACAAAATAAAGAAAAGGAGAGGGAGATTACCTGGCGCTTACCTGGCCGGCCTTGCACTGTAGCAGCCCACCAGGGCCCATGCCAGTCATCCTCTACCTCTGCCAGTAGGCAGAGGAGGGAGACAGCAAGACGCTGTCGCCGCGGGCGACACGCCACCTCCCCGCCGCCGCCTCACCGAGGCGCCAAGCCCTCCTCGGCGCCACGCACTACCCCCGCCCCTCCTCTCTCTCGCGCCCATTCCTCCTCTCCCTCGCTTTCTCCTGCGGACGGCCGACGCGCCATGGAAGCGCCGCCGTGAACCACCGCTCCTCGACCCCCTCTCGCTTCCCTGTTGCGTGGAAGTTCGCCACCGCCGCCACGCCTCGGACGACCCGCAGAACGCCGGACGACCGCACCACGACTATGGCGCTGTTTTCAACCTCTCGCCGCCGAGATCGCCCGACGACCGCACGCCGCCACCAACCTTTCCCCGAGCCCGCCGAGACGCGTCTCGCAACTGCTAGAGCTCCTCCCGAACCCCCCTCTTCTCCGCTCGCTTGCATGCCGAAGCGCCATTCCCCACCATCACCGGTTCGCCGCCGCTGCGCTGCCGCCACCGTGGCTAGAGCGAACGAGCTTGAAGCCGAGCACACCACCGCGTTTCGGCGCGCCATCACGCGCCTCGTAGCACCCTCCGTGGCCCCCGCCAGGTCTGTATCATGCCGCCCCGAGCACACCAAGACGCGGCCGCCGCCGTGAGCTCTCTTCCGGCGAGCTCCGCCACCCCAGCTTCTCCCACTTGCTCCATTGATGTGCGCGTCGCCAGCTCCGCGTGAGATACCTCCGCTTTGCATTTGATCGCCGGAGGAGCGATCCCGAGCACCTCCGCTGCCTCTCGCATCGCCGGGCGATGAGCCGGGGTCAACTCCGTGAGTTTGACCCGGGTTGACTACGCTTGACCCCTCCGGGTCACCGACGTCTGGCTCTGTGCCACTAACTAAACTAGGTTAGTGTTAGTTTAACGCTAACTAATTAGATTAGTTAGGTTAGTCACCGATGACGGGACCCACCGCCAGGTTTGACTGGACCGCCTCGCTGATCGCGACGCTCATAGACAAGTGAAAGTGGATACTCTAAAATACGCAAGATAAGCGTGAGTGCTATGGATGGCGCTTCTCGAGGGAGACGGGAGCGGATCCATAGTGGAGTATTGATATGGTGAATATGTGGACTCGTAGCGCCACCTCAAAAGAGTTACTTGCAATGTAGTTCAGATAGCCACCGAGTCAAAGCTGGCTTGCTGCACCAAACTCCACCACCCCTTTATTGATAATGATGCATATGTAGTTAGTTCGATGTAAGTCTTGTTTGGGTACATTTGTACTCACGCTTGCCTATTTTATGTTTTGCGAGAGACTTCAGCCTCACTAGTAGTTCCGCTGTGGACTTGACGCTTAGCTTGTTACCTCAGCTACGATCTTGTGCCCTCGGCAGATCTCGATAGTTAGTCGCTTTCAAGCCTTTTTCATTTGTAGATGTCTGTACTCGGACATATTAGCTTCCGCTTGTGCTTTGACTTGTATGTTTCAATGTTGGGTCGTGAGACCCATGTTTGTAATATCTCGCTCCTCGGAGCCTATTGAATAAAATACTTGAGTCATAGAGTCATGTTGTGATGCCATGTTGTATTTGCACATATCGAGCATATTGTGTGTATGTTATTGAAATGCTTGGTATGTGTGGGATCTGACTATCTAGTTGTTTATCTTTAGTAGCCTCTCTTACCGGGAAATGTCTCCTAGTGTTTCCACCGAGCCATGGTAGCTTGCTACTGCTCCGGAATCACTTAGGCTGGCCGGCATGTGTCCTTCTTCGTTCCTGTGTCTGTCCCTTCGGGGAAATGTCACGCGATGAATACCGGAGTCCTGTTAGCCCGCTACAGCCCGGTTCACCGGAGTCCTGCTAGCCCAGTGCTACAGCCTGGATTCACTCAACATGACCGACACGCTCGATGTCGGGTCATGGATGCCTGTCCCTGTAAGTTTGTCCCACTTTGGGTTTACGACTAGCCATGTCAGCCCGGGCTCCTTATCATATGGATGCTAGCGACACTATCATATATGTGTGCCAAAAGGCGCAAACGGTCCCGGGCAAAGGTAAGGCGACACCCGTGGGAATACCGTGCGTGAGGCCGCAAAGTGATATGAGGTGTTACATGCTAGATCAATGTGGCATTGAGTCGGGGTCCTGACATCGGACCTTAATTTTGGCCTTTTAATGGCCCATGCCCTTCATGGTCCAATACCAGCCCGGTTTCTCTTTCGGCCTGCTAAAGGCCCACAACACAGTTGGGCCATTTACAATACGACCTGACTTTCGGCCTCTTAGCGGCCCATGCTCTTCATGGTCCAAGATAAGCCCGTCTTGCCTCTTCGCCTGCTAAAGGCCTCTGATATAGTTGGGCCATATGTAGCCCAAACATAGTAACGGCCTGTTAACGGCCCATGAAATAAATTGGGGCCACCTTTTGCCCGCTTCGATGTCGGCCTGTTAACGACCCGGGAGGTAAGAGGGCCGACCATTAACTTTCGGCCTAGTAACAGCCCATTAACTTAATGGGAACACTAAAGTTCGTACATGTCTTTAGGCCAAATTAGATAATTTCAGCCAATTACGACGAGCAATTATGCACAGGACCAATACCAATCAAGCAAAGGTACGACATACAGGGAATAACGTTGCACATACAGCATATATTACAGGAAATTACATCCACTGGGCAATCAAAGATTGATGCGGTGCAAATAAATGAGCAGAACCTAACCATCTACGACGTCACAATCTGCAACCTCAGCATAGATGACGCCCATAAGCATGTGGGCAAGTTCTTGCTGCTTTACTACACTGTCTCTGAAAACATTGATCAGTTGTTGTGTCACACGACTCTGCACCTTTGATTCATCCACCATTTCCATCATTGCTTCAGCCATTAATTGGTTCACAAACATACATTTATTCCGTTGCATTCGAGATAGAGGATACTGAATAGATTCAGATGGCGATTTTGACAGGCTTGTATTATTGATAGTGGAGAGTGTCTCGACCACTACATCATAACATAAATTAGGACGGCAACCAAACAGATTAATCATGAGTTATTGCCATATTACCTCGCCTAGATTTATTGGAAAGAAACAATGGGGTTGCCTTGCTGTTTTTAGAGTTTGTCTTCCTATCTTCAGCAGCCTGCACAAAATTAATAGACTAGCATTGCTATTTGGACAAGTCAGATAATAGGAAAGCAACATTGACACAACGAACGTTTGGGCAACTAGCCTACACCAAATTAACACAATATGGCACAACTATCATCAGCCAGGTAAGGTAATACAAAAGCAACATTGACACAATGAATGAATGGGCAACCAAAGAAGCACTACAATTCAATAATATGCGTGATATGAGATAGTACATTCATGCAGCTCAGTATGCAAAACTACCAGGCAGTTTTCCTTACAAAAATCAACATTGGCGCCTTTAACATTTTGCTACAACTAATTTTAGATCAGATAAAGGTTAGATTCACGCCGATTAACAAAATACATGCTGATGTAAAAATATAGTGATATACAACACGTACTTACATTAGCATTGGAGCACAGAGAATTCCCGCAAGATATTTTCCTCGAATACGATCCCAATGGAGGAAGTCTTCTAACGTTTAACCTTACTTTCTAAAAGAGAGATGGGTAAGAAACATGTAGAAAATATGACCAGAATGCTATAAAAGTTCATGATGCGAGGATACGCACACGCTTCTTAGAATGGAGTTGACATTGTTTTGCTGGACTGGAGTGGACTAGTTCTTTGGCCACCGAATCGCTTATTATCGCAGGTGAGTTGGGTTTCACTTTGTCTTTGCAAGATTCTATGAAAAATGGAGTTGGTTTATTATCTCCGGCATTTGGATCTTTTGCAAAGACCTGGTTTGTAACCCTTCAGATTCTAACATAGCCGTCTTCCCCTTGCATGCCTTATATAGAAGAATGGTGATTCAGTTATAAAACATGCTACAACAGAGATGGAATAGGTACTGAAGAATAGAAAGGCATGACATATTGACATGTATTCCCTCCATCCGGAAATAGATGGATGGGTCTAGGCGTATTTCAGTTCTAGATACATCTAGTTTTATCCATTTCTGCGACATGTAATCCAGACGGAGGGAGTATAATGTAAGAGCTAGGGATACGACAGGACAACACAGTAAAAAAACCACTAAAAAACCCACTTCAGAACCAAAGTATTCAAACCCACTGATATGAGATAGTACACTCATGCAGCTTGGGACGCAAAACTACTAGGCAGTTTTCCTTACAAAAATCAACATTGTGGCCTTTAATCATACATTTTGCTACAACTCAATTTAGATCAGATAAAGGTTGGATTCACGCCGATTAATGAAATACATGCTGATGTAAAAATATAGTGATATACAACAGGTACTTACATCTACATTGGAGCAGAGAGAATTCCTGCAAGAATCTTTCCTCATAAACGATACCATTGCAGAAATTCTTCTATCTGTTAAGCTTATTTTCTAAAAGAGAGATGGGTAAGAAACATGTAGAAAATATGATCAGCATGCTATAATATTTCATGATGCAAGGACAAGCACACGCTTCTTAGAATGGAGTTGACATATTTTTGCTGGACTGGAGCGGACTAGTTCTTTGGCCACTAGAATCTGCTTATTATCAGTGCGAGTTGGGTTTCTCTGTGCTGGAGCAGTATCTATAAAAAATGGAGTTGGTTTATTATCTCCTAGCGTTTGGATCTTTTGCAAAGGCCTTGTTTGTAACTGAGGGAGTCCTGGACTAGGGGGTGTCCGAACAGCCGGACTATCATCGTCCGCCGGACTCCAAGACTACGAAGATACAAGATTGAAGACTCCGTCCCGTGTCCGGATGGGACTTTCCTTGGTGTGGAAGGCAAGCTTGGCGATACGAATATGTAGATCTCCTACCATTGTAACCGACTCTGTGTAACCCTAGCCTTCTCCGGTGTCTATATAAACCGGAGGGCTTTAGTCCGCAGGACACAACATACATTACAACAATCATACCATAGGCTAGCTTTAGGGTTTAGCCTCCTTGATCTCGTGGTAGATCCACTCTTGTACTACCCATATCATCAATATTAATCAAGCAGGACGTAGGGTTTTACCTCCATCAAGAGGGCCCGAACCTAGGTAAAACATCGTGTCCCCTCTCTCCTGTTACCATCCGCCTAGACGCACAGTTCGGGACCCCCTACCCGAGATCCGTCGGTTTTGACACCGACATTGGTGCTTTCATTGAGAGTTCCTCTGTGTCGTCACCGATAGGAAGGATGCCTCCACCCATCTTCAAGCACGGTATTTTCGCCAAAGGGGCCTTGGCCGCCGGCCAAACTATTCGGCTAGGTGGTTTTCTTATGACCGCCTGTCCGGCCACTGCTTCGACAATGACTTCTCAAGTCGTCAAAGGCAATCTCCATGTCAGCTCGGAATTCGCCGAGCGGCTGGATCCGATAGAGCTCTCGTCTGTCAACGAACTCTTGGATCACATCGCCGCCCTGGGAGTCGCTATGGACTATAATCAGATTGGGCTTAAAACCGATCTGAGAGAGATTAACTCTCCCCAGGTCACACACCACGTCGCAGTGGTAGAGGAACAATGCGGCGACTTTCCTCCTGTATTAAAAACTAGACATGGCCGGGCTCCCGAACCCTCCAAGCCGGATTTCCGCGGAGGAACGGACTTCGATCGAGCACTGAACCTAAAGTCAGGCATTGGACCGGACTCGTTGGACAACGTCCAGCAATCCAAGCTTCCAAGATTGGAAACTTGACGGCCTTTAAGCCCCGAGATGGGTAGGGATCCGGATTTTATTCCACCCACCCGCCCAGACATATGCAATCTATCTCTAATACGGCAAGAGCCCGCTGAAATAGTACATCACCACTGGGCCAGATTCCTCCTGGTTATGGACAGGATAAAGGACTGCCGATTTACGCAATTTCAATCTTTTGCAATAATTGCACGGACAAGGGAATATTGAACGCCATCGGCCGTCGTAAAATCCCGCGCTTCACCGATCTGGCGTCCATAGTATGAAAGTACTGTGCGATAGAAAGTTTCCAGAAAACCGAAAACCAGTTTTGGGATAATCCGGCCCCGAATACAACCTTAGTCCGCAACAAAAGGGTGCATCATATTCAGGCCCCAGATACAAAAACCAAAAAGCAAAAACCCCATAGAGGGCACGGAACCGTACTGGAGGGATGGCTCAGAGGACCCAGTAAGCTTCATAGTACAGAGGGCGCCGTCCCAACACATAGCCTTCGAGCATGTTGGATATTACGCGGTGGCCAAAAGTGGCGAGGAGCTTCTAGCCCCGAAAACCACTCCAACAATACCGATGCACGGTATCAGCGATCTTCGAGACCTTCGCATCAAATAGTATGCAAACGGATAATCCATGCCCTCGCCAAGTTTACCAAGTAGCAACAAAGAAATCTATGGAGCGACACACCATCACCTTCAACGCCAACGATTTAACCTAAATTCGGACAGCCCGAGCACCAGCCAGACTGGTGCTTAGTCCCATAGTGGACGGCTTTCGACTTACAAAGGTCCTCATGGATGGCGGCAGCGGACTAAACCTCATCTACGAGGAAACTCTTCAAAAATGGAAATAGATCGAGCCGTATTGAGCGAAGCAAAGCACAACCTTCAGAGGAATAATCCCTAGCCGGGAAGCGCTGCACCGGAAAAATCACACTCGATGTGGTGTTCGCCTCACCGACAATTACAGATCCGAAGAAGTCACGCTCCAAGTGGCCCCGTTCAACAGCGGATATCACGCTATATTAGGACGAGAGGCATTCACAATTTTTCAAGCCGTACCCCATTACGGGTACATGAAGCTCAAAATGCCTGGGCCCGGTGGAATAATCACTCTTGCTAGTGATTCGGACATAGCACTCCACGCAGAAAACAAGACAGTCGCACTAGCCCTGGAGGCACTATCCGAAGCCTTAGCGGCAGAAGAACTCACCATGCTGCGCTCTACGGTGAATAGGGACGATGTGATACTCGATAAAAGATCCAAGTCCACCTCCTTCAAACCAGCAGGTGAAATAGTAAAATTCCAGGTCCATCCAACGGACCCAACAAAGACGGCCTCCATTGGGGCACAATTGAACCCCGAGGTAGACGCCAGACCGCATCTAATTCCTTCGGAAAATTGGGACATTTTGCCCGCATCCTTCGGATATGCCCGAATCCAACGCATTGGCGGTAACACGCCTAAACATCCTAAAGGATTCAAGCCACCAAACAGGCTCTTCGACGATTTTCCAACCCAAAAGACGAGTAATGGGAGAAGAGCTAGCCAAACTATTGGAAGCCGGATTCATCGGAGATATCAAACATCCGGATTGGCTAGCAACTGGTAATGGTACCAAAGAAGGACAAATCCGCGCGCCTATCGCCGATTTTAAAGACCTCAATAAGGCTTGCCCAAAGGATCCTTCCTCCCCCGCGATCGACCAAATAATCGATGCTACCGCAGGCACGATTCGTTGTGCTTCCTCGACGATCTCTGGCTACCATCAAATCAAGATGGCGGAAGGCACCAAGCCGCAACGGCATTCATCACTCCATATGGACCATTCTCGCTTCAACACGATGCCCTTCGGACTTAAAAACGCCGCGCAACATATCAGCGCATGATTCAAACATGTCCGCTACCCAGATTGGCAAAACAATCAAGGCATCGAGACGACGTGTCGTCAAAACCAAACACGCCGAAACTCTAGTAGACGATTTGAGGCTCACATTCGACAACCCGAGAGCATATGACATCAAGTGAATCCGGAAGAATGCGTTTTGGCGTACAACCGGAAAGCTCTTGGGCTTCATTGTATCCGGTAGAGGAATTGAAGCAAACCCGCCAAGATCCGAGCTCACACAGCTTGGATATTCCAAAAGACCTCAAGCGGATACAAAATTGACGGATGCGTGGCAGCTCTAAGCCGCTTTTATCTCCCGCTTGGGAGAAAAGGCATCGCCCTTTATCGCCTCCTTAGGCGCACCGAACACTTCGAGTGGACGGATGCTGCCACTGCCGGACTCGAAGAAATAAAAGCCATATTGGCAACAAATTCGGTCCTAGCCGCGCCAAACCTAGGCGAACCCATGTTTTTATACATCGCAGCAACACATCAAGTTGTAAGCGCGGTACTCGTCGTTGAACGAGAGACAGAAGGGCATAAATTCCCTCTTCAAAACCAGGTACTATGTATCCACTGTGTTAACACCACGCAAGTCCTGCTACCGCACTATCAAAAGATAGCCTACGCGGTGTTCATGGCATCCCTAAGCTCCGACACTACTTTCAAGACTGTTCGATAACAATGGCCTCCGGTACCACTCAATGACATTATAAACAACCGCGACGAACGGGCAGGATTGCAAATGGGCCATTGAGCTCCTACCATTCGATATAACCTACAAGCCTCGGCGAGCTATAAAGTCACAAGTTTTGGCTAACTTTGTCGCTGAATGGACCGTTAACTCCCTAAAGAGTAGGGCGATACTCCAATTGGACTATGCACTTGACGGCTCCAAAATGTTGGCGGATTGGGGCTGGCGTTGCCTTGATGTCCCCAACCGGGACACAATCCAATCGTATTTCAAATAATGTACACGGACTCCAACAACGCAGCCGAATACGAGGCCCTCCTACATGGTCTCCGGATGGCAATCTCCATGGGCATTCAGCGCCTAGAGATGCGCGGGGATTCAAACCTTGCAATATCCCAAATAAACAGAGACTTTGACGCCAAGGATCCGAAAATGGCAGCATATCGCAACGCTGTCCTAAAAATGTCAGCTCGGTTTGAAGGACTTGAATTCCATCACGTAGCCCGAGATAATAACCAAGCAGCCGACGTACTGGCACTCATCGGTGCAAAATGTGATGTTGTCCCTCCAAATATCTTCCTGGAACGGCTCTTCAAGCCGTCCGTACTATGGGAAGGGGAGACCGGAAATGACAAACCGGAAACAACCGCGCCAACCGGTGATTCAGCCGATGACATAACACCTTCAGCCCACGACATAATGGCAGTAATCGCCCCATGGACAGAACCATTCCTAGCCTACTTGCTTAGGCAGGAACTCCCCGAAGACCAAAATGAGGCCCGCTGCATAGTCCGGCGATCGAAAGCCTACAAAGTCCATGAGGGAGAACTTTATAAGAAAAGTACAACCGAGTCCTTCAAAGGTGTATCTCCAAGAGGAAGGGCGAAACCTCCCGCTGAAATTCATGCCGGACTAGGCGGACACCACGCAGCAGCCCGGCCCTTGTAGGAAAGGCATTCCGACAGGATTTTATTGGTCGACGGCCCGGCAGATGCCCAGACTTTGTCCAGAGATGCGCCGGTTGTCGCTCTTTGCTAATCGAGCCATATGCCACCCACCGCCCTCAAAACTATACCCATTACCTAGCCGTTCACGGTCTGGGGGCTTGATATGGTTGGACCCCTTAAAGGGGGAACCCACAAGCAAAGGTACCTATTGGTCATGGTGGATAAATTCACCAAATGGATAGAGGCCAAACCGGTCAAAACGGCAGAGTCCGGACCAGTGATAGACTTTATATCCAGGGTCGTACACCATTACGGTGTCCCCCACAGCATCATCACCGACAATGACACAAACTTCACGGCCGACGAGGTTAAGTCATGGTGCAAAAACATGGGCATTAAGCTCGACTACGCTTCAGTCTATCACCCTCAAACCAACGGTCAAGTGGAACGAGCAAATGGTCTAATAATGAGCGGCATTAAACCCGCATTAGTGCGGTCACTTACAAAATCCGACACGACCGGGTAGAGGAGCTTGACTCAGACTGGGGCTACGGACAACGCCCAACCGTACTACCGGATTTACACCATTCTTTATGGTATACGGCGCAGAGCAGTTTTGCCTCGCGACATCATTCATGACTCACCTCGAGTGCACATGTACGAAGAACGAGAAGCCGAGCTGGATCGGCAGGACAGCTTGGACGATTGGAGGAGGAACGCGACGCCGCCAAGGCTCGCTCCGATTCTATCGCCAGCAGGCTCAAGATATCAAAGCAGAGAAGTACGGGCCAAGACTTACGACATTGTCGAACTAGTTCTATGCCTGCCGGACAAGAAAAAGGACAAGCTCAAGCCCAAATGGGAGGGCCCCTTCATCATCAACCAAGTCCTGACCGGTAGGCGTGCTGCCTCACTTAAATGCGCTTGACAACTGACTCGAGCCGAACCCATGGAACGCAGCCCGCCTCCGAAGATTTTACGCCTAGCGCTGGACTAAGGGTTCGTCCCCTCCCCCCGTTCAAATTTTATACTGCAGCTGTCCTTTGTTTCCCTTTCTTTTCTTAACCCATCTACTAAAAGGTCCCCAAGGGCCTACTTGCATACACTTGATGTGCTATCCGCACTCCTTATACCTGGGGCTTCTTTTCCAGAAGCTCAACTATAAGGGCTTCATGCCCAACACATGTGTCATGCTTCCACATGTACCTTTTACTCACCATTATATGCGTCGATATGATTTAAGTTTTGGCCAAGCTGGGTTGCCTGGCTCCTGTGCTTACCCCTGCATTCCCGATTGTTCGGCTAGGAGGTAAAGGGAGCACCTCTGCGATTGTTATCGCCGAGTCACCGGATGTGTACCTCAGACCGGTGAAGCCGAAAGCTAGCGTTCTTAAGGGAATATTCGGTCGGTGACTTGAAAGATGATTTTTACCTACCGCTTATCTGCCCCAGATGTTTTTCCTGCTTTTTTCAAAGTCCGACATGCACTTTAGGGCATGCCTCCTGTGAAAGGAACCCTTAACGGAACTATTCTCCTGAAGATGTTTCTTACTAACCATGTAATATAACATAACTAGTTGGGCACTTGTCCGATAAAGCACTAATGACCCCTACGCCGGGTCTCCATGCATACCCCGTTGTTTCTTAACCAAAAAGGTATTCGGACACACTCAACTCTAGGGTCCCGAGGACGGCGAAAAAGGTCGGCAAAGACAAACGATCTACAATCCGCTAGAAGGCATTTCACATGTCATTTTAAAATACATTGTCAAATTCTATCGATTGTATTCCTCCTCAATCCCGCCTAATAGGCTGTCTAACTTACAAATCCCATTGGGAAAATTTAGCAGCCAACTCTACTTGGCTGTATACTAAACTCACAGGATCTCCTTCCCATCGGGCCCCACCGTCCAACTCGCCATGTGGTTGGGATCCGCCTTCTTGTACCGCGTCTTCACCATGGCCCAAGCCTCCCTGGCACCCTGGCGGCAGGCCGAAATCTTCCATAAACGGAAGCGCTGCCGCACTCCCTGGAGTTTCTTCGCAAGCTCCCCAAGGCCCTCGGGTAGGGAGACGACTGGCCATAATTCCTGGACGACGCTGCTCATCGCCTGCCGAACTCGTTTGAGCAGTTGCAACAGCTCAGGAAGTTGATCACCCGTCGATACGGGCATCTCCTCCGCGGGACGACCTGTGAGTATACCTACAAGACATATTTGGTCAATTGACTTCCTCGCCGAACTCTTCTTTTCAGAGGAGTTCGCTGAAGCACTTACTATAGATGCCGCGACGAAGCCGCTGATTCTCCTTAACGGAGCCGGACAGCTCGAACCGAACGCCTTTCAGCTCTTCTCCAAGCTGGGTGTGGGCATCTTGAAGCTTGTTCCTTTCCTGCTATACTCTATTCAGCACCCTCTCACCGGCCTTCAGCTGGCGCAGCAGTTCCTGCCTGTCCGGATCTTGTCCGGCAGCACCTGCAATGTCATTATTAGACTTGCGCGCACGCCGCACAGCGCTTATATTTAACAAAAAATGTGTTACCAAGAGGAGCCTCAGATTTCCTCCTGCGGCAGCAAGTGCGGCCTCAAGTTGGGCCTTGCATTCTTGCAGCTCCCGAGACAACGGGCATTCTTCTCGTAAGAGCTCATTTCAAATGATCCTTAAATCAGTTAACATAACTACTTTAAGTCTCGGGGGCTACTGGCATATATAACCATTAAATTCCCTTACCCGTATGTCTTTTACATACTGCTCCGTGGCTCTGGTAAAATCATCTTGAGCAGCACGGAGATGCGCGTCCCCCGTTTTAAAGGCGTTCAGCGCCTCAGGGGAAAAGCACGCTTCACGAAATATTGTCTGGCGGCGCCTATGGTTCATAGCGCTCTCCACCTCAGACTTGGTGGCGGACAGTCTGTCGGCATCCTCCGTTGGAGGAGTATCCGGCCCGCGCCTTGCGCTTGTCTCCCCCTCCAGACTGGGCGCTGGAGCCTAGCCGGTATAGGTCGGATCGACAACCTCTACGCCCGCAGTCCGGCGAACGTTTTTTCTCCTACAAAGATCATGAGCACTCAGACGCTCCCTAGGAACGTTGCTCTGAATATTAAAATACAAACTATACCTTTGCAGCGATGTTCTACTCCGTGTCGTGCTCCTTTTCCGCCTGCTGGTCCGGACTAGCCTTTGTTGGTCAACCGCCGCGGGCTCGGCTTCCTGCCTTGAAGGCGCTTCCTGTAAAGCACCATCGTTCGCGAAGGTCAGAAATGGGCAAGGAAGAGATAATGGTGTCCGGACCTCGGTCACAATCACCTGGGAAGTCAGATATAATCCGGGGTAGTCCGCCGTAATGGAGACTAAAGTGTTATCTATGCTGAGCTGGTGGAACACCCCGTCGATCAGCTCCACCTTGATATCCGGATCCTCTTCGGAGGCCGGATCCTGGGATCTCTCTGGATCCTCGGGTTGCGGAGCTGGACTTACCATGTCCTCCACAATCCGGCGTAGTTCCTACGCCGAAGACATAATGTAAAAAGCTTAGACTTTGAAAGCATGGGTTGATCCCTTAAAAGTGTTTGCTTACCCAGCCCCGAGGGTTATTCATGGAAAACCCATTCAAGGGGTTCGTTCGAAGGAAGTCCTCCTTCTCCCCCTTGTACAGGCCGGACAGGATCTGCACCAGATCCTCGGTTGAATCTGCCCTTTGCGGCCGTGGCGGTGGCATCGCCTTCCCGCTGAAATCCCACATGGGGTGGCCTCAGATTGCAATGGTTGTACCCCCGCATGATGCATGTTGCCATGACTCCAATCATGGTCAACCCGAATGGGCTAGTAATCTTATTCGCCCATCGTAATGGACGCCCTGTCTTCCTCCAATTGGGGGCTCATGATGCCGCCTAAGGCGTTTCTTCAGAGGAGCAGCACTAAACTCCGGAGGCCGACCGGATGGGTCCGCAGCGAGCGCCTTCTATGTAAACCATTACAAGGCCACGGACGCTTTCGGGTACCGGATGGATATCCGGTCTCGGCAATGCGCCATACTTCGCGCCGCCCACTTGATATATAGATCCTCGTGAGAACGGGTACGAGGCGTAACAACCTCTTCCAGAGTGCAAAATGGGGCTCGATGCCCGTGAATAGCTCGCAAAGAGCTACGTAACCCATGATATGCGTGATGAGGCGGGTGTGAGGTGATCGAGCTAGAGTCTCAGAGAACTCCGAGAGCCCATGGAGGAACGGATGTATCGAAATCCGAGTCCCCTTATTAGATAAGGGACGAAGCATACCCGCCCCCTTTGTTGGGACTTGGGGTAGCCTCGCTTGCTTCCCACCTTGGTAGGTGTCCACCTGCTCGAACCGGGACCATGAAGGCCGGAGGAGATATCCCCGCTTGGAGCTTCACTAGCTCGTTGTGTGGAACAGAGCACCTCTTCCAATCTCCTCAAGTGGGCTGGGAGCGCGAGAAGAGGAGCCGCCGATGGTCCATGATGGAATGGATTTTTGGGTCAAAGGCGCTCCGATGAGTATTCGCGGAAGGAAGATGGTGTGATTTGGATCTGGATTTTTGCCTCTTTTTGTAGGCGGATGACTTGCACAACTAGGGGGTGAAACATAAAAGACACCCTGGCTTTTTGCATTCGTGCGACGCGTGGAGGAAGGCCATTATTGGGTGTAGAAGCCAAGAAGCACAGCATTTATGAGGAAGCCGGACACTGTTCGGCAGGTACATGGAACTTAAAGGGAGAACCCGCCTTGCAACGCCAAGACTATATACGCTACCGGACTTATCGTCATTGAAGCCTAGTTCAGGGCTACTCGAGGGAGTCTCGACTAGGGGTGTCCAGACAGCCGACTATCATCGTCCACGGACTCCAAGACTACTGAAGATACAAGATTGAAGACTCCGTCCCGTGTCCGGATGGGACTTTCCTTGGCGTGGAAGGCAAGCTTGGCGATACGGATATGTAGATCTCCTACCATTGTAATCGACTGTAACCCTAGCCTTCTCCTGTCTATATAAACCGGAGGGCTTTAGTCCGCAGGACACAACATACATTACAACAATCATACCATAGGCTAGCTTTAGGGTTTAGCCTCCTTGATCTCGTGGTAGATCCACTCTTGTACTACCCATATCATCAATATTAATCAAGCAGGACGTGGGGTTTTACCTCCATCAAGAGGGCCCGAACTCAGGTAAAACATCGTGTCCCTGTCTCCTCGTTACCATCCGCCTAGACGATAGTTCGGGACCCCCTACCCGAGATCCGCCAGCTTTGACAATCGACAAGAACCATTGATTCTAACATAGTCGTCTTCCCTTGCATGCCTTGTATAGAAGAATGGTGCTTTAATTATAAAACATGCATATGAGAGAGATGGAATAGGTATCAAGAATAGAAAGGCATGACATATTGACATGTATTCCCTCCATCCGGAAAAAATGGATGGGTCTAGGCGTATTTCAGTTCTAGATACATCCTTTTTATCCATTTCGCAACATGTAATCCGGACGGAGGGAGTATGGTGTAAGAGCTAGGATACGACAGACAACATAGCAAAAAACACTAGTTGAATGTAAACGTATGCTATCGAATACGCATGAAATAACTAAGGCAACATACACGTATGATTGGGAAACTAAGATGGCATTGCAACAGAGCACTAGAACAAAGACTTCAATGAAAAACATGGTATGGTAGATGATGAAGTACATACCGATTAATAACAATGCATAAGATATTCAAGCATGATGTCCAAATTAAGCAGATGGCATTGCGATAGAGTAGAACGACAAGATTTGAATTTGAAAACATGTTATCATGAATGGAATAGGTACTAAAAACAGAAGGCTCGACATATTTACATGCATGACCAACATGCTAAGCACATGGCATTGCAATAGAGTAGATACACTCCAGGACATTATATGCATGTTGTACCCATATCACAGGCCAAGTTAGAGCAAGGACCTTGTGGGGGGAAGAGGATTCATCATCTTTCTGCAAGTCTTCTGAAGAAGTGCCTTTACATGTTCCATCATATTGGGTATCATTGACATCAAGTTCATTGGCCTTTACATTGCTCTGTGAGGTTCTTGTGGATATATAAGTGTGTGCAATTATATCTGACATGCATGGAAGACAACTAGTAGTTAGACTTATGTAATGAGTGCATGTAGGAGACGACATAAATAGTAGGACTGCGGTTAACTAGCAGCAACAGGTCTCATAAACTAAAGGGAGAACACAGATGAAAGCTACAGAATATGTATCGTTTGTACTCGAGATTAACTAGATGGCACACAAAAGTATTAAAGAACAACATAGGTAATACTAGAAGTGGTATAATACTATAATCACCAGCCTGTGGGATAGCATTGGCTGATGGATGATAACTATGGACCAGCGTTACCTAAAGAACAAGTATCTTAGCTGAACTATGGAACATCATTAACTCCTGAACAAGACCCGTAAGAGATCATCATGAATATACAGGGAAATGTGATGATCTATTTTCCATGCTTAGATGAATAACAAAGCCATAAATGTTGCACACAAGTAAGATGAGGGTACAACCTATCGGCTGCCATCCATAGGAGTGACCATCATGTGCTTGACTTGTCGATGGCCCTGCAGTTGTTGTGGCTGTCCATGTCGGGCACGCGCATTCGATGCAGGGAACTGTTGAGTGGGGACCATAGCTCCCTTCTAGTGTATGCTTCCCTTGTTGGAGCAGCTGCGGTGAGTCGGAAGACGGTGTGTCTGAAGATGCAGATAACGCATAACGTTAAGAACGACATATCTCTTTAATCTGAAGAAATACACTAAGAGATCAACAGCAACGTACAAGAGTGGTCACACGTCTGTTGACTGAAGACTAAATTGGGGTCACACAATTTTATTTTATTTTGGTACTGTCCGATCTACGCTGGATGGCTTGATGGCCGTCTTGTCCCTCCCGACTGACACTGTTCGTATTCGTCCCCGAAGAGCCAGCGACCAACGGCAGAGCAGCTTGCCTCCTACGTCCGTGGCCCCGGCCAAAACCCCGCTCCCCACCCCACCGCACTGCCATGGTTATGCCGCCCCCGGGCCAATCCACAAAGACTCCCTGTCATCCAGATCCGGCGGCGGCAGTACCTTCAACCCACGCAACTCTAAAAGATAGCCATCTAAGCACTGCTTCCGCGGCGAACTTGCGGCCCCGCACCCTTACGTTAGACACCAGCCAACCGGCAGCCTAGGAGCTCCGCCGCCTCGAGGTGTGCTGCTTCCCATTGGGAATCGATTGGCCCAGAATAAAAATTTAGACAACTGACGCCTAAATAAAGTGATTTGAGATGAGGGTGCGACCTATCTGGCGGCATGGTGAAGTAGGCAGGTCCAGCTGCCGAGTCGGTGAGGCCAGCACGGTTGCGGTGGCGACCAGCGGCAGGGAAAGAGCGATGTCGCGACGGTCAACGGGTACGGGGAAGCAGCGCCAGGACTCTGTACGGATCGGAAGTTGGAGCCGCTCCGGCGCCGTGAACAACGGCGGGGGTGAATCGACTCCAGTACAGTTCACGCGACCGTTCTCGGGGCAGCACCAGCAGCACGGAGTAAGAGGCACACGACCCGGTGCACGACGGCAAATGGACAGTGTCTCCGGCATTAGGGAGGAGG